>CM061046.1:82555749-83025749 GCA_030762985.1 Adelphocoris suturalis
TCGAAAACTGACCTATCGCAACATTTTTATCCTCGCTTTTTCAAATACTGTAAATGCCGGCCGGCTCTGACCCATCCGCAAGTCCTTTTTGTTCTGCTTCGTTCACGACGCGCAGACTTCGGTGCAGTTACCAAATACTCGCTGGAAAGGTGCGGATTGTTTGAGGAAACAACCCCCAGACTTGGGTTACCATGATCCTGTTCCCTAACTGGATTGAACCAGGTAAGATCTTACCATATTACCACCTCCTTCTGAAAATAAGGGAGAAATCATAATAATTACAGTTTTGGTGGTCGCACTCACCATAGTTGTATTGAAATTGAAAACCAGGGTATCAACCCCTTCTTCTCCACCTATCTACCTACCTCTTGGACTCTTAAGGGTCTTCATATCTACCTACTTCTTCATCAACTACTATCAACAATTAATAAGGTATATGAACTATTTACAGCCCGAACAACCATATAATTTATATTCCTTATTGTCAACGACATCAGTAGGTTCAGTGGCCACTGTGTTTTGAGTTCTATTATGCAAATTTAAATGCCTTTCAATTATACTGGTTATTCATTGGAATAATTGTCACAGTTTATTGCACTACCATAATATCTCTCTGGTATTCCAGTGGTCCTTCGAAGAAAATATCATTACCTATCAATTTCATTAATAATACCAGCGATAGTAAGTCATATGTTGGGTAATTATCCGAGTTACTTAATAGGTACATAAAGGGCCCACCTACATATGCACAGAATTCTGGAATCAATGATTCTGTAATCAATAGGTAGTTATATATATATATATATATATATATATATATATATATATATATATATATATATATATATATATATATATATATATGTTAGCGGCAAAGTGTATAATCCAGGCATTATGTATTTCACATAATGCCGAGTCATTTCAGGCAATGTATAAAACTGTTTCCAGATTTGAAACTTTACCTAGGCAATGTTTATAATTTGTAGGCATTTCATGGAATGCCTAGCGGGGCTCAGGCAAAGTATTGAACAGAACTGAAATATCAAAAGAAGTACGTATAATTACTCAACTGTTGTACTCACATGTCAGGTAGGTTATTAGGTCAGGTCAGTAGCAAGTCAATTTTTGTTCGAGCACGAGGTGCAGCCGCATTTTGTTTTGCAGCTAACTTTATTTTTCCGACATTTGCAGCGGTTCGTTGAGCAGGACTTTGCGCAGTTGCATTTGAAGAATCCTTGGCCAGATCCAGTGGCGCTGCTTGTTGCTGCAGATCGTCTGATCATCTGGCCATTCTGACCAAAACTAACAGAAACGGAACTGCACCGACGGACGGAGCTCGTTTATCTATCCCTCTTCCTCTATACTTTGCCCGGAGATTAAACACACTGCCGAGCCCACTTTCGGCATTGTATACAATGACTAGGGAAAGTAAATAATTATTCACATTGACGGCCCTCGTTTGTCGTTATATGAAATGCCTAGGCATTCTATAGAATTCCGGATTATACACCTTGCCGCTAACATATATATGAAAAAAAATATTAAACTCTAGGATTCGTTTCAGAATGTCTCAAACCGAAATTCAAAGATACACGGTTTTATTTTGGATTCACAAGAATGTTTCATGAGACATCCAGTTAAAAATCACTACAACTTGAAAATTTCTCCCTTGATGGGAAAAACAAAAGATCATGGATATGCCTAGTACCTACTGCTTACCAGTAGGTACCTACTACTTAATTGTATACCAACCATGTAGTGCCTTCTTTTCACAAGATTATTCCATTATGGTTACAAAACAATATTAGTTTATAACTTAGAGTAATAAATCAGCATTCCTTGACACTACAATGGCTTAGAGGTCATGAGATGTTGTGATAAAATGAGAACATTTCAAAAAGTGGCGAACGATTTTCCTACTATGAAAACTGTGGGAGTTACTCTTCCCTAGTAACTCATTGGTTGTACGTGAAAAATCAATAAAAATTCTACCTAGCCTTCACTTTTCGAGTTAATAATAATCTAAAGTGCCGGAGATTTTGCATCTAATTGCATCTGTGCTGGAGTGCATTTTGTGTGGAGAAAAAAAAGTGTCACGAAAAATTCCTTGACCTCCAGCCAAAAGACATATCCACGTCAAAAATGTTTGGAGCCATTGCAATAGCTTCATTTTCTACGAAAATTCGCTTAAAAAAAACCTCTTACTGCGATACGTCAGGTGATATCTCGCAGAATGTTTCTCACACTTACTTCGGATACAAGTGGCACCTCCGGGAGCTATAAAGCCCAGTTTCCTCCTCTACTTCCCCCAACGTTTGTCTCCGCCGGTACATTTGTCACTCACTTACGCCGGGATGTCTTTTGCATGATATATGCAACGAGTTCTTCCTCTACCTTCCGACCTCCGTGGGAGCAGCAATACTCCAGCGACACTTAGGAATAATGTGATCAATCGGGTCGGCATTTCTCATTCTCGAGGGATTTGATAAACGCCTCGCTTACGAAGGAAATATGGCACCGGAGTCGGGATGACCTGTGGCGTTACGGCCTATCCGTGCCTTAGGGCCAGGGGTAGGGGAAAGTGAGGTAATACCGCCACCCCATGTATATATTAAACCACCTGAGTGACAAATCTTGCAGCCAAATATCGTCATCTTCAGATCAGCAGTAATGTTGAAAAAATCTCATTTCCGTAATTTGATCTCAAATTTGATTTCATCGATCAGGTACTTACATTGAGGAAAACAACTCGTAAACGAGTTCCACTATCTGCTTTACAAGCAGATACCATGTTACATGGATATGTATTTGATTGGGGATTTCATAAAGGTTGTCCTCAAGAGTTGTTAACAAATCCTTTAACTTTAAACAAATCCCTGGGCCGCATCCCGACTAATTCCAACAAAACAACGGTTTACTTATGGAAATGTTGAAAATAGCTGTGGAGAGAAGCCACTACAATGAGTTGTTGTTAACAGTCGACTGTTTTCAAAAGGATGAAAATGTTTCCTATGGAGTGGAGTAAATGATGCTATTGCTTTACGTTAAGAATATTGTAACCGGCTTATTAAAATTGTTTATAGTCCAATCAACTTAGTTTAGGAATGTAGCCAGGTACGTAAGGAGGGGGAAATTGGTAGCTTGAGATGTGAACATTTATCACATAAATCAAGCGCTTTCCAACGAGTGGCGAACGATTTCTGTGCGATGAAAACTGCGGAAGTTCCATTCCCCTAGCAACGGCTGGGTTGAACGTGAAAACACTGAAATTGTGACACGAATTTTGCGTCACGGAAATTTTTGGTTGACCCCCCAGAGCCAAGACATATCCATGTCAAAAGTAGGTTTGGGGTCATCAATTTGTTTTTGTCAAATATAAGCAAGTTCACAGTTTTTGAAGCTTGGTGTTCTAGTTTTTCTGTTGTCAAATTTTCGTGGTAAGTAACAGTTTTACATACCTTTACGTAAATTTTTAAGCATGACGAAGTACAAAAACAGTTTAGCTTTCAATTCCCCGCATTTTTTTTTTTTTTTTTTTTTTTTTTTTTTTTTTAATATATATAAATACTAAAACTGTAGTTTTTAATGGTTTTTTATTTCGAAAAGTTTACTGGGTCAATATTGCCACGCCAAATTCAGGCTAATTTCACTATGGCGGTATTGCCCCAATGCTCCATTCATCAGTCTTGTTGTATAGTACATCTATTCATTATTCACACTAAATTTATATACAAACCATAGGTACGTAAGGACGTCCCTGTAATGCATGAATTACGAGTACATACGAATCTGTTTAATTCTCAATTTCCCCTAGTTAGACCCCTAAAACATCCCCAGTTAGATTGCGTTTAACCGCTTTTCCTCGTGTTGAAACGCTGCACTCCAGATATGAGTACTGTGTTCGGTACAAACTTACAGCACATCTGAACCCTTCAACTCCCTGTAGGTACGTAATATTCAACTATAATTATGTACCTAGTGTGTCTTAAACTGGTACTTTTTCTATTTGATTCTCCCATTTACTGTAACAAACTACTGCGATAAACAAAACTAAGAATGCAATTGAAATGATGCTCTACAATCACGATCGAGCATTGTGCCCCGGGGTCTAAAGTAAGAAATTATTCTAGAGCACGTTTCGAGAAGAAGCCCTGAAACTATTAAAACCGAGCTATATAAAGTGAGAACGGCTTCAGTATCTTTTTCCACCATCGCGTTCTTCTCTGCTTCTCTTAGATTATTTTTACTCCGTCTCATTTACATCTGCAACAAATTTACGGGCTAAATAAAAAAAAGGCTGAAGCGGTCTATAGGGCTATCAGAGTGCGAAGAGGGCGGGCGCGAGCCCAACATTCATCGTCCCGTTTCAGGGTTGGGGTTTCAATTATCGAGGTTGGATTTTACTTGGAAATATACTCCCTTTTCCAGGACTCTCAGAGCATGCGATGGAGCCCCCTCCGGGCTAACGGTGATTCCCACTTCGGAAGGGCCTTCGCTGCTATGAAAAGCTGATCGTAAAAAAGGGTTATACGATCCCCCGGCTGTTCTGACGTCAGTACTTCTTGTTCCGAAGCACAATCCCCGCAAGCTGTCAACACTTCCACTCAAATCTTCCTCGGCGTGATAACAGGTTTCTCGTTACCTCCCGCTTTTTAAATGTCCATTCAATATCGACTATCCCATTACTCTTGTAGTCGCAACATGGATTTTTCTGCCAGGGCTCATGTACGTTCTGATCGTTCATTCGGGGATCTTGCAACTGCTCCAAAACATAGTTCAACTTCATTCAGTGGCGTAGTTTGAGAAGGGGCAGGGTGGGTAAAGCCCCTCCATATATTACAGAGGTCGCAGAAGTTCGTCGTATGGATACAATCGAAATTAATAATTTCATGCTTCTAACTTTAGTACCTAACACCTTCAATTGGAGAAGGTAGGTAATTAGTAAAACACAATAATTATTGTTATAATTATACGGATCCGGTTGCCTAGCAACTTTAGAGGCTCTTAGAAATAAAGAAATTCTAATTAGGTTTGTTTGTGTAAGGGCAAAATGGCGTGGATAATTGTACAGCCCCTAAGAGAGGAGTATTATCACCTAGTCAACGAAACGGAAATGTGAATACTGCAAACTGAAATCAAGTCGTTTCCCACTACCTTCTAGGGCTAGCCGGATGCGATTTTTCCCTAGAAAAATATCCATTGTTCAGTATCGATCAAATTCCCCTACGAACTTCCCCTACTTTTCACTCCCTGCTTGATCAAGCTGGGTTGTTCCCCGTATTCTTTTATTAATTTTTGATTGTTGGAAGGTACCTATATCGCTTCTATTATACCATTTACGAATTAAATCACAATTAAAATAAAGAGGAAAAAAAGCAATAAATAAACAATAAATAGAAGCCTTCAGTGGTGATTGAGATAGTTTAATAGAAAAGATTAAAATAATCTATCGTAGCAATATTTCAATTCTAACCTAGCATATTGCTGATTTGAGTTTGTTTTGTATTTTGTTGTTTGTCGTTCTCGGTTTCTTGCGCCGTTTGTTATTCCGTATACTACTTATATAATAAAATTGTGTGACATGGTCCAAAAAAGTGTTTTTTGCGCTGAAGTAACAATTGAGAACAAACCTGTGAGAGGGAAATAGCTACATACCTACCTAAATATATGATTTTGCAGGGAGTAAGTCTAGTTTAATAGTATTTATATAAGCCTAGTGCTCCTCAGTTCATCCGTAGGTATTTGTATTTATCGTAGTTTCAAAGTTCTGATTATTTATTAGTCGATTGGATAATATTTTTTCTAAATGGTATCAGGTATGCTTTAGTAATCCATAATTAGGGTTGTGAATATGAAAGCGCACGTGATTTCAAAACATTACAAAATCTCCCTTGATGGGAAAAACAAAAGATCACGGATATGTCTAGTACCTACTGCTTACCAGTAGGTACCTACTATTCAATTGTATACTGTAACAGAGTTACCTCCTGAGAGGCCCATCAAGCTCCCGTCAGAGCACCAGAGATAGCGCTGTCGGCGTCCCGTTGAGGAATCAATGGGAACCACGCGCTGTTCTCGATCATTTTTGGCAGCTGGTTTGGCGTTGGATGGAATTCCTGGTGACAGGAAAATCAACCTTCCCCGAACATGGCTCATTAAAAGCTATTAGTAGGGGTGGTATCTCTCTGACGGGATGCCTGTTACCTCCTCTACCTGATTTATGAGGATTTATGGATTTATGAGGACCTAAATTCCTTATATGGTAGCAGAGCGTGGTTTGGATTATGCACGGCTGACGCCTAGTAATCCAATCCACTATTTTTTGGGGCGTTAATGTTTCAGAAGAAACATGGCCCGGGGTTCCAGAAGGAATTCCCATTATCACCCTTTGGTATATAAATAATTTCATTGGTCTTTGACTTATAATTTCTCTCTATTATTCCCCATTTATCTTTTATATTTTTTAAATGTCATTTAATATTATATTTTTTCTGTGCCTAGTCAGCCAGAGATCTGTGCCTAGTCAGCCAGTTCACCATTTAAGTCCACATAGTTGGGCAATTTAATTTAAAGTCCCCACAGTTATAGTGATAAGCCAGTCGTCATTCTTTGATTTTCATTCATTCAATTTCTATATATATTTTAATTTCCTAAGGTATAAGTCTCCATCGTTGAGCATCCGTTTTGTCCCGATTGTTCAATGAAGATACTTCTTATGAAGCTTCATTGACAATCCAGTTTTAATTTCTATTTTCCCATCCAAAACGCCAATGCAGCTATTTATGAACGAATGAGCATCAGTTCTCAGCTATTCACTATTCCACCCAATTACCATACTTGATCTTCAATCAAGTATGTCTTTAAGGGGAGGAGTGTAACAGAGTTACCTCCTGAGAGGCCCATCAAGCTCCCGTCAGAGCACCAGAGATAGCGCTGTCGGCGTCCTGTTGAGGAATCAATGGGAACCACGCGCTGTTCTCGATCATTTTTGGCAGCTGGTTTGGCGTTGGATGGAATTCCTGGTGACAGGAAAATCAACCTTCCCCGAACATGGCTCATTAAAAGCTATTAGTAGGGGTGGTATCTCTCTGACGGGATGCCTGTTACTCTCCTCTACCTGATTTATGAGGATTTAGGCCCCCATTGCACCTCTGGGGAGGGGCACCTAAATTCCTTATAATGCCAACCATGTAGTGCCTTCTTTTCACAAGATTATTCCATTATGGTTACAAAACAATACTAGTTTATAACTTAGAGTAATAAATCAGCATTCTTTGTCACTACAATGGCTTAGCATTGTATGAGAGCATTCCAAAAAGTGGCGAACGATTTTCGTACTATGAAAACTATGGTAGTTACTCTTCCCTAGTAACTCATTGGTTGTACGTGAAAAATCAATAGAAATTCTACCTAGCCTTCACTTTTCGAGTTAATAATAATCTAAATTGCCGGAGCGTTGCATTTTGTGTGGAGAAAAAAAAGTTTCGCGAACAATTCCTTGACCCCCAGCCAAGAGACATATCCAAGTCGAAACCATTGGAAATCTACTTACCAAAACTGTAAAATATAACGAAATCCTTGACTGTTGCCCCTCCATGAGTAATGACTTAGCTACGCCACTGTCTGTCAGTATTGCAGCAATTGACTTGAAATATTATTTATGATGGTGATATTGATGTAGTTCTTATGGATGAGCGAGCAAAGCGAGCGGGCACAGCTAGTTGAAAATAATAAACTAACAAATTCGTTCAAATGTCATGCTGCAGGATTGCGACTTTTTGACCTCATTGCTTGGACAATTCGTGTTTGTTCCACGTGTAAAACGCTCCTCGTAATTTTTCGCGTTGCTGATAGATCGTCGCTCGACCTCCCCATTATCAAGCTGCGGCCTCCGGACTTATTAGGTCCCATAAACAATTTCAAGGGAGATCTGCCTATAGATCACATTTCCCCGCCCCATACCACCCCATACCTCCACCACAACCCTGTTTGACGGCACCTGATTTCATTATGAATTCCGGTCGAAGCGCGGAGCCTAACTCTTGATAAAGCCCAAATGCTTCCTCTCGAATGTCTCGCTTACGCCAAGCGGTTGGTCTAACCCTTCCTGAATTCCCCGGGCGGCCGTAACGATTCTTTTTCCCGCGTTTGGAATTCTCAAGAAGACCCTCATCAAGAGCCTCCGAATCGACAAACACATTCGGTTTTTCTGGCCATATTTGAGAACCCTGCGGGCAGAGCCATGAGGTCACTCGGCTTCACCAAGAGAAATCGTAGGGAGTTCACAAGCATTCCGGCTGCAGGAGATACTCTCGAGACTTCAACACTAGCGCACCCTTAATCGAGGCAAGGCTAAAAACCTAATTTTCGAAGTTATTTCACCTTGTTGTCATGGTTACGAGTAAACTATAGGGGGAAAAAAAAGGGGGCCGTCTAGGGACGCCCGAAGGAAGCGAAGCTTTATATCATGAAGCGTAGAATAAGATTATGAGTATTTTCATACTCATAAACAATCTCTTCTAATTGGAATTAATTTCATATAATTTTAATGATTTGCATCCTTCAATTTTTGCAAAATCGGTTTTATTGCATACAAGTTCTCACATACAATATACAGGGTGATTCCCTCGCAGATGCAAAAAAAAATTTGGGTGAAACTACATCAAAAATGGAGTGAACTGCCGCCAACTGCATATTTTTATCTCAATCTGTTCTTGAGATATGATTTTTTAAAGGTTTTTTCAGGAAAACCGTGTTTTTTTTTCTTTTAAACTCAAATTTCTCCACTTTACTTCATTCAATTTTAGCTTTTGACCAGATTTTCGGAATCAGCATTAAATTTACTATAAGAATAGTGTACTTGGGTTCTTAAAAAGTACCATCCAAAGGCCCTCACATCAGCTCAAACATTGACGATTTTGAAAAAAGAATATTTCTGAAAATCTTTAAAACTTTACTACTCTTCCAAAACGAATCCTGGAAACTGGCAAATCTCATGAAAACTGCTTCGTCTAATGCTCTTTCCAACGGTATAATCAAGTTTACTTTTATTTTGTTATTTAGGGGAGAAAATTATGTTTTAATGTTAAAAAATGTGGGGTTTTCAATGAAATTGTTGGTTTTATCGAAAGATGACCCTCCATGAACCTACGAGTATGGGGTCGGTTTCTATGTATTTTTTCACGCTGTATCGAATGGTAACATTTGTAGATCTCTCCAACTCCGTTATAACCAAGTTTTACACATAAAATCGCAAATGTTTGTTTGTTACGATTAAATGTATGTGTGTTGTGGGGTAAAACTAGTTAATTAAAGTGTAAAACTCTATTATAATGTAGTTGAGAGATATGCAAGAGTTTCCATTTGATCCAGCGAGAAGAAATACATAGAAACCGACCCCATACTCGTTGGTTCATGGCGGGTCATCTTTCGAGAAAACCAACAATTTCATTGAAAAACCCACATTTTTTAGCATTAAAACATTATTTTCTCCCCTAAATAACTAAATAAAAGTAAAATTGATAATACCGTTGGAAAGCATATTAGATGAAGCAGTTTTCATGAGATTTGCCAGTTTCCAGGATTCTTTTTAAAAGAGTAGTAAAGTTTTAAAGATTTTCAGAAATATTATTTTTTCAAAATCGTCAATGTTTGAGCTGGTGTGAGGGTCTTTGGATGGTACTTTTTAAGAACCCAAGTACATTATTTTTATAGGAAATTTAATGCTGATACGAAAATGGTGTTGAAAGTTAAAATTAAATGAGGCAAAGTGGAGAAATCCGAGTTTAAAATGAAAAAACACGGTATTCCTGAAAAAACCTTTGAAAAATCATATCTCGAGTACGGATTGAGATAAAAATATGCGGTTGGCGGCATTTTACTCCATTTTTGATGTAGTTTCACCCAATTTTTTTTTTTTTTTTTTTTTTTTTTTTCATCTGCGAGGGAATCACCCTGTATAAATATAAAATACAAGTTCCAAATCATTTACAAAGCTTAATTATCTGCCTGTTCATCAAGATCTGAAGGACATTCAGTAATTTCTACACCATTATTATCATTGTTATATACGAACTAAAACTACGAACTAAATCACTCGCGACGAAGTTGTGGACACCCATTTAAAAACGGAATTCACTGAAAAACGTTGTCTATTTCCACGAAAAAATTGTTATATTCTATGAAAGTGATGATTGACGTCGTAGAGTAGAGAAAGAAAGACCGGGAAGGCCTCGGGTAGAACCGGGATCGTTCGGGACAGTTCGGATTATGACTGACGATCGGGCCATGACTGTTTCCACGGGGAGACTCCCCGAGCGGCGAGCGTTAGAAGCGGTAGAGGGGCCGTACAAAAGCTTCGCTTCAAAACTCTATTAGGAGTCACCACTTACATACCTTTTTTTTTTCAATTCTTTATTGTATATATTAAGGCTATTTGAATTAAGGGGGAACTGTTCATGTAGCTGGGAGTGGGGTTTTCCCGGGGTTTTCTCTACTTTTTTTTTCTTTGATTAACGTCAAATGTGATTTTGTAATCCCTAATTCATACCCAAGGACAGGGCGGCCCCATCGCCGAACCATCAAATCTTCGGCGAAGATCCAATTCTTTCGCAATCCTCTGATGCACATAGATGCTGCTATTACTATCGCGAATCCAATTCTCACCCTCAGCCATCCTCTAATTTGTCCTTGTGGTCTGAACCATTTTTCGGCGAGGACTTTGGTAAAAGCCAACATCTGGGGGGCAAAGAGACCGTCGACCGAGCAGACTAGGGGAGTAAATGATGCGTGTCTTTGCTCACATGCTGCCAGATATTTTCGTTTTTTTTCCTCCTCAGCCCCAGCGAGGACCGCCGCAACTGTGCGATCGACGTATGAGGGAGCGTCAGTGTCAGAGACACGGACATCGAACAACGCTTCCCTCTGTCGATCCCACACGCCACGGCATGCGAGGTCCCCTCTGAGGCCTGGTGTGGTTGGAGATGGTTCAAGAATTATTGGTTCTTTAATGACGTTGCCCCATGCGGATGACATGAGCTCACCTACAAGGTCTCTTATCTCATTATGCCTTCGTGTAATTAGTCCTCCCGTTTTACAGTTCAGGGCATGTTCGAGATTGAAATCATGATTGCCACACCCATCACATGCAACTGGCATCTCTACTGGCTTTCTCTTGTAGCGGATGGCTAAGGCGTCTCGAAATTCGCAAGCAGACAAGTCGTAATTATGCTTTTTAATGGAAGGGTGGAGAGCCAACTTGACGTTTTTACCTTCGTTGTCTTCAGCACTGCTCGTCCTATTGCTCTTTGCCGTTGAATTGGGAGCTTTTCCAATGTGGTGTTCAGCAATTCGTCTTCTACCTGGTGTTTCTGTCTTCTTGCTTCTTCCTTCACCTGCCTTAGTGTCGCTAAGTGTTCGCTGATCACAAAACGGTTGTCCCTGTCGTACAGCTTGTTCTAAAACTATCGTGCCTGCTTTTGAAGTCATGTAACACTGATTGACTGAACGCACTGGATCCGTCCATGCCAAACCCCCTTTGTTGACTGGCAGAGAGAAGAGGTCGCTTTCTCATCTTAAGATACATACCTACTTATCTTAAGGTTCAGTATTTACCTAGTTCCTAGTTCAGTATATTTTATTATGCCACGTAATAAATGTTATATGAATTATATCAAGCTGTAATTCGGCAATGTCCTGAAACCTTGTGAACGCAAGATCATTTTGTGCGATCGAGATCCCAATGAAATTTGTGTAGGGAAGTTGGCAAACAAGTGTTAGAATTTCCAGACATCAGCCGCGAAAATGTTGTGGATTATCCAGTTTTCAGAACCGTTATTTGAATAATTTTAGGAACTAAAAATCTTTAGAGTACTTTGAAAGTGGTCATGTGGAAGGACGTGCTGGAAGGATCGATATTTGACAAACATGTTGATAAGGGGTTGTATTCGTTGGTAGAGCAACAACCTACCTAGGTAGGAGCTTAGTTTACTTTTAACCAACAGCGAATTCACTAGGCTGTACGTACCTACGTAGTTTCGTTTGTTGGTACAGCACCAACCTGCCTTGTTTACTTCGACAATCTGCCAAATCTATCCTTTCATTCATTCAATAAAACAAGTAAGGCTGCTTCAGTTATAGTAATGAGAACATGTCTAAAACGCAGATGAAACTGCTTGGGCAATGGCTATGTAGGTACAGACTATTCATTACAGAGATCTAAGGAATTTTCAATAATTCTTTCTCCATTATTTTTCAGGTTATTTATTCTCAGTCTAAACGAATGAAGTTCTTTAGACACTGATTTCCTAAAATAGTTAGTCCCTAGTCCAAATAAAAACTCGTTCACCACTAGATCGGTATCGTTATCTTCAACGGGGTGGGGGGGGGGCTAAAAGTGGTCAGATTTCGATGTGATCAACTCCAATCGACACCCCACCACCCTGGGTACACTGTGGGAGGTATCCCGAACATTTTAAGAGGGTCTGGGTGGAGAGGAAGGACCTAGGGTCGGCGGTGGGCGCTCGTTACCACGGTCTTGAAGGATATTTTTCGAAATTGAGCAACTGGACTAATGTTATATAGGTATCTACTTGGTTGGCTGTTGACGAAATCAGCCGGTATACACTCCACTCCACTTCTTTACTCCAAGACCGCAAAAATGTGTGATATGTCCCCCCCCCCCCCCCCCCCAAATATACTTCGTGTACAAAACATCCCAAACCACAAAATGCATGACATCATCCAATTTGTGCCAAGCACGCGCCTAGGGATAACAACATACCACCTGCTGTATCAGAGTGGGTAGATTGTATCGGGGGCCATTCAGGCCCAAAAAAATCTATGCAGTTCCAGGAACTCTTCATATATTTTGCGGCAGTAGTGGGTTTTAGTCCTCACTCTTTCTTGATGATACAGCAGGCCCTCCTGTCCCCTCTGGCGTTAGCCACACTCAATGAGTGTGCCCGGGATGGACCAGCCCCAGGCTACAGGCACACCGGCGGCTCGCCGCCAAAGTGCCACTTGCCTGCCCCCCGATAGCGGTTGGCTTCGTGGTGGCAGTGGTTGATCACCCAGGCCGGAAGGCTACGCCTGAAAGCTGAGGGGGAGGCACTCTCCTGGTAGATTCGTCTCCCAGGATAGTACCGGCATGTGAGTTATGCGGCTTGACAATAACTCGGGTACCAACCTGCTTAGTTGGTAGGGCGAGCTAGAACGCCCAGCTCCACCTGTAGTGCCATGTGCGAACAGGTATTCGCTTTTGCGAAGCCCTTGACTGTGGGTCGAACAGTCTCCCATACTGGGAACTTTCCTCCTTGCTTGCAAGGAGGGGGGAGGACGTAAGCACAGTGTGCTGGGACACTCCCTTATAAATAAACCTTGGGATTCATGAATCCCAGGGGGGAACAATTATTCATTGCCCGGGATGGACCACGTGGAGGTGCCAGGTTTTTGTGGGATACAGTAACTTATGTAGGGAGTTCATGATACCTAGGTACTGAGCCACCTCTTCGTATAACTTGTGGTCTTCCCATTGTAGGTACTCATGTTTTTGGTCCATTGTCCAGGTGTGCGTTTGAGGCAGGGCGAGTACTTTGATATTCCTCCTCTCCTACTTGATTCGTATAGAACTAACTTAAATCTTCTATCACAGCCTGAATCACACTCGGTTTCCCTATTTCTATTTTGCTCATTCAATCAATAAATTACTTTCATACAGCATCGCGCACACATTCATACTAGCCGGTGGAGTTGGGGAAAACCCACACCAGCCTCCTCAAGCCCACCCTTCCTATGGATGGCCTTCCTGGTGCCCGTCCTGTAGGGTATCCCACTTTCTAAGGGTGTTCCTGTATGACCAGGAAGGCCTACAGCCCTTGAAATAAAAAAAAGCAAAACTAATAAAATGCAAAACCAACATACCACCTGCGGTCCACCAATTTACCGCCTTTACAGTACAACCACTCCCGAACGGCTTTGCCGATTTTCGTTATTATCCAAATCACAACTCCCGATTCCCACCATATTGCTGAAATGTCTCCCTAACGGATCTACGTACAATACACAAAAACCTCAGCCCTCATGTTCATTTGATCACCTCCTTTCGTTGAATGAAGTTTATCAGTTTATCATAACAAACCCAAACAATTTTTGTGATTTTGATAATAACCAAAATCGGCCAAGCCGTTCAAGAGTAGTTGTACTGTAGAGGCGGTGAATAGGTGGACCGCAGGTGGTATGCTGTAACCCTTAGGCGTGTGCTTGGCACAAATTGGATAATATCATCCATTATGTGGCTTGACATGTTTTGTTCGTGAATAATGTTTTTCGGGGTTATTTATTTGGTACAGTTCAAGGCAGGAAAACCTAGACCAATATTAAGAGCTGAGATAATAGAGCGATGCTCCGCATCAGATCTTTTCGTCATTCTTCCTTAAGATAAACTAGCGCCGATTCGGTAAGAAATGATGTTATATTTGAAAAATGCGAGTCCACAAACGGCCACTCATAAATTACAGAAAAAATACCCCGGCTGAAACAATGCTGAGGGTCTAGAGGGTCATTACCACAAGATGTTCCCCTTCTGTAAAGGAAATGTAGCTCATTCTTCATTTTTTCATGGGACTTAACACCCGATTAATTCTTAAGACTCCTAATCGTTTCATCAAGACCAACCTCAGTAAAATTATCTCAAAACGTTCAAACCATAAGTATCTATACCTAAATAATAACTAAAGCTATATATAAATTAATGCTTCGTAATAATGTATAATTCTCAACAACAAAAATTAATTCATTTGGTGCCATCAATATTTTCATTGTTTTAACACAGTTATTCTTTATTAATTTTTGCAGCGTGAGAATGAAACTATGTAGGAAACTTACCATTTATGTACATAACATAAAAACATTTATGTGTGGGTACAAATGTCCGTATCGCAGTCATCCTGCATTCAGGCTACTAATTAAATAATAACGATAAATTGGGCCAGGTAACAAATATAACCAAAAAGAACGAAATAACGTAAGTAGGGAGCTTAAAGATGGACAGAGATGTCTTACTATTTCTCTTCCGTTTCCATAGTTGAAATTAAATAGTTGCATTTCATCATATTTAGTGATTCGAATGTATTAGTCAAGAGATTTTCTATTCATTCCAAAATTTGAAGAACTCAAATACTTGTTAGCTCCTCAATTAGTAGATTCGTAGCGTTCAAGAGCTTAAATTCTGAAGCAAATTATAAAAACACATCTCCGGTAGTGAATTACAAGTTTTGTGCTGGTTGTGTAGCAACTTTATATTAGTAAACAATAATTACAACAATTTACGAGACCTTTGTGAATGGCGGTAGGTATTACCCCAGCTAGCTGGAGAAATACCGCCATTGGGTTAGGATAATACCGTCATATTAAAACTAGGGGAAAATGAACAGTCTCATCAGAACATCGGAATAACAATTTATTGAATTTCAAAAACTCTTTCTAGGTAGCTTCTCACCATATTGGGAACTTAGTTGACAAGAAAAGGATTCACTGAAGGTTGAAAAACAATTTCCACGTCAGAATAGTAAAATTGGAACAAAATAAATATTGGTAAAATAATTTGGTTCTTCACAAGAACTGAATTATTGACAACGTTCAACTCGGAACTCGTTAAAAAAATCAATATTATATAGCATTCCATCTTCCCGGCTTTTACAGTTTTAAATTGTTGCTTCTCTTCAGGTCGCAGTGAAATTCACAAGACCATTGTCAAAATGAAAACGGGAGCATGAAGAGTTGAATCTTACAACGATTATGTTAATATACGTAGGATGTTAGGTAGATAGGTACTGCACAATTATTCAGTAGATAGGGAGGTACATATCTAATAAATCATGATAAGCTACGTATCAGAATATAATTCGTCTTTTAAATATTAAATTACACTTTAATTTCTCAGAATCACTGGAAATAGGTGATTATTAGAACAAAAAACCTCGAAATAGGTTATACCTCCCTCCCCTCATCCATCGTTATGAAATTTTAATTTATTGAGAGTTGTTTTACCAACAGACCAAATACTTTGAGCAACATGTAAAATAATGGGAAAACCCTGCAAATTATCACACAAAGGTCAGTATTTCTGTATTGGATAGTCCTTCTACGCATAATACCTGTATATAATTATTAAAATAAGTCTATTGTAAGTTACGAAGGTAGAGAAATCACACGCTTTATTTACGAAATTATATTATAGTACGCTTACCAGAGAGTAATTAATTCAAGTAAGTAACGCATCTATAATTCCCTAGTATTTAACTCGAGTTGACCCGCCAACTGAAAATTAGTTATATAAAATATATCACCTACCTATCTGAGTTTCAGAAAGTCCATCTACAGGTGACAAAAGTTATAATAAACCCGATTACATGGAGTGTAAACTCTACTGGAATTATATCTGCTGATAAGAACGTCTGCCGTTGTTACAAGACGATTTTTGCAATGTTCCACCAGTTCTGATCTGCTCCCATAATGTTGATTTTTTTTCCTTAGGAAGAGTAAACGGGTGGTTTCATCCGATTATTCAGGACGATTTCTAAAAATGAGACCCAAAAAAAATTACTCGTAGCTTGAAAGTTTTTGGGATCTCGATTTTTCACCATTTCAGCACTTAATTACTACCTTTTAGAGCTATTCAAAATTAATGTCGATGTTACTGGCACATCCCCGGCTGATGAGTGATTTTTGAGTCAAATTTCATGGAATTTGATCCAGCTGTTTCGGAGAAAAGCTTCGGACGGCTTAAGACGGACGGACGGATTTTGTTTTTTTCTTTTTTTTCAATTTCGATTTTTGGGTTCTACGCATCTTGAAACGTATGTAAACCAATAAATATTGAGGAGGAGTTAAGAATTGGTTTTTCTTGGTCGATTACAAAGGCTCATAATTGAAAATATTTAACTAAAAATCGTCGAAATCGACCGATAGAAGCATGAATAGTGAGTTTCACTTCCCCTTTATCACTTCTCTTCAAAAAATGCGTCAAAAATTTAAAACTCCTGTTATTTAGCTCATCTTATCCAAAAGATTGCAAATAAGGATGAAAAAGAAAAAAAGAAGAAGATATATATGAATGACCCCTCCACTGTCAGTAAATTAGAAACTTCCAAGATTTTTTAATAACTGGACTGATCGAACAAAAAAATAATGATGGAAATCACATGATAAATAGTGAAAACATAACGATTTATTACTATTACCTCCTCCATTCACCCCTTCCATAGAAGAATTTGAAACTCCTGACAAATATTCAAAAACTAGATCAAATTCCCTATTTGAACAAAAATGAATCACGAAAATCAGATGAGAACAGTGTAAACCATTCATAGACGATTTATACCACCGTAGTTATATGTATTCCATGTAAACCATCATGGACGATTTATACCACCGTACATATATGTATACCATGTAAACCATCATTGACGATAATTACAACTCTGTGGACGCTTCTTATCAGCTAAGCGAGCTCTATAGCTAATTTCGTTCATATTGCTCAAATTCTGTATGTGGGACTGTATAATGGTGAACCACTATAATCAGTCGTGTGAACTCTGTAGCTTATGTCGGATTTGAAGAAAAATTAAGTTGGAGTGTAAACTTCTATAGGCGCACGGCGTCGAAAAATTTAGCGGGGTGTGAATACGATTTTACCGTCACGTTTTTTTTTCGTCACGCTGTTTTTCGACATTTTATGTCTTTACTATGGCACATAACTCAAAAAGTGTGACGTTCGGTGTGACGAAGAAAGCGTTATGAAAAATTTCTAATGATTTTCACGTACAACCGATTCGTTGCTACGGAACTTTAACTTCGCCAGTAATCATCGTAGAAAAATCGTTCACCACTCGTTGGATAGCTCTCGATTTACCTAACCATATTACGTTAACCACTGCGGAGTGCGTGGCCGACAAGCTGCGGTATGAGCGTGATTGTTTAAATAATTGTTTACACACAGGTGATCATTCTCAATAATTTATATTGTGAACATGATTGCAAGCTTTATATAAGTAAAGACATAATTTTAAGACCAAACAACCGATAAACGAATTATCTCTTGGAGATGTACGAGTCTTGGAGATGAAGCTCGGACTGTGTTTATGTTTAACAAAATTTTTATGAAGTTTTTATGAGGGGGCGGAAGGACATAAAATGTCCCTCGTGGTTGCGTACTTGTTCGAAAGCTGTACCCACCGTTTGATACATTTTTAATAGGATTTTTGAAAAGTTTGCAGCTATTGTGAGAGCTTAAAATTAAATGAGAAATTAATTTCATATTTCTAACTTTTTTTAAAGTTGTCAGCAATCACCAGTAGGTAAGTTTCTTTTGATTTTCACGTATAACCAAGCCGTTGCTGGGGAAATGAATTTTTCACCGGACAAAAATCGTTCTCCACTCGTTGGAAAGCTCTCGATTTATCATGCATTTCTTTCGTACTTGTTCTTCTATTCATGTCGTAGTTTTATATTTATTTATGTTATAAATGGATATAGTAAACGATGCTGCTTGTTTTGTTGTCACTTGGTTGAGAAGTTAATCTTGCTTACAGTAATTGTAGACGCGTACCTACTTAGGTACTCTGTTATAATTTAGATTTTTGAAACATTTATGTCGTAGTTTTAAATTTATTTACATTTACAAAGTTTACACTTCTCCCGTGTGGTTTTTAGCACACCTGGTTTTTAACAAGGTCCGAGGACCCGCCAATGTCTCCAAAATCGTTTGAGGGGGAGAGAGAGGACCACAATCAAGAGTGCAAGAGTGCACCGTTTGTCAGTGACGTCTGTTTTTGGCTTGTGATTGCGAATCAAAATCTGTTGGCTATCACAATCAATTTCCAAAGGGAACGATTGTTAAAGCCCAATAAATAAATAATTTCAACCTCAACTCCTCTTTTGGCTTGTAACTGGGGTTTTTCTCTTGTAGGCTCCCCAGTTCGCACCGCTGCGCTGGCCAAGTGCCGGAGACAAGACAGACAAAGTTCTGACCTCAGCGCTACATCTTCTCCCCGTGTCCGCTCCGTTTGATTTATGGGGATTCACCTTCTCCCTCCCAGCCTCACCTGCGAGTAAAACGTTGGCCGCATTTATAGCGAGATTTCCTCAACATTTTGGTTACTCATTGCGGGTGTCGAGTCAAACAGTGAACAACCTTTATAAAAAAGGCCTTCTGTACTTTTTTTATCAAGGTTTAAGCCGCGTCTCAACCAGAAGGGTCATTGGCAGCATTGAACAAGATGTCCAAAGGGACAATGGGAGTGGCACGATTCTAAGGGGAGTCATGTTACCATCCTTGACTAAAAGGAGCGCCATCATGGACTCCACTGGCAACTGAGAGGGGGAAAAAAATGAGGGGTACAGTGATGAGCATTGTTTAGCCCCCAAAGTGGATTAAAAAAATAAATAAAAAACCCAAAAATAAAATAATACAACTAAGACTAGATGTAAGATAGGGAAATGACTATATAAATGCTATTATATACAATCAGCGAAGTGATATAAAACTACGACTTCTGTACTTAAATTTTTTTTTTAATATTTCTTTTTTTTTTTTTTTTTTTTTTAATTGAACTTCAACGTTTCTCTCCGAGAACTGAGGCTTCTTCAGGGAAATTAATAGTCAAAAGCGTAAAAAGTCTACTTACTTATAACTTTCTTGTTTTGTTGAAAATCGAATTTAAAGTTATGAGTTTTTTGAAAATCAAATTAAAATTGTTTACGTTTATGTAACTAACGATGTTTTTCCGAAGAAAAAAAAACATCGTTACCTAAAAACTACACTTCGCTAGTAACGCATTGTTTGTACGTGAAAATCAATAGAAAAAGAAAGAAACCGTTGCATTTTTCTATACTAATTTTCGTACTCACGTAGGCCAGCCAATAGACATAGCCATGTCAAGAAAAAAAAATTAAGGCCAGAACTCTTTTTAGGATTAATATGAAAATTCCATTCGGAATTCCATTCATGAAAGAATGATTTCGTTAGCCAGCACTTTTTGACCACATTAACTTACTCAAATTTCAAAAAATGTGTTGAAAAAACCACTAATTTTCTAGTCATACAGAATGATCGTATGAGCGAGTTTTTGTAAATTATTATCTTATAATAATATGATACATCGTTTTGAAATTTATGGGTTGCCTTAAACTTTCGGATTTGTGTCAGAATGCCTTGAAACAGATTTGAATGGAGAAAATTTGGGTTTTAAATTTTTGGAGCTATTGCAGTAGCTTCATTTTTTTAACGAAAATTCGCTAAAATCACAACTAAAAAAATTTCATACAGGACGACTGAAAAATTGTTTTATCATTTTTTTATAATGAACCACTGTATTTATGGCTGTAGAGTGAAACTGCTAATTAGTGCGTAAGAACACAAAGAAAACATATTCAGAAGTCCATTGTTATAGAAAGTACGACCTCTATTTACATGTTAGCGGCACCGGGAGCCCTTTAAGCTTTATTAGCGTAGACTTCGCCACTTTGCATAAAGACCCCTGTGATGACAGCTGGGGCGTCGCAGGAAGCTCAACAACCCCCTCCACCTCCTTTCACGGTTCTAATTACTCATCACTGTCGCAGATCTCCAGACGTCTGAGGCTACGTGAGGCCATATCACCAGACTCAGAGGAAGATACTCATTCCCTCGACGATAATAGTAGCTTTGTATGGGGGAAGGGGCGCAGCGAAGAGATTATACTGGAACAGGGGCGATATGATGATGGAAGGAAAGGGAATGCTGGGGGTTTCTCGTCCTCTTTCCAGGGATATTCGGATTTAGCGTTCGAACAAGGAGCGTCGAGTGGGTGGAAAACGAGTCGGATTCAGTTCGCAGGTGATTAATTAAATTCCACCCCCGGTTCGCCATTCATTACGAGCGCTCCAGCTCCTACGGGGTCCAAATGGGAAAGCGAGAAGAGGTGACAGAAGAAACTCGGAGCTCAGAAATATAATTGCCAAGGAACGAGATAATTGCGAGCTAAACGGTGCGTTACAACGCCAAATGTAATTTTCTCCACCCTTAAGTCTGAGTTCAACACATAGGGGCGTTTTTTGAACGTAGTTCTTATGTTTGCATTCTACCAAGGATACTTGCTGAAGGAACGGGATAATTGAGTGCCAAACAGTGCGTTAGCTCTATAACATCCGAAGTAATTTGGTGGTGAGCCAATTTTAATGAAGTCAACCATGGCAGCTTGGAATACATTTTGAAGATGGCCCTCTGGCTTCGGTTCATCCAACAGCTAATAGGAGCTATGAAGCAGGGCAATGGCGCACAGAAATTAACTAAGTAATACATTTTCTCTGCTTTCTGTTACTCTTAGGGCCAATTCCACCCCCCGTTCGCCATTCATTACGAGCGCTCCAGCTCCTACGGGGTCCATATGGGAAAGCGAGAAGAGGTGACATAAGAAACTCGGAGCTTAGAAATATAATTGCTAAGGAACGAGATAATTGCGAGCTAAACGGTGCGTTACAACGCCAAATGTAATTTTCTCCACCCTTAAGTCTGAGTTCAACACATAGGGGCGTTTTTTGAACGTAGTTCTTATGTTTGCATTCTACCAAGGATACTTGCTGAAGGAACGAGATAATTGAGTGCCAAACAGTGCGTTAGCTCTATAACATCCGAAGTAATTTGGTGGTGAGCCAATTTTAATGAAGTCAACCATGGCAGCTTGGAATACATTTTGAAGATGGCCCTCTGGCTTCGGTTCATCCAACAGCTAATAGGAGCTATGAAGCAGGGCAATGGCGCACAGAAATTAACTAAGTAATACATTTTCTCTGCTTTCTGTTACTCTTAGGGCCAATTCCACCCCCCGTTCGCCATTCATTACGAGCGCTCCAGCTCCTACGGGGTCCATATGGGAAAGCGAGAAGAGGTGACACAAGAAACTCGGAGCTTAGAAATATAATTGCTAAGGAACGAGATAATTGCGAGCTAAACGGTGCGTTAGCTCTATAACAACCGAAGTAATTTGGTGGTGGGCCAATTTTAATGAAGTCAACAATGGCAGCTTGGAATTCATTTTGAAGATGGCCCTCTGGCTTGTGTTCATCGAACAGAGCTATGAAGCATGACAATGGCGCACAGATCTTCGCTTTCTGTTACTCTTAGGGCCAACTCCACCAACGGGAGTTTTCCCTGGATTAACCCAGAACTGTGAGTTTACTCGTCAAAAGGGCGAAATGACGGTTCCACCAACGCTTGACTCGAGATCTTCTTGTAATAACAACGCACGGGTTCCGGAATCCATCTGTTGGTGTGGGTAACCCATGGATCAGCGCTGATCCGCAACTTTCTCACAGCTTGCCATCTTGAAAAGTTGTGTACGCTGTTATTCCGTTTGTTCCTTCATAACACAATCCCGCCGTATTTCCGTAATTGTTCCCTATTCTGTCGTGACAATGAAGAAACATATCTTAGTAAGACCATTCTTTCTAGGAAAATGTAGCAATTAGATGGGAAAACGTAGCAATAAAGGATTTCAGTCATGTAAACTAGATGGCAATAATTACTACCTACCCAGTAAATTTGAACGCTAATTCTACTGAATCTGAATACTAAATTCAGATTTGAACGCTAACCTAATCTAATTGAACGCTAATTCTACTGAATCTGGATACTAAATTCAGATTTGAACGCTAACCATCCGAATTCTGCTGGTTAGTTTTGATCGTTGATTTAGCGCATTAATCATTGGTTTATCTGAACCGGAGTTGGAAAAACCGAATATCATTGTTTAACAGCTGTGATTTAATGAGTAAAAGTTGATTAAAAAGTTTGGTGAAACCGGCTCTTAGTGAAATAACATGAACATGATATCACTAATTCACTTAACTGTACCCTCACCTTAGCCTCTATATAAGCTGTTTTGTACTGGAGCCTTCCACACCTACTCCACTCCGAGAAATATGTTTGTCCAAACCACAATGGAGAAGTGAGATGGAGCCGGGGCCTTAAATTATTTGTATTTTCACCGAACGCTTTCCCTATTATTCCGCCCTCTCTCTGAATGGGTTCTGAATAAAAGCAGCCATTTAGAAATCTGGTCCAGGACCTCGGAGGCGCGAGACATCCCATCGCCTTATCAAAGAAAATACTGGAAAATAGAAAAATGTGAGAGAGATAGCCGGGACAGGGGAGGGAAGAGAAAACAAACCGCCGTATCACCCGATCGCATCAACGACAGCGGGAAATGTGCGGTTTTTGCTTTTTCTATTGAGCGAAAATATTTTTTCGTGTTCCCTCAGCGTCAAGTTGGAGGAGGCCGAGTGAGAGGTTTGGCGAAATGGGTTGAGGGAATGAAATTCCGCGTCACGTTCGTCGGGTCGGGAAGGAGCTGGCAACATTTTCTCAGCGGATCTCCCGCCACCGACAAGAAGGTTGAAATCGTGAGGGAAATCGTTATGAACGGAGATGAGAGAAAAATGTAGCGCAATGAAAATTAAGGCTCCCTTATAGCTATGGCGCAGAGTTTTGCCATATTGTTCCATATATGTTATACAAACATGTTTCAGAAACATAAGTACCTACCAATCACATGAATCGGTCAAATGAACTGTTACTCGGAATGTTCCAAAGAACGAGGACCTAACTTACTGCAGTTCAGCCGCCTCAGGCTGCACCAGAGTTGCCAGGTGCTATGGGATAAAAAGTTGTCGAAGTTAGTGAAAAACGTTGTCTATTTCCACGAAAAATAAACAGTTACAATGTTAAATCGATTTCGTTGGTTAGGCCATCATCAGTAACAAACAATAACTGAAGACACATTAGAAAGGACACAGCTTATATAGTGACAGGTGAAGGGAGAATGAATCCCATTGGTCGAGAGAAAGGAAAGGGGCAGGAGGTACGACCAATTAAGTGCAGACAAAGTGAAGGGGGATTATAGCTAATCAGATGAAGTGAAAGGGGGAAATAACTAAATATGGTTTCAACCGTGTGAAGGGATAATTCCAAGCTTTACAGAAATGGACCTATCAGTGGCGAAATATATTGAGGTATATCCTCATTTAAACATTTACCAGACCTGTCACTTTTGATAATTTCGAATTTTTCAAGTACATTCAACATACCTCCCTTTGGGCAAAAATGAAGAAATTCTACAAACTGTCTATCTGTCAAATCAAAATTGTAACTATGATTGGATTCCTTAAGATGTTTTGCAAATGTAGACTTACCCTTATTTTCCCCGAAATCCTGCAGATGCTCGTCTATTCTTTCCCTAAATTTCCTACCAGTCTGACCGCAATATTCGTAGCCACAAGAACATTTTAATTTATAAACTCCACTTTTATCCTGAACACTAATTTTGTCCTTAACTGATCTTAGTAATGCTTTAAGACTATTTTTAGTTTTAAAACCTACTTTATGACCTCTCGATGAAAGAATGTTGCCAATTTTATCAGAAATTTTCCCATAATAAGGTAAACTTATCCATTGCCTTTCTTCTAAAGTTACATCTTCCCGAGCCAGATTGGAAACTTTTTCCCTACTCTTTTTCCTAAGAACCTTATCCCATATGGTATCAACAAGATCTCCTCCATATCCGTTACTAGCCGCTATGCTTTTGATAATGGATTTTTCTTTTGATAAATTTTGTTCACTCATTGGAATAGATAGTGCTCGGTTGATCATACTATGGAAGGCTGCATGCTTATGAACTAAAGGGTGATTTGAAGTACTATGGATCGTTATATCGCTATATGTATCTTTTCTATAAATTGAAAAATCATGCTTCTCATTTACCAAAGAGATGGACAGATCAAGAAAATTTAGTTTATTCCCGCCGAATTCCAATTTTTTTAGTTTAGTTTTAGTTTTAGTTCGTTTCCCATTATTGAAGACGCGTTGCTTAAAAACAAATAACCGGACATTTACTACTGTTTCTTCAAAATCCGGACATTTGGCGTCCAAAGCGGCTTTCGATTTCGGTCCGGCCAGTTTAGATAATAACTGGACTGTCCAGGCGAAAACCGGACACCTGGCAACCCTGGGCTGCACCTACATTGGATCCGGAAGTCCCCGATCCGAACCGAACCGGCGACGCCCGGGCAGCCGGTATTGGGACAGTTTCAAGGCAGAACGAATGCATCTAGCCATTGAAGGTTTTTTTATTATCTGGACCTGTTCTATTTTACAGTGTTTTCATTGCAACTAATCGTTCGATGTCGTAATAATCCTAATGAATAGGTACTTATATACTCGATACTTCCACTGTCATGAAAATTCAAATTATAGAGAATAAATTGCTGACGATAATATATTCAAAAAGTGCCGCATGGATATTCTTCTACTGCACTACTATATACAGAATTTGATTGTAAAAATGTTATCCAAATTTTCAATGTTCAATCATGTCTCCGTATTTATTTCTGACATTGGTGCTGAAAATTTATCGCTTTCTACAAGTCACATGCGTAATTACAGTACCTACTTCTCGAATTATTCATACAAAAGTAAACTCCGAGTTTTTTCATTTATGTTTTTATTTTAAGAAATGCTTAGGTATATGTCACAGTTCTCAGATTGCTGTTCCAGAAATGGATCAATATTTTTTCATATACTTGGTAAATTATCCAATTTCATGAATTTACGTTCGTTTCTCAATGTCTATATCTCCATCAGATTTCAACTTCCTTGGATGCACAGAACAGATTTTAGCTCACTCAGCTGATTAGGAAAGATCCCATCATTTCAATCGTTTCTTAATATCCACGAGTCTTCCCATCAAATTTCAACTTCCAAGCAGTGGCGTAGTTTGAGGAGGGGCAGGGTGGGCAGAGCCCCTCCATCAATCATAGAGGATGCAGAATTTCGTTTTATGGATACAATTACAATTAATAATTGTAATGAGGACAGTTTTTTGATCTTGAGAGTCGTTCAGTGACTATCCTCATTATCACGTAGCGGTCAAGAAACTAAACCATATTATTAATAATTGTAACCTTCTATTTTCAGTACCTACACCTTCAATTAGATATGTAATTCGCAAAAAACAATATACAATTTCACGAATCTGCTTGCCTAGAAACTTTAGACGGTCTTAGAAATAAAGGAATTCTTATTAGGTTCATTTGTGTGAGGGCAAAGTGGCGTGGATATTATAAAGCCCCCACGGAGAGCAATAGAAAACACCAAGTCAACGAAACGGAAACGTGGATACTACAAACTGAAATCAAGTCGTTCCCCACTACCCTCTGGGGCCCATATGCGATTTTTCCCTAGAAAAATATCTATAGTTCAGTATCCACAAAAATTCCCCTAGAACTTCCCCTTATTTTCACTGCCTACTTAATTATGCTTGGATCTTCGATCTGAAACAGTTTCCCTAATAAACTTCTTTAATTAAATTTTATTGTTGGTTTATCGTACATATCATACCATTTAAGTATTAAATTCTAGTTGAAATCAAGCAAAAATACAATAAATAGAAGAGTACAATGGTGATTGAAATAGTTTAATAGAAAAGATTAAAACATTCTATTGCAGCAATATTTATATTCTAAATTATAACTAGAATAGGTATTGGTGATTTGAGTTTGATTACATTTTGTTTTGTTTCTCGCTATCAGTATCCTGTCTCGTATTTTATTTAGCGTACTTACATAATACAATTGTGTAATATTGTCCAGAAAAAGTGTTTTTTGCGCTGAAACACCTAACAATTGAGGATAAAACTGTAAGGAAGAAACGTCCATAGATATGATTTTGTAGGCAGTAAGGGTGGAATTCATAGACAAAGCCTGAGTGTGTGTGTTCACTCACACTCACCTAAATGGAGGGTCACCCTCAACTCACCAGTTCGAATCAAAGTTGCGTGGGGTGGTTCACTCAACAGTTAGGGGCACACTCAGATTACAGGAGCTCAACAGTGCACTTTGGGGACACTCAACGATTTTCAAACATAAGTTGGCAGCCCTGGCAGTACGATGTAGGGGAATTTTCCCTGGTTTGAGGAAAAAAGGACGGGAAAATTCCCTCTCACATTCCGCACTGATCAATAACAGTTCTCAAAGGTTACACTTTTCTTTGTGTTTTTGCTTTTTAAGCTATTATCCTTGTTCCTTGGGGAGACAGGACATAGGCCTTATCAGACAAAAACCAAAGTTATTGGTCCTCCCGCCTGGATCGGGGCAGCCATAAGTTGAAGTGAATCCTTGTTGCTTGTTTGTTGAAGTGCTGATAATTTGTGTTTATTATCTATTGATATTGAATTGTATAATTATGTATAGAGTTGTGACGAAAAAGAAGTGAGAAAATGAGAAAACAATGATTCGCCAGTTAGTTTTGAAGAACAGATATATGTAGTTGAAAATAAGAAGAGTTATGGAATAATGAGACTGTTGGACAAAAAGAAGACGTGAGGTTTTGGAAGAGCTTCAAGCAATCACATTTTCTTGGAATTCTCATTGATTGTACATCCTGATGAATGGAAGGTAGGTACCTACCGACAACTCATTCCACAAACCAAGATGAATCTGAAAACTATGCACTACAAACTTGGTATGTAGAGATCGCATAAAATCAAAGAGCGACCAGCACTTTCAGCTGTGGTACCTAGTTATAAATCCTTTCCATTTATTTTAGGCTCCTAAGGGTTCGTAGTTGTTCATGACTGTATCTTTCCCGAATCGGAATAGTTTGCAAAATATTTCGTTGTTGATTGTGTAACATTCGAATGGGATCTGTCACATCAAACATGTACCTAACTACCGTTTAGGAACAGCCTAACTACTCTTATGTGTGCGTACTCTTACGAAGTTTTTGAATAAACTCCGAACTAAATAAACGATGTATGTTCTACTATATTACCTATTCCTATACCTACGTGAAAATAATAATAAAAGTTATCAGTTGACGCACTTAAGTGACCTCCTGCCGTCACTCAGGATTTTACACCATTGAGCTGAGGGTGATACTCACTCAGTGCCATTTTTTGTTTATGAATCCCGTTGAGTGTGCAAAGTCTAGTATAATAGTATATAATAGGCCTCTATTCGTATTTATAGTAGTTTTTAATGTTCGGATTAGTTAATATTGTGTACTATTTTCTTCTAGATAGTATTATGCTTTACTAAACAATATGTAGGTTTGTGAATATGAAAGCGTACGTGATTTAAAATCATCACAAAAAGCCATTGAACATGCATATGAACGTTTGGCAGTTTATTATAAGGTCTTCGTATATTCAACAACAAGTATTAGAAATTAATGCTAAAACGATAAAATGAAATGAAATCCTTGACTTTTGCCCCTCCATAAGAAATGGCTTAGCTACGCCACTGCTTCCAAGTTTCTTTCCAGTCTAATAGTGGTTGCAATCATGTTTATAAAATTAACTGAGAAGGATCACCTGTATGTAGGTAAACAATTATTCAGATAACCACGCTCATATCTCAGATTGTTGACCACGGACTGCGTAGTAGTTAATACGTTTACGTAAATCAAGAGCTTTCCAACGACTGGCGAATGATTTTTGTACGATGATAAATGCCTAAGATACAGTTCCTTAGCAACGATTTGGCTGTAAGCAATAATCATCAGAAAATCAAACGTAACACTTTTTGGTAACGTAACATAACACTTTTCGATTCTATGTACCAAAGTGAAGACATATAAAATGTCAAAATAATTAAAATAAAACAAGTTTATAGAACGTGTGATGTAGAGATGATTACTTACTAGAGTGGGCCGATTAAATTTGACCTTCCAGCCTATGCATCACTTCAAGTTCCTCATAGCACGACTTAAATCTTTGCGTGTCGTGGAAAGATTGTGTCCAACTTTTTTAGAACTGGGACAACGAACCCAATGATTTATTCTTCGTGAGAAGAAATTATGGGAAAAGTTTTCGTCCATTGACCTTCCCTGAGGAGTTACCAATTCTCATGCCGTTCGTTATAAAAGTATTGGCCTTCCGTCAAAATCCTAGAAACAGGTCATCTATTTCTATAGTTTGCAACTTCTTGTATCTAATAGTTTAATGATGGCAAGAATGTTTATTGGGTAGATGATATAGGTCGCGTGCTAAAATCTATAGGGTCTAGTTGGTCCTTGAACCTCAGCATCAATTTCGATCAACCCTAAAGGGTAAAAATGAAGACTTGAAGTATTGAAACGTTTCCCAAGTTGAGTAGGCAGTACAGCTGCCTCAAATATTGTAACATGGAATAAAAAACGCTGCAAATTATTACACAAAGGTTTATTATCTCTGTATTGTAGAACTCTTCTACGCAGAACACCTGTCTATAGCCCAAATTCTCGTGACGTCACGCCTGGAGTAGATTTGAGTTTCTTCCAAGGCCTCCATGACGTGGAAGATGTTACTAGATCGCAACTCAACCAACCTTTTTGACATGGATATGTCTTTGGGCTGGGGGTCATTCTAAAATTTGCGTAACGACACCAAAATTTGTGACGACCCGGCACTTTAGATTATTATTAGAGATGAATCGATACCAAAATTTATCGATTCCCGATACCGATACCTAAAAAATCGATTCCCGATTCTCGATACCGATACCATCGGCGCATAATACCTAACTTACCTGTAGGTGGAAAACAAAAATTCCTCTTGAACTAGTAATATATTACTAAGAACTACTGCTTATTAGAGGTGTGCGAAGTTGGTACGTTTCAGTCGCGGCTGGAACGGCTACACGACGAGCGTGGGACGGTTACACAAAGTTGTTACGTTCCGCAAGTTGTTACTGCACATCTATTGATAGCCTCTCACAATGAATACTGGCACCAATAGCTTACCGTTCCGTCGTAGATGAAGTTATTAGTCTAATTAGCTAATATATTTTCCATCTCTATTTATTGTCATTAGGAGTTCTTGTTCCAATGAAGCTTTAATGCTTTAGTTACTTATTGAAATTAAATAAATTTTAAAGATTAATTCTTATTACAAATTCTCAATTTCAGATTTATATTTTTATTCAAGGCTTTAGTTAATTCGATTTGTGCAAATACAAAATTTGATATTTTTTTGTTATCTATTAAGTATCAATTAATAGGCAACTTTTATTGCATAGGATTGATTTCTTTCTGAATAAAACAAGTTAAGCAGACTGACTTGGTTTTTTAGTTTTTCGTCGGTAACTGTAAGGTATTTCCAAATAAGACTGGCTCTACTCTAGGCTTTTATACTTGGAAAACATAGCTTTGTCTAATGATTCTGTTGTCACAAACAAAATAACACAAGCCTACTTGTAAACAAAGTTATAATTGTAAGTTGTGTTTTGGACAATTCATGTTTCGCAACTGCTAACTTCACACAACGGTTGCACGGTACAACCATCTTCGTTGTTAGATGGTTGCAATGGTACCGTGGTGTAATAAAACGCCCATCACCGGGCGGTATCGGTATTGGCTTTAGGCGATCGATTCTCGATACCGATACCAGTGCCTAAGAATCGGTGGTATCGAGAATCGGTATCGGGAATCGACTCATCCCTAATTATTATTACCTCGAAAAGTGAAGGCTAGGTAGAATTTCTATTGATTTTTCACGTACAAGCAATGAGTTACTAGGGAAGAGTAACTCCCATAGTTTTCATAGAAGGAAAATCGTTCGCCACTTTTTGGTATGCTCTCATTTTATCACAACATCTCATGACCTCTAAGCCATTTTAGTGTAAAGGAATGCTGATTTATTACTCTAAGTTCTAAACTAATATTGTTTTGTAACCATAATGTAATAATCTTGTGAAAAGAAGGCACTACATGGTTGGTATACGAGTACAATTGAGTCGTAGGTAAGCAGTAGGTACTAGACATATCTATGATCTTTTGTTTTTCCCATCAACAGAGAAATTAAAATGCTTGAAAATGTTAATTAGTATTTTTCACTAGACGTTTGCCGTCGTTAATATTGTTGTAATATAAAGTTTCAATTCAACTAAATGGTCGCAGTAATCATGCCTGCCAGAGCCTTTTTGGATAAAGACAACGGTAACGATCTAGTGGTGAACGAGTTTCTATTTGGACTAGGGACTAACTATTATGGTTACTTCGTGTCCGAAAACTAAAGAACTTCATTCGTTTAGACTGAGAATAAATAACCTTAAAAATAATGGAGAATAAATAACTGAAAATTCCTCAGATCTCTGTACTGCAATGTAGGTAGTCATTACCCTGGCAGTTTCATCAGCGTTTTAGACATGTTCTTATTACTATAACTGAGGCAGCTTTACTGGTTTTATTGAATGAATGAAAGGATAGATTTGGTAGTTTGTAGAAGTGATGGTGTTGTAGATGGTGCTCCACCAACAAACGAAACTACGTAGGTAAGTACAGCCTAAAATATTCGCTGTTGTTTAAAAGTAAACTAAGTAGGTAGATTGTTGCTCTCTGCCAACGAATTTCAACTGCTTATCAACAAGTTTGAAATTCATTCTTTTAAAGGTTAGACTTCATAAAGACGGGCGGCATTTTCTGTGTAGTTATAACGCGAGTTTTGCAGTTACGCCAATTTGTAGGACAAAAAAAGTTGATTAAATAGGTGCCTACTTCAATTTTCGTCTATGGAAGTACATGAAGAATAACAAGTAATAATAATATACGGAAAGTAGGTAGTGTATACCTACATTTCCATGTACTTACCTTTCCAAAGGCGATACCTACCTAATATTCCCTTCTAGCAGAGCTCTCATGGCACGTCCTTTCACATGACCACTTTCAAAGGACTCTGGAGATTTTTAGTTTCCTAATTGATTTAAAGAACTGTTCTGAAAACTGGATAATCCACCACATCTTCGCGGCTGATGTCTGGAACTTCTAACACTTGTTTGCCAACTTCCCAGCACTAATTTCATTGAAATCTCGACTGCACAAACAATCTTGCGTTCACAACGTTTCAGGTCACATTGCCGGATTACAGGTTGATGTAATTTGCATAAAATTTATTAAATGGCATAATAAAATATGCTGAACTAGGAACTAGGTAAATACTGAACCGGAAGATAAGTAGGCATGTATGTGGTGACTCCTAAAGGCGCTTTTTCGTATAGTTTACTCGTAACCATGACAACAAGGTGAAATAACTTCAAAAATTAGGTTTTTAGCCTTGCCTATTATTAAACAAATCATTCGGTAGGTTTCTAATGAGTCTGCATAGGAGTAGAAGCCCACTGAAGAGAGATTAATCAAATAAAATAACCCTACACTTTCCTTACCCGAGTTCATAATGAAGTACCTGACTTAGCACTACCGCGGCGGTGCACAGTGGGGCAAAACGGTATTTTTGAGGGACATTGCTCAACAAAAAAAAATCCTACAGGTTTGTGCCGCATATATTCTGAATCTATATAGACTGAAGTATCTGGAGACGAAGTTTCAATTTTTTAAACCATTTCCTTACCCCAGTTTTCCTAAGGATCACTAACAAAACTATGTGAAATGACAGTTATTATACGATTTTGTTGTTGCCCCGAAGCTTCCGAGAATTTTTCATATTTTTCCGGTGATCATAGTCTCATTTCTTGATGTCTATGGAAGGATTCTACGTTGAAAGAAGAATTTTTGGGCGTTTTAGTAGTCGGAGCATACCATTTTACTGAAAAACGCTGTGTTCGAGTGATAATCAGCTTGTAAGTTAACCCTTTAACTTTCCTCGCCAAAATGATCAAATGGGTTCGTTCCTGGCATATTCAATCAACTAAATGTTCATATGCATGTCCTGCGACAACAGACTCCTTTTACATACAAACAAGTTGCGGTAATTTTCAGCGCATTATTCAATAACACTGAATAACGAAGAAAAAAAAGTTGGGTAAACAGTTTGATGACAATGAGTCTGATACAGGTTCTGGGGGTTTTCGAGGTGCCTGATACAAATTTTTGTGCAAATAAAAATCAGTAAAAAATCCAAAAGTTTTTGGACTAGACTACCCAAAGTGTAGTCTTTCGGGTACTTCGAAAATCTGAAATTTTCCGCAGGGTGACACCTCATTTTAAAGACTTTTTAGGGCTGAACACGATGGTGAAACCAGAATTGCGATATCTTATTACCTTCTCCCATTGGAGCTTATGAACCAGGAAGAAGCCCGATTTTTGCTAAAGTTACGTGGTTTAGAAAAAATCCGCTTCTTCCTCGTTCATTAGCTCCAATTCGAGAACGGAATAAGAATTGCAATTCTGGTTTCACCATCATATTCAGCACGAAAAAAATCTTTAAAATTAGGTGCCATTCGGCAAAAAATAGAAAAACTTTTTTCGAAGTACTCTATACTCCCCCCTTTGGGTAATCCAATAATTTTTGACTTTTTCCCCGATTTTGATTTGCTTAAAACTTAGTATCAGGTATCCCAAAAACGCTCTCCAAGTTTCACTTCACTGTCTCAAAAATTTTGGAAAAAATTGGGGGGGGGGGGTTACTTGTGGGGCGACCTACCTGGGCCTTTCCTTCGATTACTATCGGGAAATAGACCTCACCATTTGATTCAGCGCGAAAAAATACTTTTAGAATGACAAAGTTGAAAATTTAAGTATAATTAATTATCGGAGGGATTTAAAAAAGCTGTTTCGCCTCTCTGTACGGCGACGCGTATGGCATGTAATACCACTAGCTTGCTGCAAGCCACAACAATATCTAGCGGTCATTGATGAAACTTTGTTTCCCCCAATAATCTTAAGTCGCTGCTCCTGATCCTCCGGCTTTTCGGTTGATTTCATTCGATTTGTTGAAAAAATACCTACATGTAAATGACAACTAAAAAAAAAAAAAAAAAAAAAAAAAAAAAAAAAAAAAAAAAAAAAAAAAAAAAAAAAAAAATTACTGTTATCTTGAAACACAGAACAAAATGATACGAAACCAAAATTGATCAGCAAGCTAACAATATCGTCCACAAATATCAAATCGAGCGTGTTCAAAATAAATTCCTGCGGTTTATTGCATTTAAGCTTGGAATATCCTCGGAAAACGTGGACTATCCATCACTCCTCAGGACCTGCAGACTCCAACCCCTGGAAGTGCGGCGTGGCATGGCTGACCTGTCATTTCTCTACAAGCTCGTAAACGGCGGTATCGACTGTCCTCCGTTGCTGGCGGAAATTCGTCTCTCCATCCCTCGCATCTCAAGTCGTCAGCCTGAAATTTTCCACGTCCCGTTCTCTCCGACGAACTATCTTCTAAATCGACCACTGCACCGCATCCCCCGTTATGCAAACTTCTTCTTAAATTTTGTCCCCTGTCATCTCTGAAATCTCTAGTGCTCTCTTCTCCCGCTTTGTTTTGACTATTATCTCCAAATTGCTCTACTGACTTCATAAGTTAAATTACTGCTATATTATTGCTGTTTCTGGTAAAATTGTTCTTTTTCTTGTTGTTTTTCTTAAATGTGTAAATTCTTGTGTACATTGAATCGCTACTTTTATTATGCTGTTGTAAATTGGGCTTGCCCGTTAATAAATAAATAAAGCTCTGAAACTCAAAAAGTAAGTGGAAATTAGGTTTTTAAAGGACAGCACTCTTTTCGACTTCTTTCACGAATACAAAGCATCCCGACCTACGGTATTGAGGAAGCATAAAATCGATTTAAAAAAAAAAAAAAGTTGTGGGCTGAACCGAGTAAATTTCTACAATATGCCGTGGAAAACTTGAATACATAAACCCTATTTCCTATATTGAACAGTGAACAAGGGATCAGGTTCGTGTCCACTTCACGCTCAAAAGGGTTTTCTGCCCTGCAAAGCAGTAGAATTATGGAAATCTCCTCTAATGCGCCCGCCACTCGGCTGCTGCACCAACGGGTCCAGCGTAATTAATTTCAGCGTCACTCTTTGAAGACGAATTTTACCCTTTTTTGAGTGCACAAATACCCTGGAGTAATTAAATTTAGCGCTTCCTAGCGGCTAGCCAACCCTGCAACGACTAGTTTCAATAAATTAATACAACTTGAGAGTCGGGTGCACATAAGCGGGATCTTTGGGATTTATCAAAGAACATTTAACTGTAGGGATCGAGGAATTTATTCATACTTCTTTAACAACCCGACAGATCGAATAAACGGTATCAACACGCTTTACCGGGACCTAACAAGTGAAAAATGTCACAAATTATTGTCACGAAAAAACGAGATTAAAGTAGCGGCGGATCTAATTTCTTTGCTATTCAAGCTGTGAAGCTGAAATTTGAAATAGAGGCTCTTGTGGCGTCTAAAAGAATCATACAGTCTAGAGCCCCCAGATCAGCTGAGTAGGATCTGGAGCTAAGTTCTTTGCTATTCAACCTATGAAGCTGAAGTTTGGAATGGAGGCCCCCTTAGGATGTCTAGTTACGAATTATAGTCTGAAGCTCCCCAGTTCAGCTTATATAATAGAGAGTTCCTAGAGATCCGTCAGTTTCAATATGGCGTGCGGTAACGAGAAACTTTACCGCACCTTAAAGTCACGTCAAGTCCTTAACGGATCTAGTTGTAACGCTAAATCCATCGAAGGAGGAAATTATCCCTAGGAGGTTATTTGAGTCCATAGAAGGAGGTTATTTTACACGATTACGTTTTTTCCGGATTGCGATCCGTTAACGTATCTGTACGGAAGGATACGTCACCGAAACTCATTGCGTCAACTCACCGGATTGTCAATACCGCAGGACGTATTGTGTTTTACGGATCTACTAGGAACTCTCTAATATTGATGGCTATGAACGCAAGTGAAAGAGAGAGTGAGACTCACCGTTCTTGAACGTTGAACAACGATTAAGAGCAAGCGGGCCCGTGGGCGTTGGGGGTACCAAATGGCACGCCGTTCCATTGAACGGATCACCGTAAAAGTTTTCGATAGCTGTTACATAGAACCAGAATTTGTTGTTCCCGAAAATTTCGTTCTGCGTGGTGTGTTTTCTTTGGGCTTTGGGCGTGGTGTGGAGGGGTGGTGATAGGAGTAGGATTTTATGGTGTGCGTTCCTATAGGGGCCTATTCCTTAAGTACAGCATACATTTATAATACATACTTCTGTATTACATGGTTCATTCTATGGAGCTCTTAGATACTTCATATTTAGTCCCTACCTATAGTTGGCGGGGTTTTGTTGGTATGTTACAATGGTATAAATGAATTTGTAAAAGGTTGCATTAATTCTGTAAAAGGTTTATTGAATCTATAAATGCTATATCAATATTATTATAGAATTTCCAAATTGAATTTGACATTTTCCAAATAGAAATGGACATTTTCCAAAAAGGTTTCGACATTTTCCAGATAGAATTGGACGTTTTCCAAATAGGTTTGGACATTTTCCAAAATGGTTTCGATACTTTCAAAATACAATTAAGGAACTTTGTGATAGAAATAACGCTTTATTACTAATATAGGTAGGTAAGTCGTGAAAATGTATAAAACAGGTTTCCTGAAATGGAGTTAGAGAACAATTTTTTCTGAATTTGAACTAATTTTCAGTGAAGAGGTCGTCCAGCAGCTGCCGCAGGTAGAAGGAAGAAGTTCATGAAATAATTATTACTTCAGTCGGATGAAGTAGTTGTTTGAACGCCCCTTGAAATTACCTCCTCTAACTGATGTTCACCACGTTCACTCAAAAGGCTCCGAACTATTGTCTAAATTTTGGAAAATGAATTTTCCTCGGGGTTGAGCATGGGAGAGTACGGAGGGAGAAACAAGTTCATTTGAGACGAACGTGTCAAATTTTGAATGTGTTCCGAACGATGAATTCTCGCGTTGTCCATTACAAAAACGTAGTTGGTGATGGAATCTGGCAGTTTTTCACGTAGCTCTGACAAGAATTCTCCAAAAGTTCCAGTCATGCAGTATGATCGTATGAGCGAATTTTCATAAATGTTCGTATTACATTTATGTTAAATTCTGTTGAAATTTGAGCACTTTGGGGACAAATAAAAATTTTATTATACATTTTATAGCAAACTAACTTTTTGTCAGTAATATTCCAATAAACAAACAATTTTGTGGATTTTTACAATTTTTTCAAGTGTTCCTATCGATTTTTAGCTTATTTTAATGAAATTTAAGTACATTTTTCAGTACAATGACATATGTATATATATATGTATATATATATATATATATATATATATATATATAAATTATGTGATCCTCTAACATAGGAGGAAAAATAATAAAACTAATGCCTTCAGCAGTTCTCCCCTCCTAGTGGAAGCACCTCGCTTCGGACCTCCCGAAGCTCGGGGCAGTCGCTGTTGGGCAATCTCTCGTGCGGTACGTTCCCTCTCTGTACGTAGTCGTGTGTGTTTCTTTTCATATTTTAATAAATTGTATTCGGGAATTAAACGATTGTTTTTTAAAAACCGATTCCCGATTAAAGGACATTTAAGTGGCGCAGTCTCGTGGACAAATCAATTAACTTTGGGCAAATCAATCAATCAAAATCGATTGCATTCTGACCCAAAGGGAACCTGCTGTTCACCAAGAAGAAAATCTATCATCTCTACTCGCTTTGTGCTTAAATTTTGAAATGTCCTAGTTCATGTTTGATTAATTTTTTTCGAGTAGCATTCTGCTAAAAAATAGAAATTTGTGAATTTTTAGCGGTTTTTTTTAACTATGCACTAATAGCCTTTTTTAGTGATTTTTTAAGTACATTTTTTGAAATTTGACCAATTGAATGTGCTAAAAACGTGTTGTCCAACGAACTCATCCTTTCTTTTGAAATGCTTGATTTTTTGGCGAAAGAACGAAGTTTTTATCTCAATTCTATCGAGAGTTATCGTCTGGAATGACATATATATATATATAGGGAGGAAAAATAATAAAACTATATATGGAAGCACCTATATATATATATATATATTTTATATATATTATTGTTTTTTATATATAAGTTATATATATATATATATATATATATATATATATATATATATATATATATATATATAAGTTATGTACATACTAGGCGTATTGTAATAACAACTTGCTGACTCCGCATATCTATTCTATATAAGCCAGCCTGCAGGCGGCTCTTCAGTCAGTCTCTCTCCAGATTCCGAACCTTCAACAAATCGTGTCCGTGTTGTTAAGTGTGTGTTCAAATAAAGTTTGTTTTTAAAAACTCGAAACTCGACGACTATTCTTTTACTGGCGCAGTCTTGTAAGAACTGATAGTTGTTTCACGACGAATACGTGTAAACACTTCAGAGAATTACCTACGTGAGTGCCTAGTGCCAAATATTTGGATTACCCGGACTGGACGACGAGCTGACTCCTTGCAGATCTCCAATGCATATGGTTCTGTAAGTAAAACCATGTCTCACACACACGGACACAGTATCATCACCCTGTACACACGAAGGAAACTTCCTTAAGAAGTTCCAATTCAATTCCAAGAATATCTACTAACTCAACATATTCAAATCTTTCCCTTCAAGAAAGAAAATTCGTTCACGAACTGTAAATTGTCAAGCTTCCATAAAGAACGAATATCTGACCGGGGTTGCTTCCGACAATTCACAATCAATAATATCTACATATAAAAATATCAAGTTGTCAATGCCTTGACCCTCTCCTGAGTCTACCCACGCACAGGTCGTAGTTCTCAGAAGCTCAAGATAACACTTTTCCTCCCGCGAGCTGAAGATAAGCTTGACCTCGAAGCCCAACTACTGGCCCTTTAAAACCACATCCTCACCTCCTTCGCTCGTAACCCCGCACGAAGACTTCGATTACTCTACACTAAATTTAAGAAATTTAATCTCTACATTTTAATATTTCATATTTTCTTTATTTTTGTACTTGTTTCTGTGCATTTGTATTTTTGTTTATCTCTCTTCTTTAAAACATCAGGCTAAACTTCCCCCATAAGTTCGCCCCACAAATTCCAAAATTCCGAAAGAATTAAAACGTTTTGTGACCGGTAGGTTGTCAAACCTCCTAGGAATCCTTCTTAGGGACAAAGTCCGGTCACTTCCTAGTATCCCAGAACTCCCCGTCCGCGATATGGACAAACACCCCGAGAATGGAGCCACCGGTGGTATCCCTACCATCGAGGAACTAATCTCGCAAAACACCAAGTTAATGGCCCAAAACACTATGGCCCAAAATATGCTAGAAATGACCCAACAGGTAATCCGAGACCAAGCCGAAACACAGACTAGGTTAGAGACCGCCTTGCAGGAAGCCACGGCCGCCCTCGAACAATTGAGAGTAGGAGGCCAACTCCCACCTGCCAAGACAGAGAATGTAGAAATCCCGGTATTTAAAAGGGAACACATGGAACTCATTCCAGTGTTCAAAGGGGATCCAGAAACTCTAAACGATTTCTTACTTGTAACGCAGGAACTAAATGACCGATTCTTTAACTATAGTGACTTGGGAGACTTCCAAAATAGAATGATCCTACACGCTATTAAAGCAAAAATTCAACCTCCTGCCTCGAGCGCTATAAATTCGAGTAACGTCACGACATATAAACAAATTAAGGACGCGTTAATCAATGCCTACTCCGACAAACGGGACGTGTTCTCTATGAACCTAGATCTGTCTAACATGAGACAGGGAGGACTCGAAGATCCGTTCAAATTCCACCACAGAATAACGGAAGCACTAAATAAAATAATCGCTTATGCTAATATTCACGAACCCGATGAGGCCGACAATATTATTAAACACCATGCACAACTTGCATTAAGGTGTTTCCTTTTACATCTTAGAGAGCCATTAGGAAGCCTATTGAGGACCAGACAACCGAAGGACCTGAATGAGGAACTCGGATGGATGACAAACGACTATCAATTGTTACCATCGAACTCCCCCTCAAAACAAAATACTCCCCCCCAGACAAAAACAAGCTCCTCAATATAGAGTTCCGCCTCCACACCGTCTTTACGGGCCCCCTAGGCAAAATCCTTCATATTGGTCCTAAAACCCGCAAAGACCGTTTAACCCTCAAAACCAAAACCAAATGCCTGTTGCCAGAGCCTATCAATTATTACAAAGCCTGGCTCAACCTCAAATGGTCTGGCCCACCTAGACAGCCTAATCCTCCACAAACTGCCCCTTCAAACCAACAAAAAAATAACTACCAAAATAAACCGACCTATCAAAGGAACTCCCCCGAACAAAAGAACCCCCCGAAAAATCATAAATCCTCCCAAATCACTCAGAGAAGTTGGAAGCCCATGTCATGGCAAACAACAAACCCGAATTTCCACAACCTACAAGTAGAAGGGACGAACCAAGTAAATACGAACCCCATGGTTATTATGATTCAAATGATCAAGCGAATAACGAGCCCAATGATTAATCACGATTCAAACTATCAAAGTGATCTATTTTACGACGCGTACGAGTGGCCCGACCAATCCGCGGAAGATCCCCAAATTCAAAAGGACGAAACTCCTTTTTTAGAAGACCCTCGCCTCCAAAAATACTTTTCCATCAAAACAGACAATGAACCTTTTTCAGTTACAACTGTCCACGGAACTTCCTTGGTTACTTCAAGTGCCATGGTCGCGTGCAACGAACTACTTCGTGAAAAGGGTTTAAACTTAAAATTCCACCTATTCCTATTCCATTCTAGGTTCGATCTCCTGATCGGTATTGATAACCTAGAATTCATAAAAGCCGAAGTAAGCATTAGAAATAAAGTTTTCCAAACCCCTCACGTGAACCTCCCATTGCGATATCTAAATTTAGAAATCAACGAAACATACACCATCGATAGTAGAAGTGTTCTGCAGGTCACTGATAATCAATAACATAGAAAATGGAGACGCAATCATCCCCTATCAAAAAATAGGACCCGTGGAAATTCCCCAATGCTTAGTTTAAGTTGAAAATTATGATGCTTACGCCTAAGTATTAAACTCCGGCGAAACCCCCTTCCAATTCACACAGGTCACACCCATATTAGCCGAAGAGGTCGACTTTCAAAATACTGACTTCCAAACCCAAAAACCCGTCTCAAACCAAAACCTAAACCATTTTAACAGATCAACATGCAAATTCGATTTAGGCCAACTTCGCCTCGACCACATGAACGAGGAAGAAAAACTCGCGATATCTAAATTAGTCACTAAATACGCAGACATTTTTCATCAAGAAGGCACCCCCTTTAGTTTCACCAATAATGTTAAACACATCATCCGCACCACCGACGAAATACCAGTGTACACGAAAAATTATAGATTCCCCGAAGTACATTTGAATGAACTTGACAAACAAATGGAATAGTCAACAAGGGATGGAACAAACAAGAGATAGTCCGAAATTCTCAAAGCCCTTGGAATGCCCCATCTGGATAGTTCCCAAAAAACAAGACAACAGTGGAAAACAAAAATTCCGAATCGTTGTAGATTATCGCAAGTTAAATGAAAAAACAATAGAAGATAAATACCCCCTTCCTCAAATTTCGGAACTATTGGATAAATTGGGAAGATGCCAATATTTCAGTAGGTACAATTGATTTAAAATCCTCCTTTCACCAAATAGAAATGGACCCCAGTAACATCAGCAAAACGGCTTTCAGTACTCCCACACGCCATTTAGAATGGACACGCGTCCCCTTTGGATTGAAGAATGCACCCAGCACATTCCAACGCGTAATGGACAATATATTACGTGGTATTGCAAATGAATACTGTTGCGTATATTTAGATGACATAATAGTATTCAGTACTAGCCTACAAGAACAAATACATCGGTTAGAATCAGTCTTTAAACGCCTTCGATCAACTAACCTCAAGGTACAGTTGGATAAAACCGACTTCTTGAGTCGAGAAGTTTGTTACCTAAGTCACATAGTCACGCCGGACGGAGTGAAACCAAATCCGGACAAAATTAAAGCAATACAAAACTACCCCATTCCCAAAACTAGCAAAGAAATCAAAGGATTTCTCGGTTTGTTAGGATACTATAGAAAATTCATCAAAGGTTTCGCTCACCTAACAAAACCAATGACAAAGTGCCTGAAAAAAGGTGTACCAATCAATACATCGGATCCCGAATACCAACAATGTTTCGAAACGTGTAAAACCCTATTATGCAATAACCCAATACTCCAATATCCTGATTTTTCCAAAACTTTCCGGCTTACAACTGATGCCAGCAATGTAGCCCTAGGAGCAGTACTTAGTCAAGTAACAAACGACGCAGATTTACGGATAGACTTTGCGAGCCAAACTCTCAACCAGAGTGAACAGAAATATTCGTCTATAGAAAAAGAATTACTTGCAATAGTCTGGGCAGTAGTAGTCTACATCCGACCCTATTTGTTCGGGAGAAGATTCACGATCTTCACCGACCACCGTCCCTTACAGTGGTTATTTTCACATAAAGAACCCAGTTCTAGGCTTTTCGCTTGGAAAACCAAACTCCAAGCGTACGATTTTGAAATAATCTATAAAAAGGGAGCGCTGAATACTAACGCTGACGCATTATCCCGAGTCCGATTACAAGATTTAAATACCCAGCACCCTACTCTGAACGCCCTACATACAACTATAGAACATAACGCGACTGACTCCGTGATCGCGAACGCCGACTCTGAAGACAAACTATCCATCCACTCAGACGAAACTAACCTCTCGGAACACACTGTGCATTCGAACTTTATGGGAAACACTGTCGCGACCATACCAATCAGAGATCAACCTGTCAACGTATGCTTAAACCAAATTATCTATAGAACTATAAAACGCCCCATACAAAAACCCGTGAACATAGAAAAACTCTTTGGTAATAGGACACGAATGACAGTACTTATTGATGAAACAAAATTCGAATCAGAAACAACTAATTTCATCAAAGAATATATCCACCCAAAATTAAAGTATGGCATTTACTTCGAGACAGACGTTTATGAACAATTCACGAGAATAGTTTCAACTCAATTCGCGCACTCGGAGATTACCATAACCAAATACACGAAAAGATTGAGAGACGTACAAACCGAAAAGGAACAAAATGAACTGATCAAAAAATACCACGATGGAATTACAAACCATCGAGGTATCGAAGAAACCTATGAGAGGATAAAACGCGAATTCTACTGGCCCAACCCCAAAACATCCATCCAAAGGATCATAAATAACTGCGAGACATGTCTCAAATGCAAATACGAAAGATCCCCACTCAAGGTCAAATATAACATCACTCCTACTGCATCGCACCCTCTCGAAACGTTACACATAGACAAATTTACAATAGAGAACTCAAAATTCCTCACCGTAATCGACACCTTTTCGAGATACGCCCAAGCATACCCCCTTAATTCCTCTTCAAGCGTCGAAATAGTCAACAGCCTCATAAAATTTTTCTCTCATCATGGTCTACCCCAGTCCATAGTCGCAGACAATGGAGCTGAATTCCAGAGTAACCTGATCAAAGACTCATGACCATTTCATCTCGTCCCAACACCCGGAATCCAACGGGATCATAGAAAGGTTCCATTCAACCCTGGTAGAACATATGAGGTTGCTCAACGACCAAGAAACGTTTAAAAACTCCAAAACACGGACCAAAATGAATTACGCAATCATTGCTTACAATAATACGATCCACTCCGTATCCAAACTAACCCCTTTCGAAATCCTCTACGGTCATGTGAACAATCGACCACTATTAGAAGTCGATCTAGACAAAGTAATAGTTAACGAGTAGGGGAGGGTGGGGTAATGACATCCACTTAACTTTCAGAGGCGATATATCTGCTATGTAATGCACGACAAATTTGTTAGTGGCGTGATTCATTAGATAATTTCAGGTAGTTCTGAATGATATGTTACTTTTTGCATAGAAAGTTACGTAAAGTGAAATAAACTCCAATAATTGAGAAGCGAGGTATGGCTGGGATAATTACCCATTGGGTGGGGTAATCACAGCCATGGTATGGGGTAACATCAGCCACGTGGGGTAATACCATCCACCCACGAAAAACGTCACCCTTAATTCAATTTAACAGTTCGATTTATTGAGGAACATTGAATGAAATAAAACATGACTACAATAAAATTTTCTTTGAATCATTTCGGTTAAAAAATAAGGTTTTCATTGAGAATGGTAGCATCAGGATCAGAAAGGGGACTAGAAAACTTAGTTCGAATAATCATGTAGGAAAATTGCTATAAACATTTGACATTATTACACAATTAAAGTCATCATAAAGTGGACCAGATTAAGTACACTGCAACTGGCACTTCAAAAAACACTTTAAATATAAATTTGATCAAAGTAATGAATAACATAAGTCACACAATGAATGGTCAGGTTGACCCATCGAACATAAAAAGTGAATTTTGTGTCTGCATTCACGACATTCCCACAGAGGTAAATTGTCCTCGTGATCATGGCAGATCGAACATAGTTGTTCGTTCCCTTCAGTATGGTCCATATCGTCGTCATCACACAAATCTGTTTCTGAAATATCATCATCCGAATTTTCTGATTCTTTGTCAAGATCATATTTCTTCCGTCGTATGGCTTCTTTGGTAGGGGTAATATGGTCTCTCCTTCCTCATTGTCGTTTCCTAAAACCCGTTTCCTAACATCTTCTATCGTTTTCTTGCTGTCATTCATGGTTCTGTTACCCTTTGATGGACCTGGTCCATCAAGACCATTTTTGTTGCTGTCTAGTTTTCTTGCTTCTTGTTTATTTTCTTTTATCCTTTGTTGTTTTTGATGCTTGTTAATTTTGGCTTGGTGTTTCTCGATGAGAGCTGCTTTTCGGGGCGTTGAGGTAAGAATTTCAGAATGTTGCTTTTTATTTCTGTTCTTGATTGCTGCTGGAGTAGGTAGGCCTAGCATTTTGGTAATTAAGGATTCACATTCGTTATTGTTTATGGGTTCTTGTGCTGAAGCAGGAGTGACGCAATCTACGGCTGGTGCCAGGCTTGGTGTGGTTAACAAAAGTTCTGAAGGTAAAAAATCTTCGTCTTTAAAAATATCACGGTTCATAGGAAAAATCCCTGTAGCATTGAATCCTGATACAGCTTTGCTTATCTGAGCAACTTCTAAATATGCTGAGTTAAAAATCTCAGCTAAGTCATAAGGAGTTATTCTTTTGGCACCAACAGATTGGATCTGCGGAGGCTCCCCAGTACTTTTTATGAACTTGTCTGAATGGCATTTGAATGATTTTTTTAGTGGACCAAAGAATGTCACATCTAATGGTTGTGTTCGATGAGATGTGTGTGGCGGGATCGACAACAGCGTAATGCCATTTTGACGACACATTTCGTAAGCCTCTAGAGACGTATGGCTCACATGGTTATCAAGCACAAGAAGAACTTTGTTCTCCGGTGTTACTCCAGAGTGCTTAACAAAGTGCTTTAGCCATTTGACGAACAACTCTTCGTTGGACCACCCATTGTCTGAACACTCATATGCAGCTCCGATGGGTCCATTTCTCGCAAGCAAAGGTGACATTCTCTTACGGGGAAAAATAAACATAGGAGGGATGAAAATTCCTGAAGCGCTCATGGCACATATCGCCGTAACGTTTTTCCCTCTTTCCCAGCTGGTCACACTCCCTACCCGTTTTTTCCCTTTCTCACTAATTATTTTCACGGGATCTGTGACTGTTGAGATCCCAGTTTCGTCCATATTGAAGATCCGGTGAGCAGAAAAATTGTATCTGGACATAACTGATTCCAAGTTATCGAAAAATAGTCCTACTGCCTCTTTGTTGAAAGCACATATTCTATTGATTGATGTAGCCTCAGGTTCCTGACGCTTAGTGAAGGGTTCCTTTTCATGAATCCACGAAACCAGTCTTTCCCAGCCCTCTTGTGTTCTACATTAAACTTATGAGTTATTTTATTTGCTTCAGCATATTCATATGCAACATTGCGTAGATGTGCAGGGGTTATACCATAAAAGAGATTAGAAAGAAGGAGAATGCGTTTTACCATATCTTTTTCTTCATCTTCGGTAAATGTGCAGCACCTCCCCAGTCGAGGCTTAGATGCATTACCTTTCCTCATTCTTTCTATGAACATGCTGTACGGTATGTTGAACTTCAAGCTAGCTGAACGCCAACTTAACCCATTTTTTGCGCATTCCATTGCTGCTTTCAAATCGTCCAACGTCCAGGAACATCTCTCTGCCGTTCTCAGCCGCTTACGTGGCGTCTGTAATGAAATATATTGTTTTGTTTTTAGTTTTTTTGTTACGCTTAAATGTACCATGTGTGTTATGGGGTAAATCTAGTTAATTAAAGTGTAAAACTCGATTATAACGTAGTTGGAGAGATCTACAAGCGTTACCATTCGATCCGACCGTTCGAGTAGAAACCGACCCCATACTCGTAAGTTCATAGAAGGTCATTTTTCGAGAAAACCAACGATTTCATTGAAAAAGCAACATTTTTCAACATAATAAACATAAATAAAACATAGTTTTCTCCCCAAAATAACAAAGTAAAAGTAAAATTGACTATATCGTTGGAAAGAGTAGGTAATAGTTTTCATAAGATTTGCCAGTTTCCAAGACTTTTTTTTTTTTTTTTTTTTTTTTTTTTTTTCTTTTTGGAAGAGTAGTAGAGTTTCATAGATTTTCAGAATTTTTATTTTTTCAAAATCGTCTATGTTTGAGCTGGAGTGAAGGTCTTCCGATGGTACTTTCTAAGAATCCAAGTACACTATTTCCGAATTTTTTTATTCCGAAAATGGGGCCAAAAGTTGAAATGGAATGAGGCAACGAGTAGAAATTTAAGTTTAAAAGGAAAAAGCACGGTTTTCCTGAAAAAACCATCAAAAACTCATTTCTCGAGTACAGATTGAGATAAAAATCTGCGGTTGGTGGCATTTTACTACAGGTTTTATACAGACTAAAAAAAAAATTTTTTTCGTCACTTATCCGGTTCCATCCTGTATGATTATTATTATATTTAGCCGAGTGACACCGCATTTTACAGATTTTCCAATGTTGAACACGATGGTGAAACCAGAATGCTATATCCTATTCCGTTCTCGAATTAGAGCTGAAGAACAAAGAATTAATTTATGCTGAAAACCAGATAAAACCTACACGAAATAGCTTAAAATCCAAAATCTTCATTGCCTCCCAGAATACTATTTAGAACTAGTTTAGGTGCCATAAAACTAGTAGTTGGCAATTTCCTTGCACTCAAAGTGCTCAAATTTCAAAACAATGCAACAATATAGCGTCGAACAGGAGACAAAATGGCTTTGGAGCTCACTCAGCTGATCGGTGACCTCTCAGTCGTCTTCAGCATTCTTCCTTGTGCCTCCCTCTCAAATTTCACCTTCCTGAGTTGAATTGTTGACAAAATGGCTTTGGAGCTCAATCAGCTGATCAATGACCTCTCAGTCGTCTTCAGCATTCTCCCTTTTGCCTCCCTCTCAAATGTCACCTTCCTGGGTCAAATCTTTAACTCCGTTTCTCTAACAAAATCATCAAGAGAGAAGAAGAAGAAGAAGAAATCATTTGACTCCAAACAGATCCTTCTGGGTTCGTCAGTCTTGGAACATTTCATGGGCGAGGAAAAGGTGGTAGAGTTCAAGATTTCACCATTAGCAATTGGGAATATTAAGGATGAATCCCTTTTCCGAGTTTGGGAAAAAATGAGGCGTTTCTTTGAGGAACGTATCAATCAAGAACTCCCAGCATGGCAAGAAGATGGCAGAATTTCGGATATTCAAAACGGTGACGAAATTAACATTGATGACCCAATCATGGTAAGTGGGCCTCGAGAAATGATAAGCACATCGCGATCTGATAATCAGTTTATGACAGTTCAAGCTGAGGTTCATGCTCCAAATATCTTACCGAGCCTTTTCAAGAAAGCCCTGATTTGGCCTGAGATACGTGAAAATACGGTTACCAACAAGCGTAAAAAAGAAGTGCTACCAAGTGTTGCAACTTCAACTGACAATACAAACTGTCTGAAAAGAAAAATAGATAGGAAAGTGGAAGAGGAAGAGAGTTAAAAGACAAGGGCAGTTCTACGAGCTAAAAATAAATAAAAAAAGTGGATAAGGAAATGACATAATTACGAAAAGCAGCAGAGAGAGAGAGAGAGAGAGAGAGAGAGAGAGATTAAAAAAGCACAGCCTAAAAAGACAAAGCAAACGCAACCTAACAAGAGGCAGAAGAAGAAAGCAGGAGCGAAGAAATCTAAGCAAGTTGAAGAAACCTCCAGTAGTGAAGAAGATGAGTGGGAACCTGACGATGAAAGTGAAGGTGATGCAATTAGTGTTGATGAATATGACAACTGTGATCTTGGTAAACCTGGCAGCGATGAGAGAATAGTGAAGTGTAACAACACTAGCACTAGCTTCGATGGGATGAACTACGAGATGGGATCATGAAGTTTTAGACGTGTAATGAACTTAAGCGCCCCGAGGTGCAATGGGGTAACTGCGTTGCTGACACTGACTTGGTGAATAGTGTTTCCTTCACCCATCAAGACCTTCAATTAGGACAAGAAGAGATGATAGAGCCAACAGCCATACAGGACCAAGAAAGCTGTGCAATTCAGGAGGGTGATTTCGTTACAGTCAAGTTGAAGAACAAAAAGAAGATAGTGGCGTGCAGGTGGCGTGCAAAATCTTCAAGATAGATGGAGAACAGGCTATGGGTTATTGCCTGAATCCATGCAACAGAATGAAGGCTGTATTTACAATTCACAGGAATAAAGAAATCCCAATCGAAGAAGACAACATAGTCACGAAACTACCAAAACCTAAATTGTCTAATTTTTTTGTGATATTTAGGTACCCATGCCTAAGGAATTACTAATGTGTTACTTGACTTTTACTTTACTTTTAATGTGAAACTAATTCTTGCCATTGTACCTAAATAAGGCTGAGTTAATAATTCATAACAGTAAAAAATTAATTCATAAAATATATATTCATATATATGAAATACCTATATTTTATGAGTAAAAATATATTCATGTTTATTTGTTTGTTGAAAACTGTTAATAAATTATTCCTATCCTAGTCTACATCTGGTTTTCGCATTTCAATAACTGGTTCGTTTCCCTTTCAAAAGTTGGATTTCACCTGTCAATGATAGGTTCGCTTCTCTGTTGATAGGTAAATGGTTTTCACCTGTCAATAACGGGTGAAAAAACTTGACATCCAAATTTGACTTAAATACATTAAAAATCTTCTTTTGACATGGATATGTCTTTGCTTTGGGGGGTCAACCAAAAATTTTCGTCACGCAAAAGTTAATGTCACCATTTCTAATGATGTTCACGTACAACCCAGCCGTTGCTAGGGGAATGGAACTTCCGCAGTTTTCATCGCACAGAAATCGTTCGCCACTCGTTGGAAAGCGCTTGATTTATGTGATAAATGTTCACATCTCAAGCTACCAATTTCCCTCTCCTTACGTACCTGGCTACATTCCTAAACTAAGTTGATTGGACTATAAACAATAATTTTAATAAGCCGTTTACAATATTCTTATCGCAAAGCAATAGCATCATTCACTCCACTCCATGGGAAACATTTTCATCATCTTGACAACAGTCGACTATTAACAACAACTCATTGTAGTGACTTCTCTCCACAGTTATTTTCAACATTTCAATAAGTAATAACGTAATAAGTAAACCGTTGTTTTGTTCGAATTAGTCGGGATGCGGCCCAGGGAAAATAAATGAAATTATTTCATTTATTGTTTCATTTGATAACGTTTCGTCCTCTTACTGAGGACATCTTCAGATGTTGGTGTGTCCAGGAAAAAATTCCCCCAATCGAAGACACATCCATGTAACATGGTATCTGCTTGTAAAGCAGATAGTGGAACTCGTTTACGAGTTTCTTCCTACTCCTTTCAACCTTCTGGTCAACTCGAATACAAATCTACACTATTGGAAAAGCGAACCTTTGGTATTTTTTTTAATAAAGTTGTAGGCAGAGTTTATTTCTTAGTAGCAGATGAGCTTAATAAACGAAGAAAGAAAGGGAAATTATGATAAATAAGGAAGTTGTAATGAAATCCCTGAAATAATTTCTTAATGTGTCGATAATAGGTGCCGTCACCCAAGCCTAACATAAACGAAAATACTTTTGGAACTTAGCTTCAAGTATTGATAACATGCCATTTCCGCAAGTACTGCAAGATGCCGCTGCACTCTTCGTGTAGCCAATTCTTTTGCTGTGGCCACATTCATAGCCTTTTCAATAGTCAGCTTCTGGCGGTTTTCTTCAAATAATTTGTCTTTCACTGTCCCCTTAGGTAATCCCAGAACTAAACGATCCAATACTTGTTCATCGAGGTCCGTAAATTCGCATGATCCGCGAGCGCACTCTAACTATTCAGTCATCCAACGACTCATTTATCTCCCTCAAAGCATTGAAAAAACGATGTCGTAACGAGAATATACTCTCTGCAGGTAAAAAATGATTATCAAACAACTTGATCAGGTTCAGCCGTATACAATTTGGCTTCAGGCTTTACAGGTAAGTACACAAAGATTTCGAAAAATTCTGTAGCCTGATTCATCTAGCGTGTTTAGGAATAATGCTTGTTTAATCGCATCATGTTGTTGGCCGTGAAAAATCTCACTATCCGTGGATTCGCCATCCTCCAGTTATTCTTCGTGGAAAAAAATTTATGCAGTTGACCGACATACGACGGCATCGTGAAGCTTGAGTTCGCAAAAGGTAGAACGTCCCTCAATAAACTGTAACTCACTGACTGATCGCGGCGGTTAGTCGGCGCTGTTGATCTCCTTTCGTCAGAAACTTCTCAGGCAGATCTGTAAAAATCATTCACGTCGTCAGTGTAAAACTAGGAGGAGTCGTTGGGTAGCAAATAATATCGAACACGGTACACGGTTAAGAGCAGAATGAAAATGATTTATTATAACATAATCACATTATCAATTGAAAAGAACGTTCGAGAATGTTCGAGAGCATTCTTGAAAAATCTACACAATGTTGCTACTTCCGGCTCGGTAATCCATAATTAAAAAATTCCTTCGTGACTACAAAAATTAGCTACGGGGCTCACTCTGCTGTTATGAGTCTTTGCTCAAGTTTTAAGTATGTTCTACCACACCTAGAGGAGGTCACCTCCTAAAGATCATCATCTGAAGCTGAATAGGAACAAAATTAGCTACAGGGGTCACTCAGCTGTTATGAATATTTGCTCAAGTTGTAATTACGGTCTACCACACCCAGAGAGGTCACCTTCTATAGTTCATCATCTTATGCTGAACAGAAACGAAATTAGCTACAGGGGTCAATCTGCTGTTATGAGTATCTCCTCAAGTTGTAATTACGCTGTACAACATCTAGAGGGGTCCCCTCCTAAAGATCACCATCTTAAGCTGAATAGGAACAAAATTAGCTACAGGGCTCACTCTGCTGTTATGAGTATTTGCTCAAGTTTCAAGTACGGTCTACCACACCTAGTGAGGTCACCTCCTAAAGATCACCATCTTTAGCTGAATAGAAACAAAATTAGCTACAGGGGTCACTCTGCTGTTATGAGTATTTGCTCAAGTTGTAAATACGGTCTACCACAGCTAGAGAAGTCACCTCCTGAATATCATCACCATAAGTTTAATAGGAACAAAATTAGCTAAAGAGGTCACTCTGCTGTTATGAGTATTTGCTCAAGTGTTGAGTTTGGTCTACCACACCTAGAGAGGTCACCTCCTAGATATCATCATCTTAAGCTGAATAGGAACAAAATTGGCTACAGGGGTCACTCTGTTGTTATGAAAATTTCCTCAAGTTGTAATTACGATCTACAACACCTAGATAGGTCACCTTCTAAAGTTCATCATCTTAAGCTTTATAGGAACAAAATTAGCTACAGGGCTCACTCTTATGTTCTGAGTATTTCCTCAACTTGTAATTACACCACTATATACCTACGCTATTCAAGGAAAGAGATGTTTTTAACTCCTCACATTCCGGAAAGGTCGTGCAGTCTACTGTATTGAAAAAAGTAAGAAGCAGGAACACAATTTACGCATAATTTCATATATAAACGTAAAAGTTATTTTTAGGACAGATGCTCCTGCAGAGGAACGGAGGGAAATAAACAGCGCCAACAGTTTTTAAATGATAGGAGATAAGTACCTAGTTCCTTTTTCTCCAGCAGAATTCCCCCTCAGAACGCAGACCATCTCTGGTCGACCAATACAGGGCTCACTCTCTTGTAATGAGTATTTGCTCAATATGTAATTACGGTCTACCACACCTACAGAGGTCCCCTTCAACAGTTCATAATCTTAAGCTGAATAGGAACAAAATTAGTTACAGAGGTCACTCTGCTGTTATGAGTATTTGCTCAAGTTGTAAATACGGTCTACCACACCTAGAGAGGTCACCTCCTAAAGATCATCATCTTAAGCTTAATAGGAAAAAATTAGCTACAGGGGTCACTCTGCTGTTATGACTCTGCTGTTGATCAAGTTTTAAGTTTGGTCTACAACACCTAGAGAGGTCACCTCCAAAAGATCATCATCTTAAGCTGAATAGGAACCAAATTGTATACTGGGGTCACTCTGCTGTTATGAGTATTTGCCCAAGTTGTAAGTACGGTCTACCACACCTAGAGAGGTCACCTCCTAAAGATCATCATCTTAAGCTGAATAGGAAAGAAATTAGCTACAGGGGTCACTCTGCTGTTATGAATATTTGATCAAGTTGTAAGTACAGTCTACCACACCTACAGAGGTCCCCTTCAACAGTTCATCATCTTAAGCTGAATATGAACAAAATTAGCTACAGGGCTCACTCTGCTGTTATGAGCATTTCCTCACGTTCTAATTACGCTCTACCAGACCCAGAGACACACAGCAAAGTGATCCCTGTAGCGTTTCGTCCCAAAGGTGAGGGAAAATAAAAGACGTACATGAAATCTTTCAAATTTTTACTAAAATCTGAACTCTGCAAATCACCATCCACCCTTCAAAGTACTCATTTAGTACTATTATCATCATTACATTACATTAGTACACTACATTAGTACATACTATCATCATTAGTACTATTTATCCATACAAGCTTCCCTTTCTTCTCCATATCGACAATTTTCTTCCCGATATCGAAAAATGTATCGTTATGTCCCATTAAGGGTTCTTCATGGCAGTACCAGGCGTAAAATTTCTTCGTAAAAGAGAGTGCCACAACTCTATATCTCTTGCAGCTACAATCCTTGTATGGCTTCAGCTTAGGGCAATCTGAAAAATGAAACAGTTAAGAAATATTGAGTAAATGTAATAGTAGGTATGTAGCTTGATCACTAAAACTGTTTCTACTGTGTACGTTGGTGTAGATAGCTGGGAATGTCGTGTTGAGACGTCGCACAGTTATAGAGGAAAATGTTTGGATTGCAAAATTTGACTGCATAGTCTAGTTAGGACCTAGTATTGGGCTAACATCAAAATTTCCACTGCTAGCCCGAGTGCAAGGGGAGGGGGGGGGGGGGTTAATGGTCCCATTAGCGGATTTTCGTAGAAAATAAAGCTATTGCAATGGCTCGGAAAATTTTTAAATCAAATTTTTTTTAAGTTCTTCATTGAAATCCGTCTTGAGGCATTCTGAAACTATTCCTGGAGTTTGCGCTTTTTCATTTATATATATATATATGTATATGCGTGTGTGTGTGTGTGTGTGTGTGTGTGTGTGTGTGTTTGTGTGTGTGTGTGTGTGTTTGTGTGTGTGTGTGTGTGTGTGTGTGTGTGTGTGTGTGTGTGTGTGTGTGTGTGTGTGTGTGTGTGTGTGTGTGTGTGTGTGTGTGTGTGTGTGTGTGTGTGTGTGTGTGTGTGTGTGTGTGTGTGTGTGTGTGTGTGTGTGTGTGTGTGTGTGTGTGTGTGTGTGTGTGTGTGTGTGTGTGTGTGTGTGTGTGTGTGTGTGTGTGTGTGTGTGTGTGTGTGTGTGTGTGTGTGTGTGTGTGTGTGTGTGTGTGTGTGTGTGTGTGTGTGTGTGTGTGTGTGTGTGTGTGTGTGTGTGTGTGTGTGTGTGTGTGTGTGTGTGTGTGTGTGTGTGTGTGTGTGTGTGTGTGTGTGTGTGTGTGTGTGTGTGTGTGTGTGTGTGTGTGTGTGTGTGTGTGTGTGGTGTGTGTGTGTGTGTGTGTGTGTGTGTGTGTGTGTGTGTGTGTGTGTGTGTGTGTGTGTGGGTGTGTGTGTGTGTGTGTGTGTGTGTGTGTGTGTGTGTGTGTGTGTGTGTGTGTGTGTGTGTGTGTGTGTGTGTGTGTGTGTGTGTGTGTGTGTGTGTGTGTGTGTGTGTGTGTGTGTGTGTGTGTGTGTGTGTGTGTGTGTGTGTGTGTGTGTGTGTGTGTGTGTGTGTGTGTGTGTGTGTGTGTGTGTGTGTGTGTGTGTGTGTGTGTGTGTGTGTGTGTGTGTGTGTGTTGTGTGTGTGTGTGTGTGTGTGTGTGTGTGTGTGTGTGTGTGTGTGTGTGTGTGTGTGTGTGTGTGTGTGTGTGTGTGTGTGTGTGTGTGTGTGTGTGTGTGTGTGTGTGTGTGTGTGTGGTGTGTGTGTGTGTGTGTGTGTGTGTGTGTGTGTGTGTGTGTGTGTGTGTGTGTGTGTGTGTGTGTGTGTGTGTGTGTGTGTGTGTGTGTGTGTGTGTGTGTGTGTGTGTGTGTGTGTGTGTGTGTGTGTGTGTGTGTGTGTGTGTGTGTGTGTGTGTGTGTGTGTGTGTGTGTGTGTGTGTGTGTGTGTGTGTGTGTGTGTGTGTGTGTGTGTGTGTGTGTGTGTGTGTGTGTGTGTGTGTGTGTGTGTGTGTGTGTGTGTGTGTGTGTGTGTGTGTGTGTGTGTGTGTGTGTGTGTGTGTGTGTGTGTGTGTGTGTGTGTGTGTGTGTGTGTGTGTGTGTGTGTGTGTGTGTGTGATGGTGATAGGAAGCGTATCTGCTCGTAAGAAAAGTGTCATTAGGTAGCATTTATTATCTATGAAAAGTTGTGTATTTGGTGAATATAAGTGACATAAGATAAGGGTTAAGTAGAAAAGGTTGAGTTTCCACTAGAATTACTCTTTTTCGCAAGATTTTGGTGAATTTCCTGGGAAACGCCGGAAAGAGGTTAGAGGAGTGGACAACCTCTTACACCAGAGATTCCTGGGATAACTGAGCAAGAATAACCAAAAACTGTTGAACAGATAACTTCGTTAAGTGTTTGTCACTAACAAGGATACCTGTTCTCGGTGAACTATTTAAATAATGTGGAATATTTTGGTTTTTGGCAAATATCATTCGTTATCGATAACGAGAGGGCGGGAAGGACGCTTACGCTCACGTCGAATCGTAGAATATTCGCAGATCTGACAGACAAACTTCCTCCTCAGAAAGGTCGATCCATGATAGGCAGTGATTGACGGTAGCGCACCAAGTGGCTGCCGGATCGGACTGGCCTTCTTCTAGAAAAGTAGGAGTGATCGAGCGCCTGTAGAGTAGCCCAGTCAAATTAGAGGAAACAGGAGAAAAAATTCATAGTAAAGAAATTTCTTCACTAAGCTCTTCCTTCACACGTCTTGAATCATATCTCAAAAGTCCCCTAGTATGGGGGGTGAGCTCGACGAGGGGGGGGGGTTTCTCCTTTTTTTCGACTTTTTTTTCGGTTTTTTGCCTATAACTCGAAAAGTAATCGTTCTAGTGACTTGTTTACTATTAACAGAATTAAAGTGCATAAAATTTCCTACAAGTTTTACTACTGACTTCATTCTCTACGATTAGGCGTTCCGCCGCTAGAGCGCGTTGAAAAGTAGGTATCATTTCAAAAAATCAGCAAAAAGGCCTTTATGCTCTTTTTACGCAGAAATCATTCGTATGTAGCTTCTGGGTGACTTAGAATACATCATGACTTGTTTTCCGAACATCAGTGATGCTCGGACAGTGGTTTGAGCAGGTTTCATGTATGTCTTTTTTTCTGTTCTTCGCTTACATCCTGGAAACTGTGATAACCATAACATATTTTCAGCACCCTTACCAACTCACTGTGAATTATCAGTGAATATATATATATATATATATATATATATATATATATATATATATATATATATATATATATATATATATATATATATATATATATATATATATATATATAAAACACAGTGGCTCTAAAAAAGAAAAGAAAAAAAAGGAACTAAAGAAAATGAGCTGTGTTTCACCAAAAAATGTTTAATGTGCAGGTACAGTATAACCCATGGTAAAGTAATATTCACAAAAGGAATGGGAGGGGGAAGGGGTCATCAATCTTCACAGGTATCAGCTCTTCATCCATTGAGAATCACCATCCACAGTCAAACCGAAAATTCAAAATCGGATTACAGTGAGGTGCATATAATCTTATATTGATAGATAGATGAAGTTCATGCAGATGATTAGGATGAAACTTACAGGGAGATGACATATTTGTTGAGTGGGTAGTCTTATGGTTCCATGTCTGTTTCATCATCTTCTGTAGATGAACCGTCGTCAGCAAGTGGTGGGTTGTTTGTGCAGGAACCTGAACAGTTGGAGCAGAGTGTTGAGCAGTGGATGCCAGCTCTGCAGCATCCACATCGACCACTACCGCAGCTTTTGGTGCAGCTGCAAAATATATTCTGCAGAATTGGGGCTGGAGTAGGGGCGACGATGGCTTCCTCAAACCAATCCCAACTTTGGATTCACCAGCAACATCTGAAATTCTGCAGAATATATTTTGCAGCTGCACCAAAAGCTGCGGTAGTGCTCGATGTGGATGCCGCAGAGCTGGCGTCCACTGCTCAACACTCTGCTCCAACTGTTCAGGTTCCTGCACAAACAACCCACCACTTGCTGATGACGGTTCATCTACAGAAGATGATGAAACAGACAAGGAACCATAAGACTACCCATTCAACACATATGCCATCGCTATGTAAGTTTCATCCTAATCATCAGCATGAATTTCATCTATCTATCAATATAAGATTATATGCACCTCACTGTAATCCGATTTTGAATTTTCAGTTTGACTGTGGATGGTGATTCTCATTAGATGAAGAGCAGACACCTGTGAAGATTGATGACCCCTTCCCCCTCCCACTCCTTTTGTGAATATTACTTTAACATGGGTTATACTGTACCTGCACATTAAACATTTTTTGGTGAAACACAGCTCATTTTCTTTTGTTCCTTTTTAACACAGAATGTGTTTTAGCCATGGACTAACTAGCCGAAAATGGAACGCGGGATGGTAACGAAATGTGTGACGGATGATTTTCACGTACAACCGAGTCGTTGCTAGGGAAATGGTACTTCGTCGTTTTTCATCCCACAAAATTCGTTGACCATTCGTTCGAAAGCTCTCGATTTATCCAAAAATATTATGTTAACTACTGCGAAGTGCGTGTCCAACAAACTGAGTTATGAGCATGGTTATATAAATAATTGTTTACACACAGGTGATCATTCTCAATAATTGATATTGTGAACATGATTGCAACCGCTTGTTAATTTCTGATGATTTCATTGAGCTTGTGTTTCGATGATTTGATTCATAGCAGGTGATCTGAGTATTACGAAAACGGTTTGATTTGTGAAGCGGAGGTTAAATAATTTGAATAGGTAATTTCTATACTTTACACTCTAGGAAGCTGTAATTTCGTTTGTAGCCTCTTTAGGACATTTACTTGACGATGCTCAGGGTCCGGATCAGATGTGTGGCTCTTAAAGCTAATTTCTATGCTTTACACTCTAGGAAGCTGTAATTTCGTATGTAGCCTCTTTAGGACATTTACTTGATGATGTCCAGAGTCCGGATCAGATGAGTGGCTTTTAAAGCTAATTTCTATACTTTACACTCTAGGAAGCTGTAATTTCGTATGTAGCCTCTTTCGGACATTTACTTGATAAATCGCTCTTGATTTATCACGAATTTATTTCGTATTTTTTTCGTAGTTTCATACTATAACTATATAAATTGATGTTATAAATGAATAGTAAACAATGACGCTTGTTTGGTTGTCACTTGGTTGCGCGACAACGCAAACACATTCTGTGTTTCAATAATTTCAATAATTTTCAATAATATATATATATATATATTCACTGATAATTCACAGTGAGTTGGTAAGGGTGCTGAAAATATGTTATGGTTATCACAGTTTCCAGGATGTACGCGAAGAACAAAAAAAAAAGACATACATGAAACCTGCTCAAGCCACTGTCCGAGCATCACTGACGTTCGGAAAACAAGTCATGATGTATTCTAAGTCACCCAGAAGCTTCATACGAGTGATTTCTGCGTAAAAAGAGCATAAAGGCCTTTTTGCTGATTTTTTGAAATTATACCTACTTTTCAACGCGCTCTAGCGGCGGAACGAATAATCGTAGAGAATGAAGTCAGGAGTGCAAATTGTAGGAAATTTTATGCACTTTAATTCTGGTAATTGTAAACAAGTCGCTAGAACGCTTACTTTTCGAGTTATAGGCAAAAAACCGAAAAAAAGTCGAAAAAAAGGAGAAAAACCCCCCCCCCCCCCCTCGTCGAGCTCACCCCCCATACTAGGGGACTTTTGAGATATGATTTACCTACTATGTGTGAAGGAAGAGCCTGACGAAGAAATTTCTCTACTATGAATTTTTTCTCCTGTTTGCCTCTTTTTGGTCTAATTTGACTGGGCTAGAGGGTCAAGCGGTTCTGATAATAACCAATAATAGGCACCAAGCGTAACTTTGGGTGGAACACTTTGAGTCAACCTGTATGGACTCTACTTCCATAGCTACAGGTTCTGGGCTTTCTTCCTTGGAAGTCTTCTAGAGTGATATCGGCACATCGCTATCAGAGTATCAGTGAAATCCGCGTAACTACTAACCAGTAGAAGAAGAAGAACCGGTAACGTAACGTCCGTGTATCAGTTTTTATACATTAGATAGCTGTACCTAACGTGAGAAATATGAAAAAACAATTAGTTTATCATTATAATGTCTGTTGTTCAGTGTCATTGTGGTAAAGAAATAGAAAGAGATAAAAACTTTGCGCAGTGCTCGAGAGACCAGAACTGCAAAAGTCACTTTGCTTGTGTAGGTATTCGAGAATCAACTTGGATCGCACAAGGAACATATCGCCGTAGAAAGTGGACCTGTCGAACGCATCGAAGTAATAAAATAAATTTTGAAGCCAGCAACATCAAAGAAAGGAAGGAAAATTCCGGAGGACCACATTCGGTACCCTCGATTGGAGGACTACAATGGGGAGAGCTTAGTGATAAGGATATAGAAGAACTAAAACGATTTCTAACGGAGCGTCTGGATAAACTTGAATCTACCATTGCTGATTTGAGATCGGATCTCAGGAGTCAAAGAGAAGAAATTGAGGAGGTAAAAAAGGACAACGCGCAACTCAAAATTGAGAATTGTACCCTTAAAAACGAACTTTCTAAAGTTAAAGTGCAGCTTAATACATTTGAATCCTACACAAGGCGGAAGAACCTAGTTGTTAGAGGGATAAAGGAGAGCGGGGACGAGGATTTAAAGCAAGTTGTGTTGAAGCTGAGAGACACTCTAGGAGTGGAGGCTTCTGTAACAGATTTCAAAGACGTATTTCGCTTGCCAACTAAGAAAACAACGAATTCCAGACCTATAATTGTAAAACTCGGATCGCAAAACATAAGAGATCGATTCATCGCTGCTTCAAGAAAGAAAAAACTCTCTCAGGCCGACATAGCAGTAGAAGGCGATCAACAAGTGGGTGTCTACTGTGAGGAACACATCGGGTTGGGAACAAGGGACCTATTTAATTACTGTTTGAATGAATGCCTACTGAGCCAACTCTGGATTTTGGCGGGTAGAGTCTGCATCAGACTAAGTCCAGGCGCAGAAGCCAATAGGATCGACTCCTGCGAAGATCTAGACATGATACTGGAGGCAAGAACCCGGGCGTGAAGCGGTATACTACTCTAGGAAACAATTACCTACTGAAATCTTAAAAACGGAATCGGCGACACCAATTCGGAGTGATAGGTAGTACATATAGTACATCATAAATCTTTGTTATGCGTTACTAATGTTTGTTTGTGTTATGTGATTAGAATACTGTGTAAAATTAAAAAATAAAATAAAATACCTTCAATTTTTATTACAAGGTTTCTGAAATTTGAATAAGACAAATTAAATCAAACTATAGCTCCATTCGAGTAATTAGTTTGACCATTGCTTATCGAAAGTAAACTAAGATGCCAGATTTAGGTAATCATAAACTTAATATATTTCATTTGAATATTAGGAGCGTACGTCATGGTAAACTGGACTTGCTTGAAGCACATTTTGCAGGGATCAAGAAACCATTACCAGATGTCATTATACTATCAGAAATATGGATTAAGATGGAAGAAAAAGCTTTATATAATATGGATGGTTATCAAATGCTAATGTGTGAGAGATCTACAGACAAGTCAGGAGGAATAATGGTGTTCATATCTGAAAAGCTTACTATTGTAACTCAAGAAGTGAAATTAACTACTGCAGAAGTTCTACTATTTAGCATAAAAAACATATTAAGTGATGGGGCGGATATACATTTTATAGCTTGTTATAGATCATGGCAGTATAGCATTAATCAGTTTTTGGAAGAAGTTACCCCAATTCTTCAGAATAGCAAATACAATACAATATTCATCGGTGACATCAATAGTTGTGTTTTGAATAAATCAAACATAGATCGAACGGTCAGGCAATGCAGTTAGGCACCAGGGACTCAAACTATTACCTCGATTTGATTAATACAAGTGGCTTTAGAAGTTACATAAACTAACCAAGTAGATCAAATAACGACGAAGAATCGTGTATAGATCACGCCTTCATTAAGTGGGTGAGGAGTTGGGAATTTCAGACCACTACTTCTAAATGTATTCGAAGAGATATGTTTACAAAAAGCTTTTGATCAATTTTATCTCAAATTGAATAAAGCAAAATTTGAGTCAACTCGCGACTTAAAAATAAATAGTAATAACTGTAGAAGAAGTCCCTGGATAAAACATGAAATAGTAAACTTAGTGAACGAGAAAAATCGAGTTCATAAATTAATAAAACAGTACAGAAAGAAAGGAAGGGATTGCTCAAATTTAGAAATTATTCACAAGAAATTGTCTGGAGAAGCAACTTGGGCCGTAAAACATGCGAAAAAAGAATATTACAAGGATGAAATGCATAAAACTGTGGGGGATTCTAGGCGTTTTTGGCGTATAATAAATAAATTGATTAGAGATAGTAGAAAATCAAACACTCCGCTATCCCATATTACACATCATAAGGTAAGAAATTATTCAGTGAAAGGGAACGAGAGGCAATGCGCTAATATATTTAATGAGCATTTTGCAAATATGTTGACGGAGCAAAGGCGAGCCGATTACAGTACGAGTATACCTGTAGGTGGCTCAAACACAGGTAGGAAGTTCGAATGGTCAACGATAACGTAGGATTTAACACTAAACGCCATAAAAGATCTACCTGGGAAAAAGAGCGTAGGATGAGACCAAATCAGCACAAAGGAACTTAAAGCGGTAGCAGAATATGTGGCCCCGACTTTGAGTTTTTTGTTTGAAAGATCCTTAAGGGAGGGTATCGTTCCTAAGCAGTTCAAGGAAGCAAAGATTATCCCGATCTGGAAGGCAAAAAGTAAGCATGAGGTGGACAATTATAGACCGATTAGCTTGGTCTTGGAAGGTTTGGTGAAGGAACAAATATATGCGTATACCTTGAAGAAACTAATTTCTTTTTGGATAACGGCGTTAGTGGCACATGTCGATTACATTGTGAGGTCCTTAGAATCAAGAAGAACAACAGTGGCGTTGTACTTGGACCAATCGAAGGCCTTTGATAGAGTAGTCAGACCGATCCTTCTCCAGGATATGTGCGAAGCGGGAGTAGAAGGTGTGCGACTTAAGTGGCTAGCGAGTTTCCTCGCGGATAGATCCCAGTCTGTATATTTTCAGGGAGGGAAAAGCGAGCAAAGAGCAAGCGTGATTGGTGTGCCACAGGGTAGTGGAATCTCGCCCCTAGCTTTCCTAGTATGTATAAATGGCTTGAATAAGGCTTGAACAAATAAGGGGTAAGCTGTTCACCTTCTCCGACGATACAGCCATTGTCTACTCGCCGGACGAGAGTGAGGATACGAGGACAGTGATAGAAGAGGATCTGGTGAGACTGCAGAAATATCTGGACACGAAGGGACTGGTGCTCAACAAAGAGAAAACGAAATTTATCAACTTTCGATATACGGAGCATGGAATTGGGGAGTGGCAAAATCGCCGCCTGAGATTTCATTCGACGATTTGTGTCTCGGCAACGCCCCCTGTATTTGTCCAGAGATTGAAGAAGTTCCAGATGCCAAATACCTGGGCCTTACTATAAATCAGCACCTCTCGTGGACAACTCACGTTGCCTCACTGAAAAAGGCACTCAACAGAGTTAATTTTACACTGCGCTTCCTTAGGGATATAGTGCCATTGGAGGACCTTAAATCAATTTTCGAGTCACATTTTCAGGCACGAGTGAGATATGGGCTAGTAGTCTTTGGAGGTGCATACTCCGAAGAAGTAGAGCCCATAAACCGAGCGTACAGGTATGCAGCATATCTGATAGGAATAGAAAGAGGAAATTGGAAATGAAAAGATATTCTACCCTTTCAAGAATTATATTACCAAACTGCTTTCTTGTATGGAACGAGGGAACTACAGGGAGGTTCAGCAAATCGATCTACCAGAAGGGGATTATTTCCTGAGGTGAACCGACCGAAGTACTCATACGATCATAGTACCAGGCAGGTGGGCTTTATGGTGCCTGCAATTTGCAATTACTTCATGCCACATCTCTACAAGGAAGAAGATTCACTGAACCAAAAAAAGAAAAAAACAAAAAGCTACCTGCTGAAAAATGATACACCCTGTACAAACAATCTCTCGGGGAAAACCAGCTGTATTTGTAAAAAATGTATACCTCGACCATGACAAAAATTAAAACACTACCTACTATGAATAGGAATGTCTTATGTAAAATTTCATATATATAATATTTGAACAATATTATGAATGTGTATAAGTTTAATAGAGAAGTTACATGTGTGCAGAGGTAGGGATATGAAATATTTACCATAGGAAGAACAATAGACAATATCAATTTAAAATCGCTCTCGCTTATAAATACCTATGATAGGAAAATAACTTAAAAATCATAGAAACAGATGGCTACTATGATGTTATATTGTGACTAAATATAAGTTAAGATAAGAAATACCGAATTATTAAATATCAAAGTAACATTAAATACGAAATTAAAATATTAAGACTAAAGTTAAATATGTTTTCTAATAGGTACGCATTTAATAGCATGAATAATATGAATGATGTAACTATGATGATGCGGCTTACTAAATGTAAGTACACACTCCAACAGTTTGTAAAGCACTTGTGTCTTGGGGCTCCCAAGTTTGATTGTTACATTTTGATATAATAAACGTATTTCGTATTTCGTGTGTGTGTGTTTGGGTTGCTGGGGTAGGGTAACTGTTGGTGATTTTATCTCTTCGGAGCTCCTTCATATCCCTACCCAAGTCATGGTCATACGTCCCCATCGTGCAACCCAGGCAGAATGACCCACTGGCGCTTAGGGGGGGGGGGGCTCATGTCAATGGGTCTCCCGACCCTTATCTTACCGTCTCCCCGTTATGGAAACAAATACAAGAGAGCCTCATAACCCCCGCCGGCCCATTGGAATGCTGGGTTCTAGGGGAGGCGCTCGGGGGCGCCCCAGGCACGGGCGTCGGTCTTCCTCTCCCTCTTCTTCGTCCTCTTCTTCCTATCCTTCCTCCTCTTCCAATGCCCCTGGAGATGTCCACCAGTGTGCCCACTGTGAGAGAGCCTTCAGTTCCAAGCGTGGCCTCAGTGCCCACGTCTGGCTGAAGCATCCTGTGGAGGCCAACGCTGCAATTGATATTGAGCGAGAGCGGCCAAGGTATGCTTCTGAGGATTTGCAGCGAATGGCAGCAGAGGAGGCAGAGGCTATGCGTAATGGGGTACGAAATATTAATGTATTCCTTCAAGCACGTTTTCCCATGCGCACGCTTTCTGCCATCCAATCTCTTAGCCTGAGGACCCACTATAAGTAGCTTGTCCAGGATGCAATCCTGGCAAATAGAAGTGGGGTCTCTGACAGGCATAGGACAACAGCCCGCCGTTCAGCAATCCTCCCCCGGGACCTCCGATCTTCTTGAAGACTGAAGTGTTGAGGCTCGGGGAGCAGGTAGGCCGTATTGATGGTTATGAGAGTGCCTACCTGCAGGAACTGGCGAGGCGGGCTGTTGAGAGGCCTGTTGGCTTGGAAAGCGAGGTAACGGCTTATGTACAGAGGATGTTTCCACAGGTTGGGGATGCGACCGTGGCGGGGCATCAGGGAGGACATCCTCCTGTGTCGGTGGCCCGTGGAGGTCGCAAAGCAGCTAAGCAGGCAAGGAGGCGGGAATACCAGCGGGTCCAGAAGTTGTGGAAGAAGCATCCGGCTCGTGTAGCTGCGGAGGTACTGGAGGGAGCTGGGGATGAACAAGTTTTGCCCCCACTCCAGGAGTTTGTGGAATTTTTGAGCCACTTTTGAGTGCTACCAGCCACAGCCCTGGTGTGCCGGTGGTACCCCTAGCTTCCACCAGGGATTCCTGACGTGGAATTATGTGCACACCGGTGCTTCATGACGAGGCACATAAGTGCCGTGTCAAAAACTCCACTTCTGCTGGGCCCGATGGTATTTCCGCCCGACGCTGGAATAAAGCTCCAAAGAATGTTAGGCTGCTCATCCTCAACCTGTTGCTACTATCTGGAAGACCCCCGAAAGCGATGACCCGTGCCCGGACAATTTTCATCCCAAAGAAAGGGGGAAGTGGGCCTGGAGGCCACCGCCCGATTTCAATATCGTCGATAGTTTTCCGCCACTTTCAAAAGATTCTGGCATCTCACTTCCAAGTGGCTGGTGTCATTGGTGACGTCCAGAGAGCATTTCGGCCAGCGGATGGCACAGCTGAGAACCTAACAGTTCTCCAAACTGGCATTTCGCTGGCCCGCATCAAGAAACGGCAGCTCCATCTTGCCGCTCTGGACGTCGCTAACGCCTTTGACACTGTAAGCCACTTTGCCCTGACCGATTGTCTTCGTGGTGTTGGGGAACCTGCTCGATTAATAGAGTATGTTGCCTGTCTGTAACAGGAAGGTGTGACGGTCCTCAAGGCAGGAGGCAAGATGTCAGGGGATGTTGTCATTGGGCGTGGGGTACACCAGGGGGATCCTCTGTCGCCACTCCTCTTCAACCTGGTAGTGGATACAGCCTTGGGTAAGCTGCCAGATGAAATAGGGTTTGATCTCTCCCCAGGGGTGCGAGTAGGTGCATTGGCTTTTGCCGATGATGTCATCCTACTCGCAGAAACCCGTGAGGGCTTGCAGATCACCCTCAATGCCTTTACTGAGCAGCTAGCGAGGTGTGGTTTGGTGATTAACCCAGATAAATGTGGGTCAGTCTCCTTGGTCCCGTCGGGTCGCCAGCATCAGGTGAAAGTGGTGGATGAGGAGAGTTTTGTCATAGGACAGTCACCCATCCCCACTCAATCCGTGCTGGAGGTTTGGCGGTACATTGGAGTTGGCTTCATGGGTGTGGCCACCATTGCCAAAAGCCGTGTGGACCTTGGTGGAGCACTAGCTTGTGTCACCAAGGCTCCATTGAAGCCACAGCAGAAGCTGCGCCTCCTTCGCAATTACTTACTGCCAAAGCTGACCTATGGGCTAGTTTTTGGTAGGCTTACTGCGGGAAGGCTGCTAGAGTTAGATCGTGAAGTTCGCTCTGCTGTGCGCTCTTTGCTAGGCTTTCCAACTGGTGTCGCAAGTGCCTATATCCATGCACCGGTCATGGCCGGTGGGCTCGGTATTGTCTCTCTCTCATCCAGCATCCTATCTTTTCGCCGCCAGCGCCTGCTCGCTCTCAGGGGCTCGAGCTGTGAGGTCACCCGCACTGCTGCTGACCTTGACTGTGTCAGGCAGCGGTTGTTGTGGTGCGACCGAGCAACACCAACTGCTCCCGAACCCAGCTCATCTGCTGAGTTCGCTGCTGCGCTACATGAGTCAGTAGATGGTAAAGAACTCCGGCAGCACTCTAAATCCCCTTTTTCTTCCCAGTGGGTGGAACGGGCTTCATAGGGCATTGGGGCCTGCGACTACTGCCATTTTCATGCCGTCCGGCTGGCCACATTGGCCACCTCAGTGAGGTGTTCGAGGAGTAGTCGTGGGACAGTAGACACCCGTTGCCGTGCCTGTCGGGGTAAAAATGAGAATCTGTATCATGTGGTGCAGCAGTGTCCTCGTACTCACGGTGGCCGCATTCTCCGACACGATGCGGTTGCCAAGTAGATAGCAGGCGCTTTGTCATCCAGCGGTTGGGCTGTTGAGAGAGAGAGACTATATCACATGCCGATTGACCGGAGCAAGAAGCCAGATATCGTTGCTGTCAAGCCCGATGGGTTTGCCATAATCCTCGATGTCCAGGTTGTCAGTGGCAGCGTGGACATGGAGCAGACCTGGTGGGCTAAGAAAAGTAAATATGATAGAAATGATGTGCGACAAGTGATATCTGAGGTAAAAGGAGTGACACCCAATAACATCAAGGTCATGGCTGCGACCTTGTCATGGTGCGGGGTGTGGTGCGGGAAAAGCGCAACAGAGTTACTTGACTTGGGCATCTCAGCAGGAGTACTCCGTGGTATCACCACCCGCTTCCTGAGGGGTTCATACTTGAACTGGTGGTCATTTTATAGGGGCACTTCCTTTCATCCCATTCTTCCTCCTCGTCCTGCAACTTCCCTTATCCCTAGAGCCGGCCTCGGGTAAACCTGGGCGCCCTCCCCACCTTTTCATTTTATTTGTTTATTTTTCAATTTAATTGTGTGCCCCATCCGCCTTTGAGGGGGGGTTCGTAAAAAAAAAAAAAAAAAAAAAAAAAAAAAGTGTGTGTGTGTGAGTCATTCCAGACGATAACTCTCCTTAGGGGTGAGATAAAAATTCCGTTGTTGCGCCAGCACGTCTCGTTTATCTCTCTTTGATATGACCGATTTGGCAGTACAGTAGTTCTGTGCGGGGCCTTGCTTGCAACACGAAAATCAAAACAGAGCATTAAGACTGATTACCGACTCTCCCTGGTACGCCAGATACCAGATGCGTACAGATACATCTGTCCTACACAGAGACCTTGACGTCCCTGAAGTCGAAGAAGTAATCAAGGACTCCATCAACCGCTTGAACTCTTCTCATAAATCACCCAACCCCTCATTATTTGAAAATCTATTGGCACACTAGGGGAGCCATCAATCTCTACGTCTCAAGAGAGAAAGAGCTCCAGACATTTTAGACTGAAAAGTAATTGTATTATGAGAAATTGTTGTTTTTACTAAATTGTTGAATCTTAACCACCTATTTATTGAACTGTTGTATTCACTGTTGTTTTCTCGTACAGTAAAAACAACTTATAGGAACTGTCACTGGACAGTAAGCGCGAAACATCCTCACGAAACTTCCTCGCTGCGAGAGAAGTTTCGCACTTCCCAAAACAGAGCGCAACTCAGAGCGAAACGTTGCGCGAGTAGGGTGAGCCGCCTCACCAAGCTCAAGCCTTTAAGCTATCCTCCTGGTTCATTTTACTCGCGAAACAATAAAGCCGCGTTTACACCAGCAAGTTTGTTTCCCGCGAAACACTTTGATGCGCGGACGAAAACCGACTGCCCTCCGAAACGATTCGCGAGTGAAGGGGCGTCTACATGGGCGAGTCTGCCTCGCGCAACGTCCTCGCGCAACTGTTTCGCGAGGAAGTTTCGCTAGTGTAAACGCGGCTTAACACCCATGTCATGGTACTTCAGTGGCATAGTTGAGTCATTTCTCATGAAGATGCAACAGTCAAGGATTTCATTTTATTTTATAGTTTTACTATTAATTTCTAGTGCTTGTTGCTGAGTATACAAAGACTGTTAATAAACTGTCAAACGTTCATATATAAGTAGGTAGCTTTTCAATGGTTTTTTGTAATGATCTGAAATCACGGACTTTTCTATATTCATAAACCTACCTATGGATTATTAAAGCATAATACTACTTAGAAAAAACATTGTCCAAATAACTAGTCAGAACGTTAAAAACTACGGTAAATACGAATAGGTACCTACCGATGTACTGAGGAATGCGTCCAACTTATCACTCGTTATGATTCGTACACTTCCTTTTGTATTGTTGTTGAAGAGAAGGATTATAATAATGTCTCAAACCCCGTCAACTGGCCAACTGGTTCTCTTCTGGCGGATTTTAGGGGGCGGTTGAATGACAAATTTGTGAAGCAGAATGGGAATAAATCAATTTGACTAAATTCTGAGAAGTTTACGATTTTCCATTCTAACATGTGTACATGTGTAGCCTCACAAATAAACTACAGATTTTGGGACACCATTTAGATGAAAATAGCTCAATCAATGTTATTTGTTTATCTGAACATTGGTTAAACGAGGAAGAAATACAATTATATGTACCTGAAAATTTTGTTTCGGCCTCCGCTTTTTGTCGGAGGAACACTTCAGGCGGTGGCTCTGCTTTGTATGTGCATAAATCAGTGCCATTCAAGCCTCTGGTTAATGCGATGGATCTTTCAAAGGACATGGTCTGTGAGTTATCAGCGATGCAGATAAACGAGGGAATGGATGACTGTACAAGCTGAGGGAGTGGCGCCATCTCAACTTCCGCCTTGTGTCGCCTAAAGTCATCCGGGTACGCTTCATCACAGGACATATGGGCATAATGAGAAGCCAATGTGTCAGGAAAGTGCTTGGGTTCCCGAGCCACATCACCCTGAGGTGTGGTGATAGATGGAATAGTTGGTGGCGGGAGACCCTTCAATGCCACCTTTTGCCGAACATCTTTAGGAGGAGTACCACCCTTAATTTCACTGACATATGAGCAATAGGAGCTTACTTGGGCCTGACACTTGAGCCGGCACTCACGCGCTCTGGCTTGCTTGAATATCGCGTAATTTTCAGTAGTACGTCTTTGGCGGAATCTATTCAGTGCCTGACGTTTGGCCTTGTTGGCCTCTCGCACTTCCCGATTCTACCATGGGACGACATCATTGCGTCCTCCAATCCTCAATGTTTCCCCTGAGATTGATGTTCACCATCTGCTCTCTTCCAACTTCCAGCGAGGAAGTGGTGTGAAAGGTGAATGCCGACTTTCTGTATCAATTTTGATAGGGAAGCGGTCCGGTTGATGAAGGTCCGGCAAAGGATTCCAAGCCAATGTACCCCAGCCCCCCTCCCCATGTAGGGAGAGCACATGGCAAGGCCGATTGCGGACATCGCACCACAGATAGACAACAAGTAAGTTGGTGGGCCATCGTTCAGAAAGAGGAGATCCAACTCCTGAACGTGGCTCTCTGTGCTGTGGTATTGTCACAGCCCTATAAGGTATTATGGACGTAGAAATCCCCTAGAACTAGCTCAGGGCTAGGAACCTGATGAAGGTGATCCACAAAAGTGGCCTCATCCCACACTCCAACTCTGGCAGCCACTGCCTGGAGGTTTGTGTGGAGAGGCACCTCCTAGACTCGCACATGATTCCTTATCGTGATCATGACGTCACAATGGGCCCTACCATTGGGCTGGGGCGTCACGTCTTTTCTGAGGGTAGAGTAGCCACGCATACTGAACCCATCAAGTGGTTTCAGGTGCGTCTCTTGTGATGCTACTGCCACTGACAAGTATGATCCTAGTAGGGATCTCAGCTCATCACGTCGTCCATATATACCATTGGCATTCCATTGAAGGAAGCACTCAGATATGGTGTCATTAGGTTGAGTGGTCATAAATTATTTAGAGAGAACAATAAAGCAGTCAATGCTGCTTTCTGGGCTTGCCCTTTGGTCAGCCCTTCTTTTTCTTAGAAGGGGCCTGAGGGCCACTGGCTGGCTCCTGGTCGAGCTCCATTTCGGAGCCAGAGAAGTTGGGGAAGAGGAGGCCGATGTAATTTGTCGCCTTGTCCGGAATTTTTTTGTGAGGACCTCAGAATTTTCATTCACATTTTTTCTAGAGCCATCCCCCTTTGTTGATGTGGGGGGTTAGGAAGATGGCTTCAGTGGAGGGGAGGGGGATTGTTGGGGAGGGTGGTAATTGTGGTGGATGGAGGGAGGAGATATATATATATATATATATATTTTTTTTTTTTTTTCAATCTTAATGTGTTTTTTTTTTTTAGGGATCTCAAAAATGACAAAATTTCGCTGCATCATTTTCAATAATGAACCTTTGTAATTGACCAAGAAACAAAATTTTGTTCGAAAACGTGCCTCTATTTTTGCGAACGAAACTACTCTCAGCTCCTGCACTGAATTCGAGCAGTGGGTCGCATAAGCGCTTTCGTAACATTTGCGAATGGTACCATCTGTAGAGCTCTCCAACTCCGTTCTAACCGAGTTTTACAGTAAAACTCACAAATTTTTAGTTTGTTTGTTACGCTTAAATATATGTGTGTTATGGGGTAAAACTAGTAAATTAAAGTGTAAAACTCGATTATAACGTAGTTGGTTGGAGAGATCTACAAGCGTTACCATTCGATCCGACCGTTCGAGCAAAAACCGACCCCATACTCGTAAGTTCATAGAGGGTCATTTTTCGAGAAAACCAACGATTTCATTGAAAAAGCAACATTTTTCAACATAACAAACATAAATAAAACATAATTTTCTCCCCAAAATAACAAAGTAAAAGTAAAATTGACTACATCGTTGGAAAGAGTAATAGATGAAGCAGTTTTCATGAGATTTGCCAGTTTCCAAGATTTTTTTTTTTTTTTTTTTTTTTTTTTTTTTTTTTTTTTTTTTTTTTTTTTTTTTTTTTTTTTTTTTTGGAAGAGTAGTAAAGTTTCATACTCGTAGATTTTCAGAAATTTTATATTTTCAAAATCGTCCATGTTTGAGCTGATGTGAAGGTCTTCCGATGGTACTTTCTGGGAATCCAAGTACACTATTTCCGAATTTGTTTATTCCGAGAATGGGGTCAAAAGTTAAAAACCGTAACGCTTTTGATATTTTATGTCTTTACTTTGGCACATAAACGAAAAAAGCGTTAACTTAAAGCTAATTTCTATGCTTTACACTCTAGGGAGCTGTAATGTCGTATGTAGCCTTTATAGAACATCTACTTGACGATGCCCAGGGTCCGGATCAGCTGAGTGGCTCTTAGAGCTTGCATTCGAGTCTGCAACTAAAAACATTGGATGTCCCAACGTGTTGCAGACTCGTATGCAAGCGTTTCTTTATATCAGAATTTTATTTTATTTAATTTGATTTATTTATTTATTTATTCTATTTAATTAATTTATATTCTTAACGCTTTTTGTTAACGCTTTTTTCGTTTATGTGCCACAGTAAATACATAATATGTCAAAAATCGTTTCTCGAGTACTGACTGAGATAAAAATCTGCGATTGGCGGCATTTTACCAAAGTTTTTATGCAGACTAACACCAAAAAAAAATTGTTTCCTCAGTTATCCGGTTCCACCCTGAATGACTATTATTATATTCAGCCGAGTGAAACCGCATTTTACAGATTTTTCAATGTTGAACACGATGGTGAAACCAGAATGCTATATCTCTATTCCGTTCTCGAATTAGAGCTGATGAACGAAGAATTAATTTATGCTGAAAACCCGATAAAAACTACACGAAATAGCTTAAAATCCAAAATCTTCATTCCTCCCAGAATACTATTTAGAACTAGTTTAGTTGTCGTAAAACTAGTAGTTTACAATTTCCTTGCACTCAAAGTGCTCAAATTTAAAAACAATGCAACAATATAGTACAAAAATTCTTTCTTTGGCTTTAATTTTAGTTTTATTCAAGTTTACTTTTTAGCGAATTTTTGAAGAAAATTAAGCTATTGCTCTCGCCTCAAAATTTGTAGAATGTGAATTTTTTAAGAAATTTTATGCAGAAATCCGTTTCAGGCTATTCTGAATCATATTCTGAAGTTTAACGCATTTTTTATGTATGTATGTATGTATATATGTATGTATGTATGTATGTATAACTCATATCCCTACCCAAGTCCAGGTCATGCATCCCCGTCGTGCGACCCGGGGTGAACAGAGGGTGGCAAGATTACCCGCTGGTGATGAGGGGGGAGGCTCATGTCAATGGAACTCCTGTCTCTTTTACACACTTCCCCCGTTATGAATAACAAACACAGACGAGCCTCATAACCCCCGCCGACCCATTGGCCAGCGAGGTTCTAGGGGAGGCGCTCGGGGGCGCCCCAGGCTGGGGCGTCGGCCTTCCTCTCCCTCATCATGTTCATCATCGTCCTATCCCTCTTCCTCTTCCACAGCCCCTGTTAATGCCCACCAATGTGCCCATTGTGAGAGAGCCTTCAGCTCCAAGCGTGGCCTCAGGGCCCACGTCTGGCAGAAGCATCCTGTACAGGCCAACGCAGCAATTAGATATAGAGCGAGAGCGGCCCAGGTATGCTTCTGAGGATTTGCGGCGAATGGCAGCAGAGGAGGCAGAGGCTGTGCGCAATGGGGTACGAAATAATAAATGTCTATTTGCAGCAACGTTTTCCCATGCGCACGCTTTCTGCCATTCAATCTCTTCGCCTGAGGCCCCACTACAAGCAGCTTGTCCAGGATGCAATCCTGGCAAATAGCAGTGGGGCCTCTCCCGCATCTCCGGCAGGCGTGGGACAACAGCCCGCCATTCAGCATCCCCCCCCGTGACCTCCGGTCTTCTTTCAGAATTGAAGACTGAAGTATTGAGGCTCGGGGAGCAGGTAGGCAATATTGTTGGTTATGAGAGTGCCTACCTGCAGGATCTGGCGAGGCGGGCTGTTGAGGGGCCAAATGGCTTGGAGGACGAGGTCGCGGCCTATGTGCAGAGGATCTTCCCGCAGGTTGAGGAAGCGACCGTGGCGAGGCATCAGGGAGAAGTTCCCCCTAATGTGGTGCCTCGTGGAGGTCGCAGAGCAGCTAAGCAAGCGAGGAGGCGGGAATACCAGCGTGTCCAGAGATTGTGGAGGAAGCATCCGGCTCGTGCAGCTGCGGAGGTACTGGAGGGAGCTGGGGAAGAACAAGTTATGCCCCCCCTCCAGGAGTTTGTGGGCTACTGGGAGCCACTTATGAGTGCTCCCAGCCACAACTCTGGTGAGCCAGTGGTACCCCCAGCTTCCACCAGGGACTCCTTACGCAGCATCATGTGCACACCGGTGCTTCATGACGAGGCACATAAGTGCCGTGTCAAAAACTCCACTTCTGCTGGACCCGATGGTATTTCCGCCCGACGCTGGAATAAAGCCCCAAAGAATGTTAAGCTGCTCATCCTCAACCTGTTGCTACTATCTGGAAGACCCCCGAAAGCGTTGACCCGTGCCCGCACAATTTTCATCCCAAAGAAAGGGGGAAGTGGGCCTGGAGGCTACCGTCCAATTTCTATTTCGTCGGTAGTCTTCCGCCACTTCCAAAAGGTTCTGGCATCTCGCCTCCAAGTGGCTGGTGTCATAGGTGACGTCCAGAGAGCATTTCGGCCAGCGGATGGCACAGCGGAGAATCTAACAGTTCTCCAAACTGTCATTTCGCTGGCCCGTATCAAGAAACGGCAGCTCCATCTTGCCGCTCTGGACGTCGCTAAGGCCTTTGATACAGTTAGCCACTTTGCCCTGACCGATTGTCTTCGTGGTGTCGGGGCACCTGCTCGTTTAATTGAGTATGTTGCCTGTCTGTACCACGAAGGCGTGACGGTCCTCGAGGCACAAGGTGAGATGTCAGGGGATGTTGTTATTGGGCGCGGGGTACGCCAGGGGGATCCTCTGTCGCCACTCCTCTTCAACCTGGTCGTGGATACGGCCTTGGGTAAGCTGCCAGCTGAAATAGGGTTTGATCTCGCCCCTGGGGTGCGAGTAGGTGCATTAGCTTTTGCTGATGATGTCATCCTACTCGCAGAAACCCGTGAGGGCTTGCAGATCTCCCTCAACGCATTTGCTGAGCAGCTAGCCAGGTGTGGTTTGGTGGTCAACCCAGCTAAGTGTGGGTCGGTCTCCTTGGTCCCGTCGGGTCGCCAGCATAAGGTGAAGGTAGTGGATGAGGAGTGTTTTGTCTTAGGACAAACTTCCATCCCTGCCCGATCCGTGTTGGAGGTCTGGCGGTACCTTGGGGTCGACTTCATGGGTGTGGCCACTATAGCCGCAAGCCGTGTGGACCTTGGTGGAGCATTAGCTCGTGTCACCAAGGCTCCATTGAAGCCACAGCAGAAGCTGCGCCTCCTTCGCACGTACTTACTGCCAAAGCTAACCTATGGGTTAGTCTTTGGCAGGCTTACTGCGGGGAGGCTGCTTGAGTTAGATCGTGAAGTTCGCTCTGCTGTGCGCTCTTGGCTAGGCTTTCCACCTGGTGTCCCAAGTGCTTACATCCACGCACCGGTCAAGGCCGGTGGGCTCGGTATTGTCTCTCTTTCTGCCAGCATCCCATCTTTACGCCGCCAGCGCCTGCTTGCCCTCAGGGGCTCGAGCTGGGAGGTCGCCCGCACTGCTGCTGACCTGGACTTTGTCCGGCAGCAGTTGTTGTGGTGCGATCGAGCAACACCAACTGCTCCAAAACCCAGCTCATCTGCTGAGTTCGCTGCTGCACTGCATGAGTCAGTAGATGGTAAAGAACTCCGACAGTGCTCTGAATCCCCCATTTCAACCCAGTGGGTGGAATGGGCTTCAGAGGGCATTGGGGCCCGCGACTATCGCCATTTTCACGCCGTCCGGGTGGCTACGTTAGCCACCTCGGTGAGGTGTTCGAGGAGTAGTCGCGGGACAGTAGACACCCTTTGCCGTGCCTGTCGGGGTAAAAATGAGAATCTTTATCATGTGGTGCAGCAGTGTCCTCGTACTCACGGTGGCCGCATTTTACGTCACGATGCGGTTGCCAAGCAGATAGCAGGTGCTTTGTCATCTAGCGGTTGGGATGTCGAAAGGGAGAGACTATACCACATGCCGAGTGACCGGGGCAAGAAGCCAGATATCGTTGCGATCAAGCCCGACGGGTCTGCCATAATCCTGGATGTCCAGGTTGTCAGTGGCAGCGTGGACATGGAGCAGACCTGGCGGGCTAAGAAAAGTAAATATGATAGAAATGATCTGCGCCAAGCAATATCTGAGCTAAAAGGAGTGGCACCTAGTAACATCAAGGTCATTGCCGCGACCGTGTCATGGCGCGGGGTGTGGTGCGGGAAAAGCGCCACGGAGTTACTCGAGTTGGGCATCTCTGCAGGAGTACTCCGTGATATCACCACCCGCGTCCTGAGGGGTTCTTACTTGAACTGGTGGTCATTCTATAGGGGCACTTCCTTTCATCCCATTCTTCCTCCTCGTCCTGCAACTTCCCTTATCCCTAGAGCCGGCGTCGGGTAAATCTGGGCGTCCTCCCCACTTTTTTCATTTTATTTGTTGTTTTCCAATTTAATGGCGTGCCCCCTCCGTCTTTGAGGGGAGGTTTCTTCAATATGTATGTATGTGTCATTCCAGACGATAACTGTCCGTAGAATTGTGCTAGAAACTTCAAACAAATTTTAAAATGTCAAGGACACAAAACGAAAGTTCAAGTTCGTTGGCCAGCATGATCGGATTACATCTTCGGGTTGAAATTTTCAAAAATGTAGTCAAAAATTTCAAAATAGCCGGTTTTTTGCAAAATAATTCTTTCAGCATACTAACATGTGGTATACTCGGAATCAGCGTGAAATTTCCTATAAGAATATGTATCAAGTTTTCAAAAATTTCAAAGTTGAAAAATCAGTCAAAAATCGAAGTAATGCCGTTCGCTAGTTGTAAAAATCGGTAATATTTGCATGAAACATTTTCCAAATTCGGATTGAACTACTCTTATGGAAGTATCCCTGTATAACCAATTTTAGAACCATGCTGTTTAAAACGTTGGTAGTAGGTGCTTAAAAAAAAACAAAAAAATGTAATCACAACTGATGAGTTTACTCTGTACATGTGTTAATAATTTTATTCCATGTTTGTCTATCAAAATCATAAACTAAAATTTCTCAACACGATCAATGGCGACTGAAATGTCGAAGATTTCTTCAAAAATTTGCTCATGGGGTCATGCTGCATTACTGGACTTTTTAATTTAATTCAATTTAATTTAATTGGGAGCCTTTCCCCTAACTATCATTAAATAAGTTGATGTACTCACGTGAATCTTCAGCCTTGAACGTATGTATCCCCCCAATGGTATAAGCAGCAGATAACGTGAAGAACGCCGAAAGAAAAAGGCAAATACTGAGTTTCAAATGCATTTCGGAAGGAGAGAATATGGGAATGGATTCGATCGAAATTTTGTGTTTGTTATATACCTCCGAAAAATCATTTATTGGCTCTTAAAAGGTGGGCCTCGTATGCCATGAAGAATCTGCATAAATATATACCAAACAAAAGAAAATTCTGAGATCTCAAACAATAGTCAATTGTCTTCTTACTGGTCGGTTAACGCGGAAGGTAATCAAAATTATTCATCCCAGCGGTTCGGGTAATATAATCCTTCCCATATTATCTCGCCAATGATACCCTCGTAATAATGATGCGATCCCGTGAAATGATCCGAGACCCCGAATACATGATCACCTTTTTCGATAAAATTACTATGAACCAGAGGTTTTCATATTATTTCGTTCAGGGTTTAAGAGGCTCAGATTAATTTTGATAGAAAACAAGTAAAACAGCGCTCAGGAAGTGAGTCACATGATAGAGCATTTTCTTGTAACGAGATCCCCGTGAAATAGGAGGCAAATTGTCTTTGGAGCTCACACAGCTGATCAATGACCTCTTATGCGTCTCCAAAATTCTCCCTTGAGTCTCCCTCTCAAATTTCACCTTCCTGCATCAAATAGGTGACAATAGGCTTTGGAGCTCACTCATTTCCCATTCAAAATTTTCGAAAATTTCGATTGTAAAATGTTTGGAGCATCTTTTAGCGAATTTTCTTAGAAAATATTAGCGAATTTTCTTAGAAAATAATTAGCGAATTTTCTTAGAAAATATTAGCGAATTTTCTTAGAAAATAAAGCTATTGCAATGGCTCCAAAAATTTTAAAATAAAAATTTTCAAAAATTTTCTTCATCGAAATCTGTTTTGAGGCATTCTGAAATGATTCCTGGATTTTAACGCTTTTTTATATGTATATATATATATATATATATATATATATATATATATATATATATATATACAGGGTGAGTCTCTCGCAAATGCAAAAAAAAATTTGGGTAAAACTACATCAAAAATGGAGTAAAATGCCGAAAACTGCATATTTTTATCTCAATCCGTTCTCGAGATATGATTTTTTAAAGGTTTTTTCAGGAAAACCGTGTTTTTTTCCTTTTAAACTCAACTTTCTTCACTTAACTTCATTTAATTTTAATTTTTGACCACATTTTCGGAATCAGCACTAAATTTACTATAAGAATAATGTACTTGGGTTTTTGAAAAGTACCATCCAAAGGCCCTCACATCAGCTCAAACATTGACGATTTTGAAAAAATAATATTTCTGAAAATTTTTAAAACTTTACTACTCTTTTAAAAAGAATCCTGGAAACTGGCAAATCTCATGAAAACTGCTTCATCTAATATGCTTTTCAACGGTATTATCAATTTTACTTTTATTTTGTTATTTAGTGGAGAAAATAATATTTTAATGTTAAAAAATGTGGGTTTTTCAATGAAATTGTTGGTTTTCTCGAAAGATGACCCTCCATGATCCAACGAGTATGGGGTCGGTTTCTATGTATTTTTTCTCGCTGGATCGAATGGAAACTCTTGCAGATCTTTCAACTACGTTATAATCGAGTTTTACACTTTAATTAACTAGTTTTACCCCATAACACACATACATTTAATCGTAACAAACAAACTAAACATTTGCGATTTTAAGTGGAAAACTCGGTTATAACGGAGTTGGAGAGATCTACAAATGTTACCACTCGATACAGCGTGAAAAAATACATAGAAACCGACCCCATACTCGTAGGTTCATGGAGGGTCATCTTTCGAGAAAACCAACGATTTCATTGAAAAACCCACATTTTTTAACATTAAAACATCATTTTCTCCACTAAATAACAAAATAAAAGTAAACTTGATTATACCGTTGGAAAGAGTATTAGACGAAGCAGCTTTCATGAGATTTGCCAGTTTCTAGGATTCTTTTTAAAAAAGTAATAAAGTTTTAAAGATTTTCAGAAATATTATTTTTTCAAAATCGTCAATGTTTGAGCTGATGTGAGGGCCTTTGGATGGTAGTTTTCAAGAACCCAAGTACACTATTCTTATAGCAAATTTAGTGCTGATTTCGAAAATGTGGTCAAAAATTAAAATTAAATGAAGTAAAGTGAAGAAAGTTGAGTTTAAAAGGAAAAAACACGGTTTTCCTGAAAAAACCTTTAAAAAATCATATCTCGAGAACGGATTGAGATAAAAATATGCAGTTGGCGGCATTTTACTCCATTTTTGATGCAGTTTTACCCAAATTTTTTTTTGCATTTGCGAGAGACTCACCCTGTATATATATATGTGTGTGTCATTCCAGACGATAACTCTCGATAGAATTGAAATAAAAACTTCGTTCTTTCGCCAAAAAATCAAGCATTTCAAAAGAAAGGATGAGTTCGTTGGACAACACTTTTTGAGCACATTAAATTGGTCAAATTTCAAAAAACGTACTTAAAAAATCACTAAAAAAGGCAAAAAACCGCTAAAAATTAACAAATTTCTATTTGTTAGCAGAATGCTACTCGAAAAAAATTAATCGAACATGAACTAGGACATTTAAAAATTTAAGCACAAAATAGTACTGAAAAATGTACTTAAATTTCATTAAAATAAGCTAAAAATCGATAGGAACTCTTGAAAAAATTGTAAAAATCCACAAAATCGTTTGTTCATTGGAATATTACTGAAAAAAAGTTAGTTTGCTATAAAATGTATAATAAAATTTTTATTTGTCCCCAAAGTGCTCAAATTTCAACAGAATTTAACATAAATGTAATACGACCATTTATGAAAATTCGCTCATACGATCATGCTGCATGACTGGAACTTTTACATTGCTTCATTTTCTATGAAAATTCGCTAAAAAGGCCCTGAATACTCTTGTCAATTATTGTGTCATCCAATGGGATTCTGACCATGAACTCGAGTTTATTATAACTTCTGGATTCTATTGGGCTTGTGAAGCGTAGGTAGGTAATCACCTCATCGATTTTCAGTTGGTCAACTCTTGTTAAATATAGAAGGACTAGTGAAGCGTAGGTGTTATACTTAATTTAATAAATGTCTCCTCGGAAGGCCTCTACGACAATGCAGGTACATCTATTTAAATCTTGTATGTGGGTCATTTCACGCGAACGGCCAAACTTTTTTTTCGATATTTTTTAAAAGTCCTGATTTTCTAGTATGCTGTACCCATTGGTAATACAAGCTAGGAGCCAAATTTTCAGACCCCTTCTTCGCCCAGCCTTTTCTCTACAACTGTCCGAAGTTTAGGGGTGTGCGCCAAACACTAACTTTTGTTTTAATTGCTCAACCGTTATTGTGCCCAAAAAAATAAGTAAGGTGGCCAATTCTTATGGTAAATCGTCTGCTCTTTCTGGTAGTCATGTCTAAATTTACAAAAAACTTAAGCTTCCTCATGAAAACTCAAAATAAAAACTTCTTTTTCACATTTCATCAATTTGGCATTTTTTGAAAAATTTTTTTTTAATCTTAAATCATACCTACCAGTATGTAGAATACGAGATTAAGAGGACGTAATGGGCCGACAAACGGTTTGTCGCCAGTGGTACTTAATGCACGGCCTGAACTCCCAAAAAACGTAAGCTTCCCCATGAAAACTCCACATTTCATCAATTTCGCATTTTTTGAAAAACAATTTTTTGATCTTAAATCATACCTACTAGTATGTAGAATACGAGGTTAAGAGGACGTAATGGGCCGACAAACGGTTTGTCGCCAGTGGTACTTAATGCACGGCCTGAACTCCCAAAAAACGTAAGCTTCCCCATGAAAACTCCACATTTCATCAATTTCGCATTTTTTGAAAAAAAATTTTTTGATCTTAAATCATACCTACTAGTATGTAGAATACGAGGTTAAGAGGACGTAATGGGCCGACAGACGGTTTGTCGCATGTGGTACTTAATGCACGGCCTGAACTCCCAAAAAACGTAAGCTTCCCATGAAAACTCCACATTTCATCAATTTCGCATTTTTTGAAAAAAAATTTTTTGATCTTAAATCATACCTACTAGTATGTAGAATACGAGGTTAAGAGGACGTAATGGGCCGACAGACGGTTTGTCGCATGTGGTACTTAATGCACGGCCTGAACTCCCAAAAAACGTAAGCTTCCCCATGAAAACTCCACATTTCATCAATTTCGCATTTTTTGAAAAAAAAAAAAAAAAAAAAAAAATACTTTGATCTTAAATCATACCTACTAGTAAGTAGAATACGAGGTTAAGAGGACGTAATGGGCCGACAAACGGTTTGTCGCATGTGGTACCTAATTAATGTACGGCCTGTACTCCCAAAAAACGTAAGCTTCCTCACGAAAACTCAAAATAAAAACTTCTTTTTCACATTCATCAATTTCGCATTTTTTGAAGACAAAAAAATATTTTGATCTTAAATGATACCTATCAGTATGTAGAATACGAGGTTAAGAGGACATAATGGGCCGACAAACTGTTTGACGCCAGCGGTACTTAATGTACGGCCTGCACTGCCTAAATATAATAAAAATTGAGTTTTCATTATCAAGTCCCCAGTTTATCAAATTTGCTTAGAACTAACTTCACATTTGACGGCACATCAGATAGGTGCAAATTTTATCATGAAAATTCAATTTTTCTTTTATTTTGGTAGTACAGGCCGTACATTAAGTACCGCAGGCGTCAAACCGTTTGTCGGTCCATTACGTCCTCTTAACCTCGTATTCTACATACTAGTAGGTATGATTTAAGATCAAAAAATTTTTTTCTTCAAAAAATGCGAAATAAATGAAATGTGGAGTTTTCATGGGGAAGCTTACGTTTTTTGGGAGTTCAGGCCGTGCATTAAGTACCACTGGCGACAAACCGTTTGTCGGCCCATTACGTCCTCTTAACCTCGTATTCTACATACTAGTAGGTATGATTTAAGACCAAAAAATTTTTTTTCAAAAAATGCGAAATTGATGAAATGTGGAGTTTTCATGGGGAAGCTTACGTTTTTTGGGAGTTCAGGCCGTGCATTAAGTACCACTGGCGACAAACCGTTTGTCGGCCCATTACGTCCTCTTAACCTCGTATTCTACATACTAGTAGGTATGAATCAAGATCAAAAAATTTTTTTTCAAAAAATGCGAAATTGATGAAATGTGGAGTTTTCATGGGGAAGCTTACGTTTTTTGGGAGTTCAGGCCGTGCATTAAGTACCACTGGCGACAAACCGTTTGTCGGCCCATTACGTCCTCTTAATCTCGTATTCTACATACTGGTAGGTATGATTTAAGATTAAAAAAATTTTTTTCAAAAAATGCCAAATTGATGAAATGTGAAAAAGAAGTTTTTATTTTGAGTTTTCATGAGGAAGCTTAAGTTTTTTGTAAATTTAAACATGACTACCAGAAAGAGCAGACGATTTACCATAAGAATTGGCCACCTTACTTATTTTTTTGGGCACAATAACGGTTGAGCAATTAAAACAAAAGTTAGTGTTTGGCGCACACCCCTAAATTTCGGACAGTTGTAGAGAAAAGGCTGGGCGAAGAAGGGGTCTGAAAATTTGGCTCCTAGCTTGTATTACCAATGGGTACAGCATATTAGAAAATCAGGACTTTTAAAAAATATCGAAAAAAAAAGTTTGGCCGTTCGCGTGAAATGACCCATGTATACCTTATAGATTTCGAAGAGCTTTTTAATAATAAAGCCTGGGATGGAGAATGAAGCACATGCTCTGTTTCAGGATTTGAACATAAAAATTACTTTCTCGAAACGATTTCTGGGGGGAGTTATTGGGAATACAGAAGGCAAAATCGCATACACTAAGGCAAAAGTAGACGAATGGATAAATGAGGAAAGAAATATTCAAAGAGACGCAGTAGCCACAAAAAGCCAAGATGTAGTCGGGAGACTACCACCCAGACAGAAGAGAGCTGTAGAGAGAGTTGTGGGAGGAAACTGCTCCCAGTGGTTGACTGTTCTCCCAAGCATCTCAGACAACCAAGACTTATCCCCCCTTGCAATTTAGAGATGCATTGGCACTAAGGTATGGACATGAGCCAGAAAATCTCCCACATACTCGCGATGGATGCGGAGGAAACAGTGACCTGAACCACATGCTCAACTGCAAGAAAGGGGGATTAGTTAAACTTGGACATGACCAGCTGAGAGATGAGTGTGCGAAAGTGGCAAGCTTGGCATGGTCTGGCGTGGCAACAGAACCGGTGATTCAAGAATCAGTAGATGGAACACCACGACTTGTTGCCGATATCCAAATACCTGGGGTCTGGGATCGTGAGAGGCAGGCGTTTTTCGACGTAAGATTCATACATGCTGACGCCGCTTCTTACATTTCTCAGTCCTGGGGGGATATTGCTGAACGAGCAGCCCGTGAAAAGCATCTGAAATATGACAGGGCCGCTGAAGACTTGAGGGGCTCATTTTCACCACTAGTCACGTCTTGCGAGGGAGTTCTCCATAGAGAATTTGATGTATTCCTGAAGAGGATGGCAGAGAAATTGTCTGATAAGTGGACAAGGCCCTTCTCCCAGGTTCTCGAATGGGTAAGAGTGAAAATACAATATTCAACAATAAGAGCCGTGTCACTCCGACTGCGAGGGACTAGGAGAAGAGTGAGGAGTCTTGGCGTCGAGGATGGAGCAGCGGCTATCCAACTGACATAAAAAAGAGGGTTCCCTGGATCGTGTCATGGAAAATGGATACCTCTGAACTGTTTATAGTTTATTATTGTTATTGCTATTGTTGAAATTTCGTTTGATGATAATTGACAAGATAGAGTTTTGCGTTCAGGAATCTACTCATCTTGAGTTGTGAACCATCTACAATACAAGTACAAATTATGAAGGGACTCTGATCAGCTGTGGGATCCCTTAATCCACTGACGGTGTTGAAATTTAAGATGGAGCTCCTTTGGGACACCTCGAAATCAATTACAGGGCACGGAGGCGCACTGATCAGCTGAGGGGCATGACAGGCTAATTTCTTTCCTAATCGACTTGTATTGATGAAATTTGAAAAGGAGCGCTTTTGGAACACGTAGAATACATTTACAAGTTATGGAGTTGGGATGTTCAGCTGAGGGACCTCTCAGGCTAAAATCTGTCCTGGTTGTCTCCAGTGCTGAAATTTCGAATAGAGCGCCTTTGAAATCGCTTGAAAATAGAGGTATTAAAAAAATACTTACGGAAGACAACTTATCAGCTGCGGGTCCTCTAAGACTGATTTTTTCTCTAGCAGCCTGCTGATATACATTAATTGTAATTAATGTGCAAAGAACAAACATAGTTTCAAAACAATATACAGTGTATGCAACCCTTCTACTTGATGGGAAGATGACTTAGTCATAGTCCGTTTTGTTCCTCATCTTTCCAAAGCAGCGTGAAATTATGGGGTCCTGGTGCTGTAAAGCAGTTAACCCATTTGCGAGGCGCGAAGCCCCAAGCTTCGATAATAAATATAGTAGGTATAAATGGGATTTAATATGTAATTACGGACCAGTGTTCTGCATAGTAAGGCTATCTAATACAGAAATAATAAACCTTTTCCGTAATCATTTGCAGCGTTTTAATTAGATTTTGGGATTCTGCACATCTTGAAACTTGAACCAACAAATTTTGTGATGGGAGGGAGGGGGGTACTTTTTTTCTAGGTCGATTACGAAGGCTCATCATTGAAAATAATAAACCAAAAATGGAGCAGAGGTTTGCGTCGTAAAAGATGTTTTATGGCGAAAAATCCCAGCACGATCGAGAATTAAATTACCTAGCATTTAGATGGATGTATACTCAGTGCGTTAAATTCGAAACGTTCGTAACCCAAATTTCCAGTTGCGAAGTACTTACAAGGCTCATTTTTCACCTACTGGATAGGTTTCAGTTCCTATGCACCATGATGCTATTTTTCGCTTTTCAATTCGTTTAAAGTTTCAATACGTACTATTTCCTCCTTGATTTTATAACTATTTTTGCTGCTCCGTATGCCTTGAAGAAACAAGAGATATCGTCTACTATAATTTCAACTTCCATCTCTGTCAGCAGAAAATAAAATCGAAGTTTTCCTACAAAGTGTTTGCCAATTCTATACGTAGGAGCTGTACATACCTATATTATATTAATTTTTAGATTATATTAATTGATTTAAATGTCGGGATGTTTTGCTTCCGAGTCTATCTGTTATAATCTACCTACATGCACTTCGTGGACGTCCCTCTTAAGCTATGACTTTTAGACAAGGCATCGTTACCAAGAGCGGCGTCTATACGTCTAGAGGAGGGTGGGAGACAACCCAAGCATGAGAAAAAAATAACTGCATACAAATCCGTTTCACACCATTTTAAGACCGAATCCGTGGAAAAACCATCGGTTTATGTGTGTGAGAGACGTGCGCCTATCAATCCTAAGAAGAGTTATCGTCTGGAATGACACGTATTTAAGTAGGTACCTATACACTTACTCATATGAAACAGTGTGAAACTCTAGGATTTGTTTCAGAATGTCTCAAACGGATTTCAATTATGAAAATTTTTAAAATTTTCGATTTTAGAATTTGTGAAGCCATTACAGTAGGTAGTTTCATTTTCCAGGAAAATTCGCTAAAAAATTCTATTCGTGAAGAAAGATTTCAAAAATTTATATTAAAGAACGTAAAGACGAAACGCTTGCATACCAGTCTGCCACACAGTGGGACATTTTATGCTCTGAATCCCCGATTTCTGCCCAGTGGGTGGAATGGGCTTCCATTTTCATGCCGTCCGGGTAGCCACATTGGCCACCTCGGTGAGGTGTTCGAGGAATAGTCGCGGGACAGTAAACACCCTTTGCCGTGCCTTTCGGGGTAAAAATGAGAATCTGTATCATGTGGTGCAGCAGTGTCCTCGTACTCACGGTGGCCGCATTCTCCGTCATGATGCGGTTGCCAAGCAGAGACTATATCACATGCTGAGTGACCGGGGCAAGAAGCCGGATATCGTTGCTGTCAAGCCCGATGGGTCTGCCATAATCCTGGATGTCTAGGTTGTCAGTGGCAGCGTGGACATGGAGCAGACCTGGCGGGCTAAGAAAAGTAAATATGATAGAAATGATCTGCGACAAGCGATATCTGAGCTAAATGGAGTGGCACCTAATAACATCAAGGTCATGGCTGCGACCACTCTTGTACAATAGGTGCGGGTGGATAGTGAGGTGAAAGGTGTAGAACTGGGCGGTACCGACCATCTCAATACTTTTCATGTGACCCGTGGGGGGGGCTTGCCAATTACTTGTTTTCTCGATCCAATGTCTTCTCGATCCAATATCCATTACGACGCCGCTCTCGCAAATTATTGATGCCATTGTTGTTTCTGGAAGTCGAAACCTATTTAGAAAACGACCAAATCTTTTTTTTAACATAGAATGTGTTTTAGCCATGGACTAACTAGCCAAAAAAGCTAACGAAATTTCGTAACAAAATCTTATACCGATTATACGGAACTAAGGATCGTGTAACCTGGTGTAACCTATGCGATATTTGGTTACATATCACTTTTGGAAATCATCACCGGTATTAGTGAATCATTACTCGACCAACGCCTGGTTTTTACATCCATTTATAGTAGTCGCGACAGACCCGTTTGTGAGTCGTTCTATATAGGGTCAGGGGGGGCAAGTGCGTACCTGTTTTTCATAAATCTGACTTTGTGATGCTACTATTTCCCTCAAACTATAAGTTGAATAATGACTACAGTTTTATTAGATTCCCCAGACCCTGTTGGGGGGCAAGTGAGTTTTCAACTTTCAACCCAAAAAATAATAAAAATAGGATCGTGATAACTATCAACTGGTGGATAACCTATGCGATTCGCTGTCGACTTGAGGTTTGGTTACATATCACTTTGTGCGTGGGGGTTGATTCTGAATGTAAATCATCACCGGTATTAGTGAATCAAGAACGTTACTCAGCAACCTTGAACAAGTGCGCAGTTCGGAGACAAAAGGTTTTTAAACATCCATTGAAAACTGTATAGTTCTCACTCTGATCGCGACAGACCCGTTTGTGAGTCATTCTATATGCGAAAATCGTTGGAGTTCCAGTTGTTCGCGAACCGTCCTTCGGTGATGTTCTCTTGCCCTGGTCCTGATTGTCCTCCTTTGAGCTCTTCAGGTATATGTCTTCTTCATCAACCTACACAACAGAAAACCTCTACTGAACGAACAAGAGAGTGGCGACGGCGAAAAAAATACGGACAACCCGAACCCAAACAACCAAAAACTGCTGCTGAACGTAATAAAGAATGGAAATTGCGTAAAATACTCGCAAAATTACCATGGGGTTCTTTCAAAATGTTATGGGGTTCTTTCAAATAATGTTGTAATCTAAATAAAACTATAAAATACCTTCCTATCTAAAGACTGACTTTTTAAAAGGCTATCGATGATACGGAACTAAGGATCGTGTAACCTGGTGTAACCTATGCGATATTTTGTTATGACGCGGTGATTATATAAGATTCTGATTTAGTGGGAGGAAAGTAGCGAAATTCTGATTTAGTGGGAGGAAGTTAACCAATCTTCAACCGAAGATTGAAGACGGGTTTATGTGAAACGCGTGAGCTAAAACACATTCTGTGTTTCAATAATTTCGTCCGAAGTATGTAAATAGAGGTATGGCGCGGAGCGCCGAGTTTTTTATTTTTTTTTTATTTTTTTCCTTTATTTAGGCACATTCAACCATCTAGTGGTCATGGGTGTCAAATACAATAAAAAAATATTTACAACTTGTAGTACATTGATAGCTTCTTTAGCCTGTCGAAGATAGTTTGCAGGTGATTTGAATCGTTTCGCAGCAGTTCTTCCAGATTTCTTGGGGTTTCAGGGTTCAGGTTGTTGTAGGATGGGCATTCCAGTAACAACTGGCGTAATGTGAGCTGGAATCCACAAATTGCACAATTTTCGGGTAGAGGTCTTTCTTTCTTCATGAGATGGCCATGAGTCAGTCTAGTGTGTCCTATCCGGAGACCAGTGAGAACCACTTCCTCTTTATGCGTTTATGCGAGTGGTGCCATCTGACAGTTCCTTCGTTTGGCAGGATGAGGGCCATGAGACAACAGTTTTCGTTACTTCCCATAGTTTCTGATGTTGCATATATTGTCAGTCTGTTTGCCATTTGCTCCATATTGTTCTTTTGATAACTGTTAGATAGTCAGCGCAGATGTTAAGGTACGTTGATATAGACTTCTCTGTTGCTATTCTTGCATGTGAATCAGCAATTTCATTTCCCGTGATACCTATGTGTCCAGGAATCCAGCAGATAATCACTGAAACATTGATGTTCGCAAGTCTCACGTCAAGACACGTCCAAATCTATTTGGAAAATGTCGAAACCTATTTGGAAAACATCCAATTCTATTTGGGAAATGTCGAAACCTTTTTGAAAATGTCGAATTCAATTTGGAAAAGCTATATATTTATCGTATGTTGATTGCAGACCGGGGGATGCGGCCCTTGCCAGGTGGTCCACAAGTCGACGCTCCTCTACCCGCCGCTCCTCGACCTCAAGCCGCCGCTTCCGCTCCACCTCACGGGCGAGTGGGTCTCCATGCGGTGCGAGATCAAACACCACGGCCTCTTCCTCCGACGGCGCCTCAGGGTCTCCGGTAAGTCACTTTCTGACTTCTAGCCAAGTCACCTCACTCCCGGGTAAGGACGTTCGATACTTATCGATATTAGTACGGTATCGATACTTTTCTTTCGATACCAAGTATTTTGGTATCCCTTCAGAACTCGCGTGGTGTCCACTCACGTTAGTACTCGCGTCGGGTCACTGGTGACCCATATAGAAAATTATCGAAAAATAAATCAATAAAGTAGTAAAATAATAAAGCAAGCACATTTCAAGCCACAGGAATCGATAATCTTTAATAAAAAAAAATACAAAACTTCACATAAGTACTTCAATCATAATTTTTTCTTAAATCAGAAAAAGTCCCTCGATTTTGCCAGTTCTCCAAGTTTACCTATTTTCAATTTAATGCCGAGAACCACCAGAAGATTATTCGAAGACGAGTCAATTAAAATATTGAACATCTACATCTAGTTTACAAATTAATTCCTCCAACATGAAGAATAAAATAGCAAATAATAATAGCAAAACAAGTCCCTAAAGTAAGCCATCTTTCACGTTATTACGAATACAAAATAAATCGAAAAGCCAGTTAGGAACTGCAAAGCACTTAGCTTTTGTGCAAATAATATGATCTTGGGTTATATCTATTTCCAAACGTAATTTTTCAGTAAAGTATTAGTATAGGTATCGAGGCTATAGCTTACAAGCTCAATTTCAGTAGATTATGGTGGTTCCGCACGAAATTATATTCTACCTGTCTTATATAAGGCATGTTTCAAATTTCAGCTTCAGAGATTAAATACCATAGAAATCAGCTTTATAGCTATGCGTTGTCTAGTACTTACTGCTTACAAGTACCTACAACTCAATAGTACCTCCCATGTACTAGTGCCTTCTTTTCGCATCATGCTTATTTAGCAATATTAGTTTATATCGTTGAATAATAAATCAGCTTTCCTTCACACTACAGCGGCTTAGGGATCATGCGGTGTTGTGATAAAATGAGAGCATTCCAAAAAGTGGCGAACGATTCTCCTGCTATGAAAACTAAGGGAGTTACACTTCCCTAGCAAAGCATTGGTTTTGGTGAAAATCAATAGAAAACATGTCAGTTCGCGCTGAATTTCGCTCAATTTCAAACACAAAACCCAGTTTGGTAAAACATGATACTTGCTAATATCTTCATTCGTAGCAAATACCGGGATTGACTTTATAAACTTGAGGAAATTGAATGAAAAATGAATTACCTAGTTCATATGAGGTGAGGTACGATTGTACTCGCCTCGGGTCAACACCTGGTAAAAACTACGGACGTTACCAATCGCGTCGGGTCAGATTATTGATTGTGAGTAATGTGTGCACTATTCCAAGTTCGAAAGGTGACTAAACTTATCATTTCCAGAAGCTAGGAGAATACAAGGAGGGTCGGGGGCAAAAACTGATAGGAAGACGTTGAAATTATAACTTGAAAGTTGACCGGGTCATCAGGAACCCGACGCGAGTACTGAAGAGGTATCGATGCTTTCCTTTCGATACTAGTACTGGTATCAAATGGAAATTAATCATCAACTTATTGTATTGTGTGTGCATGGACATGGGAAAAGAACGCCAAAGAACGAAGCTAATGATGAGATGTCGCGGTACTTGAGCCTACCGGTGTTGTCATTGAAGGCAGACCCACAAACAGCTTGACAAAAAGGAAGAGCCGATCCGCATTGCGACTCTGAAATGCTTGCTTGGGAGTGAGACAAGTCAGATTTTAAGAAACCTAAAGCTTGCCGAGGACAAAGCGAACAAAATAGACGAAATTATCAAGGCACTCGATGGACATTTTTTGCCCTCCGTAAACGTGATTTACGAGCGTTATATTTTCGGTTCAGCTGTACAGAATCCGTCCGAGTCCATTGATTCTTACGTCGGTCGTTTGCGTCAGTTATCCTCAACGTGTGATTATAAGTACTTGGAGGACGAAATGATTCGTGATAGATTAGTGCTTGGTATACGAGATGACGATACCAAAAAGCAGTTGATCTGTGACCCTAAGCTTACCCTAGAAACAGCAATCAATACCTGTCGAGTGAACGAGCTAGCTAGTAACCAGATGAAGCAGATACATGGTTCTACCGCCTCCGAACAGGTAAATGAGCTTAGTTGGCGTCATAACCGCAAAAATAATTCACGAAGTCATCGCAAGTCCGAACCACCTCCATGTAAGTACTGTGGTACTGTTCATAAGCATGATCGAAAGTCATGTCCCGCCTATAGACATCAGTGCCAAATCTGTTCCAAGTACAACCACACGGAGAACGTTTGTGGATCTGACAAGCAAAAAAAAGGCAATACAAAGCGCAAAGTAGTAAAGAAGCTGGACGAAGATTCAGGCGAAAGTGACGAATACGATTCTGCGTCAGATGAAGCTCTGCTGATAGAATCCGTCAGCAATCTCAATACTTCCAAACCGAAGAGAGTATGGCTAGCTACACTCGATTTCTACGCTGGAAAGCACGTGAAAGCAGTAGATTGCCAGCTCGACAGCGGCGCCACAGTAAATGTGGTAGAGGCCAGAATTCTTAAGCAAATTTTCGGGAATAGGATCGAGATTCAGCCAAGCAAAACTTTAATTCGAGTTTTTGGAGGAGGAATAATTAAGCCAGTCGGAGAAATCAGCCTGCCAGTCGCGAGCAAACACGCAAAATGCATTCTCAAATTCCAGGTCGTGGGAAAGCTTAAATCTACGAAGAAAGAGTTGCCCTTGATTTCCGCTGATAGCTGTGAGGAGCTAGGTCTCGTGAAGCTGACCGAAATAAAGCAGATGAAAGAAGCCATACCATCACCCGCTGAGGAGATCTTAAGCAAATATAAAGATGTCTTCTCTGGTATTGGTTGTCTCGAAGGAGAGTGCAAGTTAAGTGTGGACCCGACGTATCATCCTGTCAAGCAGAAACCACGCAGGATCCCGGTACCTTTACGCGCCGAACTAAAAGAAAAGCTCAATGATATGGTTCGGAAGGGCATCATAGCAAAAGAAAAAGGTCCCACTGATTGGATAAGCAACATCGTATTGGTGAAGACACCAAAAAAGCTGCGTATCTGTTTAGATCCAATGCACCTCAACCAAGCCTTGAGACGAACAGAATACGAAATTCCTACCATCGAAAGCATAATGCCAGAGCTCAACGGTGCACGATTTTTGACAGTCGTTGATACCAAGGATGGTTTTTGGAATTTAAAGTTATCAGAAGAAAGCTCCAAATTGACAACTTTTTGGACGCCTTATGGCAGATTTCGGTTTTTGCGTTTGCCATTCGGACTCGTAGTTTCCAGTGATGTATACCAATGCCGTTTACACGAAGTATTCGCTGATCTCAAAGATATTGTGATCATCCAGGATGACATTTTGGTTATCGGCAGAGGTAAAGATGACGAAGAAGCATCACGAAATCATGACATCGCGTTTGAGAAACTACTAGAAAGAACACGCAAAGTAAACCTGAAATTCAACAAGGATAAAATAAAATTGAAACAAAGGGAGGTAAAGTACATGGGACATATCCTTGGGAAAGACGGTTTACGACCAGATCCGGCAAAAGTTCAAGCCGTCGTGGATATGAAATACCCGACTGACGTCACTGAGGTCAAAAGTTTCATTGGGCTCGCAACATATATGTCCAAGTTTGTTCCTCATCTCTCAGCCATTTGTGAACCTCTTCGTCAATTGACTAAGAAAGGTCGAGAATGGGAGTGGGGAGAAGCTCAGAATAAGGCAGTTGACACAGTCAAAGATTGTATCGTGAAAGCCCCAGTACTTGCGTACTTTGATCCGAGTAAGCCAATTACGATCCAATCAGATGCGTCACAAAAAGGTCTCGGTTGCGTATTACTTCAGTCAGATCGCCCGATTGCATACGCATCAAGAAGCCTCACTGATACCGAACAGAGCTATGCACAGATTGAGAAAGAATGCCTAAGTCTCGTTTTTGCTTGTTCTAGGTACTCAGGGTACATCATTGGATGTAAAAAACTGATTGCGCAGACCGATCATAGCCCACTTGTGAATATCTTTAAAAAACCTCTCATTGAAGCACCAATCAGGTTACAGCGAATGATGTTACGCCTACAGCGCTTCAACTTGGATGTCAAATTCCTCAAAGGTTCGAAAATGTACATCGCTGATGCTCTTTCACGGCTACAACTCGTATCAACGGAAGATCCTCTTTTAGAAGAAGTCTACCAAATGGACAAGATCTACGAAGAATTGGAATCAATCAAGACCTCTGCGAATATTAATATTCTTCAGGAAAGCCTTGAAAAGGTGAAGATTGAGACCGCCAAAGATGATGTCTTACCGTTACTCGCATCTGTCATCAAAGATGGTTGGCCTCACAAGGAGCGACTACCTTCTTGCCTGCACGTCTACTGGGATTTCCGTGATGAGTTGAGCATTCAAGATGGAATAATCTACAAAGGAGATCAAATAGTCGTCCCGCAATCTCAGCGACCCGAGTTTATTCGCAAGATTCATCTCTGCCATACCGGACAAAATGCATCACTTCGACGAGCAAGAGACACTCTATTTTGGCCTTTCATGAGTTCTCAGATCAGAGACACCCTCAAGAATTGTGAAACGTGTCAAGAATTGGCTCCGAATCAACCTAAGACGCCAATGCAGACTCACAGAATCCCTTCACTGCCGTGGGAACGTGTTTCACTGGATGCATTTGAATTTGAAAAACGCCAGTATATCCTAATGGTAGATTCATACTCGGATTTTTTCGAAGTCGAACAAGTCCCAGACATCAAAAGTTCTACGATAATCGAATTTTGTAAGACGAATTTCGCCAGGCATGGAACACCACAGGTTCTCATCACTGACAACGCACCACAGCTGATTGGGAATGAGTTCAGGAAATTTGCAAGCGATTGGGAGTTCTTGCATTCAACATCAGCGCCACTACACAGCCTGCGGGAATGGAAAAGCTGAAGCCACTGTGAAAATTGCTAAAAACATGCTTCGGAAATGCTCTCGTGATGGCACAGATTTCCATGCAGCATTGTTGGAATGGAGGAACACGCCAACAGTAGGAATGGATTTCAGCCCTGTACAGAAATTGATGTCAAGAAGAACTAGAACGCTGATTCCGTCGTCAAATAAACTTCTGATTCCCGAAGTCGTCCCAGAAGTCCTGGAGATGATAATCACCAAACGAAAAATCGCCAAATTTCATCATGACAAGACCGCCAAAATTCTACCCAATCTCGACATTGGCCAGGAAGTTTTCATCAAACCTCAAATGGGGAAAGTATGGAACAAAGGTGTTGTCGAGAAGAGCCATGGAAATTCGTATGACGTCAGCACTGATGATGGTCGAACTTATCGTCGTGACCGTACCTGGTTAAGACCCTCAACGTCAGGAGCAGCACAACCTCGCAAATCCGTAGTCATCCCGAAGTCTCCAGAAAAATCACGGTCACCACAGAAAGTTCAAACCAGCTCAGTCGGAACATCGCCCATCAAATTCAACTTGTCTCCAAAACTGAAAACGAATACCAAAAAACGTTTATCTCCGAAACCCGAACCAAGAAAATCTCTCAGAGAAGATGGACAATCCAAAGATACTCTCCCTGGTGGCTCTAAAGATTTCGAAACGATAGCTTCACGTTTTGGTAGACGCTACAAACCCACTCGTAAATTCTCATTTGATAGTGATGATTCTGGTGCAAGTGACAAAAGCTCAAAGAGCTCAAAACAAGGAAAGAAGTGAAAAGAGAAATAATTCAAAATTTGTGAAATAGTTCTATAGAAATGTTATGAATTTATTTGCATGAGGTTCTAGTCCTGATATTTGAAATAATTAATGTCTATTGTTAATAATGTTGTTTATTTGAATGTTTTGATACCTACTTGAAATTTAAAATCATGATTATATTTATGCTTGTAATTTATTGAATTTGAATCTAAGCTAGGAGTATTTATAATGAGATCGAAATTCAAGACTGAAACGTAAATCAAATAACTATCTAGTCTGAAAAGGTTCAATTTTGAACACAATATTCCTGTCGTTGAAATAAATAAAAAAAAAGAAGGGAATTGTTTGGGAATGACGTCACGTCTTAACGTGACTCCTGTATCTCACGTTACTCCAAAAATACAAGTTCATTATACAACTCGAACTCGCTTGGTCTTTTGTCCCGCTCCGCTATATTTTAGTTTAATAATTTATTTAGTGAATTTATTGCAAAAGTAGTTCACAAAACAAACAGAGTGGGAGGGCATGAGGACGATATATCCTGGGCTTTATCAGCAAGCCCGGCTGATGCTGATTGCAATTTCTGTTCCATATGAGAGACTATTCTCGAAGACAGGGATACTTTTTTATGAATCATGAAGCTGCCTGTCCCCCAACTGGTGTTTCTGAGCGGTATGGGGAAACAAATTTGGGATTTGAAGGGGTAATAAAACCAATAAAACTTTGTAAACATTTTTGTATGTTCATTTTTCAACTAATTAAAAGAGGTGGTGGTTGATTAAAGGGTGTTTCTTGCGTGTTCAGTTCCTTTAATATATTTTTATTATCTTATCATCAGTAGTTACCCACAATATCTTTCTTTTAATAATATTCGTTAGTGTCAGTACTACTGAATAATATTTTATTAGTACTAGTATACGTGTATACTGTTGTAGTTAGTAAACTGGTTTTCTTTCTCACTTTTTGCTAATAATTTTGTATTGATACAAGTACAGTATCGATACTTTTGATTTGATACGAGTACGGTATCGATATTTTGATTCAAGTACTTTTACGAGTACTAATATCGATACTTTGCTGGTATCGAACATCCCTACTCCCGGGTAAGTCACTTTCTGACTCTTACCTCTGATCAGGGGAGACTTGTTTGTTTATTTGAAATTACACGGGCGAGCCCAATAATCAAGGTACTATAACTTCAATACTCCACAGTTCTCTATAAATTGGGTACATCACAAAACACTTGTGTAGATAAACTTGAAATGAACAGTTTATTCAATTTTACCTAAACACAGTTTTACAAAACATTAGAACTAAATCTCCTTATAAGCCATTTATTTTTGGAAATAAAGAAAGATAACATGTGAAAATGCAAATGTCAATTACTAGTCCCCAAACTGATGCCAATCCCTGATGCCAATCCCTGATGCCAATCAACTGATGCCAGTGCCCTCAGTGTCAATATGGATCTCTATTCTTTCTTCCTTTTTTTTTTTTTTTTTTTTTTTTTTTTTAAGTAAAGCCGTTTATTTACAAGACATTAATTGTATGACAAAATAAAATATAAAGTATTTGATACAAAAAGAATATAACTGAAAGAAAAGGAAATATAATTTAAGGCAATTACTGATTTCCATAATTTGAAGAAATTGTCCGGAGATCAGGAGTTGCGTACAAAATAAAATAAAATGCATATAGAAATCAACAAATAATATCATAAATAACACATCATATTTATTAATAAAGGAGGTTTAGTAATGAAATTTCATAACCAAAACCAGTAGAATAATGCTGCATCAATCATCAATCATCTATAATAGTTTTAAATTTCATTAAATTATCAATGAGTTTCATATGAGGAGGCAATTCCATGAAAAGCCTAGGGCCTAAATACGGCCACTGCCTCATATAAAAGTCACATTTAGGGTGAGGGATTGGTATCACGATGCTAGAATGCAGACGTGTTACACCATGTAATCAGGGGACAGAGAAAAAGTGATGACTAAAATAGTATTGGAGTAATTTGGAAACATAAATGAGTCGTGGGGGTAAAAATATTAAGTTTTAAAAATAATGGTTTACTATGGCTTTGATACCCGGACCGGAAAATAAAGTGCAATACTGATTTTACTGCAACCTCAACCAAATTAAAAGATGACTGGTAAGCCCCACCCCAAATAGGGATACAGCATTCGTTCTTTATTTTTTATATTTATATAAATGCATAGCAACTGAGAAGCTGCTAGTTTACTATTAGAAACGTACTGTACTTATGTACTGACCTACCAATTTTGTGATATTTTATAAGGAATTTAGGTCCCCCCCCCCCCCCCAGAGGTGCAAGGGGGGCCTAAATCCTCATAAAAAGGTAGAGGAGAGTAACAGTATCCCGTCAGAGAGATACCACTCCTACTAATAGCTTTTAATGAGCCATGTTCGGGGTAGGTTAGTTTCCCAGTCGCCTGGGATTCCATCCAACGCCAAACTCAGCAGTCAATAAGATCGAGAACAGACCGCAGTGCCCATTGTTTCATCAACGGGACGCCGACAGCGCTATCTCTGGTGTTCTGACGGGAGCTTGATGGACCTCTCAGGAGGTAACTCTGCTACACTCCTCCCCTTAAAGACATACTTGATTGAAGATCAAGTATGTTAACTGGGTGAAATAGTTAATAGCTGAGAACTGATGCTCATTCAATCATAAATAGCTGCATTGGCGTTTTGAGGATGGGGGAATAGAAATTAAAACAGGATTGTCAATGAATCTTCATAAGAAGTATCTTCATTGAACAATCGGGACAAAACGGATGCTCAACTATGGAGACTTATACCTTAGGAAATCAAAATATATATAGAAATTAATTTGCCCAACATTGGGGACTTTAAATTAAATTGCCCAACTATGGGGACTTAAATGGCGCACTAACCTGGTAATTGACATCATAGCAATACTCAGGTGGCGAAAAAATGTGCACTAACCTGGTATTGACATATAGCAATACTCAGGTGGCATTAAATTTAAAAAATAAAATAAAATATAAATGGGGAATAAAAGAGAGGAATTATAAGTCAAAGACCAATGAAATTATTTATATACCAAAGGGTGATAATGGGAATTCCTTCTGGAACCCCGGGCCATGTTTCTTCTGAAACATTAACGCCCCAAAAATAGTGGATTGGACTACAAGGCGTCAGCCGTGCATAATCTAAACCACGCTCTGCTACCATATTAGGAATTTAGGTGCCCCCCCCCCCCCCCAGAGGTGCAATGGGGGCCTAAATCCTCATAAATCAGGTAGAGGAGGTAACGAGCCTCCCGTCAGAGAGATACCACCCCTACTAATAGCTTTTAATGAGCCATGTTCGGGGTAGGTTAGTTTTCCAGTCGCCAGGGATTCCATCCAACGCCAAACTCAGCTGTCAATAAGATCGAGAACAGACCGCAGTGCCCATTGTTTCATCAACGGAACGCCGACGGCGCTATCTCTGGTGCTCTGACGGGAGCTTGATGGACCTCTCAGGAGGTAACTCTGTTACAGTTTTCAACTTTGTCCTTTATGAATAGGTACTCATATTAATTTTTTATTTAGATTAATAAAACTAAGTTCGAATGCTCAATTTAATAATAAAATGTTGGAATAAATGTTTTGTTGATACACGGAATCATTTATTGCAGAAGAACTGTTGTGTCAATCACGGTGTGTCAATCACAGGTGCAACCAAAAATTTGGCTTTCAAACACTGAGTCAAACAATTTATATTAAAAAAAAAAACGAATTTATGATGTTTTCTGAGTTGAATTAGTGATTTTTCCAATACTGAGCAGTTTGAGGACATCCTGATGCAGCAGTGAATGTAAGATTCAAGTTTAAACAAACGAAAGAATATAACTTAATTGCTTGTCAAAGACAAGTTCTCATAAGGTTTCAAACACTGGGCCTTCACCCTAATCTATGAAAATGAAAATTTACTCAAGAATATCGCTTTATTTGACTGTCACGTTGTTGAACGAAAGAATTAGTTTCAATACGTTGATTCGAGTTATAAGAAAGCTCAGAGTCAAAACAGAAAAAAAGTTTAGTTACAAGCTATGGTCGGTTTGGAAATTAAATTCACAAAGTTTCCCAAGTTGCCTAATCTTCGGTTTTTTAAACCTTTTACTGTCTTTTTTATTCATTGAAAGCTTTTTCTTGGAGTTAGCCGAATAAACTTAGAGTTTGATTGGAGAGGGCGAGGGGGAGAAGAAGAAAAATCTCCTAAGGGGAATCGGGGGTGGAGAAAGGCCTAAGTTAACCTCGGATTTTACAATTCAAGAACAGTTTTGCCGATAGTCCCGCCAGCCTCGCTTGCCGCGTTCTTTTTGCATTCCTTAGGGCTGAAACCCCCGCCCTGCTTTGATTTATGGTGTTCCGATGGTTCCCAAGTAGTCCCTCAAGATCCTTTTTCCATCAGGAAATGACTGCCGGGGGTTGCAAACAACAGCTGAAGGAATCCGAAGAACGTTTATTTAAAAAAAAAAAACGGATTTCTCTCTGGACTTTTTTATTATATCGCTACTGTTTCTTCTACCATCGGGGTCGTCATTCCATCTGGCTTCTTACACTCTGCAATACGGAAACACCACCACTCTCACATAAAAACGTCAGCCAAGTTAGGTGTGACACATTCTAGAACAGAGAAACTTGGATAATTCAAACCTCAAGGGACCAGTCAAAAACTTCGAATTAACCAAAATTCGAATTAAAGAAGTTTTTAATAAATTATATTTCAACAAACTAAAGTACATACAGTAACATTGAATGCTGTATTGACCAACAGAATATTGAACAATAAATATAAAGACACCTGGAATGGTACTGTATTTAACTCCAACCATAAAACATAATCTATTATTTTTCAAAGGCAAATTAATTTCTATAAATATTTTGATTTCCTAAGCTATAAGTCTCCATAGTTGAGCATCCGTTTTGTCCCGATTGTTCAATGAAGATACTTCTTATGAAGCTTCATTGACAATCCAGTTTTAATTTCTATTCCCCCATCCAAAACGCCAATGCAGCTATTTATGATTGAATGAGCATTAGTTCTCAGCTATTCACTATTCCACCCAACTACCATACTTGATCTTCAATCAAGTATGTCTTTAAGGGGAGGAGTGTAACAGAGTTACCTCCTGAGAGGTCCATCAAGCTCCCGTCAGAGCTCCAGAGATAGCGTTGTCGGCATCCCGTTGAGGAATCAATGGGAAAGACGCGCTGTTCTCGCTCATTCTAGACAGCTGGTTTGGCGTCGGATGATTTTCTGGTGACAGGAATATCAACCTTCCCCGAACATGGCTTATTAAAAGCTCATTAGTAGGGGTGGTATCTCTCTGACGGGATGCCTCTGTTACCTATTTAGGCCCCATTGCACCTCTGGGGGGGGGGGGCACCTAAATTCCTTATAAGGGACCACAAAAACTTCGAATTAACCAAAATCGAATAAAGAAGTTGTACATACAATTGAATACTGTATTGAAACAGACAATAAATATAAAGACACCTGGAATGGTACTGTATTTAACTCCAACCATAAAACATAATCTATTATTTTTCAAAACAGGATGATATTTTGGCCTGTTTCCTTGAATTACGTCTCTCGGCCATTATAAAAGATTCCAACGCATTTAAAGAGTTGAAGTATGAATCACATACAATAATTCGGCTTTCAAAAAAACACCTAAGTTTTTGTACGTGATTCATGGCGTCAGCTGCACTCGGCACCGGTACTTCTTCTGCTGATGGTCCAGCGATGGGGAAGGGGAGTTATCAGACTGTACGTTGGCACTAATCTGCATGCATTTGGTCTAACGCAAACCGTTTGCCGAATATCGTTACTAAAATGCATTTCCCGATAAATATACAATAATTGTGAGTCGCAGCTTACAAATTTATACCTTAATTAGCACTCCGAAAATTCGAATTATCCAAAATAAAATTCGAATTATCCACGATTTTTTAGCATTGTTTGAATACAAAATGCTAGGGACCAAGAGAAATGTTCTAATTAAAGAAGATTTCGAATTAAAGAAGTTCGAATTATCCAGGCTCCACTGTATTGTGACAATCTAATGATTGTCGTGATTAAATTCCTACCTCTTTCCCTACGTAATATCCATATAAATATATATTTTAGTTGTTGAGTAGGGATGAAGGTGAATGAGTAGGTAGTACACAGAATTTAATCACTGGGATAATTTTATTTACCGATTTCTTATGGCGCTTCAAAGAAAGGCAACTAATGGTTTTTTACTAAGCTGTAGAGTTGATGAATTTTAATATACTTCAGTCGACGCTAGAAATACCGCAGGGGATCTCAGAGTTTTTTTTTTTTTTTTTTTTTTTTTTTTTTTTAAATATCGCATTTATTAAATAATAATATAAAAAATTACATAATTAGAGAAAAAAAAATATATGGAATGCTACACTCTTCCTTTGAGTCAAACTCGTGCTGGAAGAGGGAGCGTCAAAACGAAAAATATAATTCTCTTCTAAAGAGCCATATAGTATGTATACCTAATATCTACATGAGAAAATTATTCAAATCTTGTACATATTTACAAGAACATAGAATAAGTACAACATTACTGAAGTACATAATATTTTTCTTAAAAACATTTAAATTGACCGCGGAGCTTCTCAATTTTGTTGGTAGGCTATTAAAGAAAGTAGCCCCTTGAAAGGGGTAGAATCTTTGAGCCGATGCCGTGTTACAGCGCGGTGTGAGCAAGGCAGTTTTGTCGCCACTCCTGTTAGCTGTATGTAATCTGACAATTTTATTTGCTAAGAACATTTTTTATGTATATATCGTTGTCGTTTGTTTGTACAATCTGTGAAAATCAAGGACTTTAATTAAGTTGAAAAGTGAAGCTGTTGCAAAAAGTCTGGGTTTTTTGAGAAGGGTTTTGATGAGGGCCTTTTGGGTGATTATAAGCGGTTGTAATTTCGTTTTATATGTTGATCCCCAAGCAAATATTCCATATATGAGTAGGGATTGTATAAGTGCGATGTAGATTTGCTTCTTTAGGCCAAGAGACATAATGTTACGAATCTCCCGAAATACTGGAAAGAATTTCCGAAGTTTATTATTAAGATAGTTGATGTGGTAGTCAAAATTTAAACACGAATCGATAAATATTCCAAGATATTTAGTTTCCTTCACTTGTGTTATAAAAGGGCAGTTACATTGTGGTTTATTCGTACTTTGGCAAAGTTTATTATGTATAATGAGTTTTTGTAGCTTGGGGATAGTTGCGGTCGTCCGAGCGAACGCCATAAAATTAGTTTTAATATAATTCAATTTCAAACTTTTGTGGGTTAACCACTCATCTATCACAGAGAGATTTTTGGATGCTGTTTTGACAACTTGCTCCCATGAAGTGCCTGTCACAATCATCGCTGAATCGTCGGCAAAACAGATTATGTCTCCCTGTATTTGTCTATGAAAAATCCCAGTACTGTAGGTTATGAAGTACTGTGGTGCGAGCACAGTTCCCTGTGGAATCGAGTAGGTGAAGGTTCTGGAATCACTAATGTGATCCCCTATTATTACTTTTTGTTCTCTGTTGTGTAAATAACTCTTTGACCATTTTACAAATGACAGGTGAAAATTCATCTCAATTAGAGTTTCAATTAATTTGTCATGCGGAATCGTATCGAAAGCCTTGGTCATATCCTTATACACAACTAGGACCTTCTTCCCCTTATCCATTTCCATGGTCACCTTTTCAAGGAGGCATAACAGAGCATCCAGCGTGCTTTTTCCGGCTTGGAAACCGAATTGATTTTTGTGAATTATTTCATTTTCCTGCAGAAAATTTACAAAATAAATTTTTAGAGCTTTTTCTATTATTTTTGCAAAATTAGATAACAGAGATATAGGTCTATAATTATTTATTTCTTGCGGATCACCACCCTTGAATAAGGGTACAATCTGTGCTTGTTTGTATATTTGAGGGAACACCCCTTTCGCAAAACTAAGATTTATTAGGTATGTCAAGGGCTTGACTATGTGAGCCCGAATTAGTTTTATCGTTTCAGCAGTTACCCCATTGAATCCCGGGCCCAAACCCCGCGTAATTCACCAATTATCTTATCCATAATATTTTCCGTTACTTTCCAAAAGGGGTTCGAAGAGGTAATGTCTGGTAGGGCAATATCTTGATTTGTTGTCGTTGTTCTATTTGCTAGTTTTTCTCCGATTGTAGAAAAGTGTTTGTTAAAAGCATTTGAAATAGTTTTCCCATCCTTATCGATATCAAGGGTAGTCCCATCGATTTTCATATTCTTTGGGGTAATTTTACTTCTGAATCTCCCCATGGCTTCGTTCATGATCTTCCATTTAGATCTTATATCTTTCCCCTTTTTTTCAAGACGCTTCGAAAAGTAGATGGGCGGTTCATAAGTCAATTTCAGGTCTTTTATACTCAGCAGAGTGCTATAGTGATCCGTAATTAATGATTTCCAAATGATACTCAAATTCTCCAAGGTACATCTATGATTATCGTTCCTAACAAATATGTGATCCAGGCAACTATAGCTGCTCGGTCTGGTAATCTCATTTATACAAGAAATAAACCTTAGTTCCAATATAGAATTCATATGTATGATGTATGTATGATGTATACGCTATTCAGTATGTCTGGATAGCGAGGGTTAGGTATATGGGCATTGGGTAATAATACTTTAAATATATACGATTGCTATATGCAGACAAATAAAGTATACTCACAGTTTCAGAGGACAGCTGGTGACTGAATGAGTTCACTGAGAGGAGGTGCTAGTGGGTACCAACCAGTCTCCGCTCTGTTGAGCGGTTCCCGGTAACAGTTTTCTAGAACGGTTACAGTATTCATAACATTACTGTATTGATCACTGAAATGTGTCAAACGATCTTAAATGAGGTAGTTAAGAGAGGTTATCTAACTAGCCTATGGGCTTGATATATTCTTGAATACACTTTGATAAGAGTGAAAGAAATACTGCAGAGAAAGTAGTAAGGTGTGAGGATAGCAACAGGTTATGTACTGGTATAAGGCAATAATGAAATATATGAATACAAATTGCTATACGCAGAAAAGAATGAGAGCTAACTAACCGTGGTGAAGGTTGGAGATCGAATGGAAAGGATCTGCGAGGGTCGACGTGTGACTCTCACGCTGTTCTTTATAACGGTTCTATGTAACAGTTGGTTAGAACTGTTACATGGTTGGGGGTTGTTTTTGTGCGTATGCACTGTGCGGTTCTAACTCCTGTCTTTACTTTAGGCTTGTTCCAGCGTCGTCAAGAGAAGATATAGAACTCAACTATCAGGACGAGAACTGAGATGGTGGGGATGAGTTCGCGAGTTTTTTAGTTGATATTCCTGTCACACTGTCTGAAAACCTATTCCTGACCTACTTTTCTCATGAATCAAACTCCCTTGCCAAGAAAAATACGGTTTCCTGCAAGTCAAACTGCAATTTCTGTTGATGCAAGTCACAGAATAATTTATTGTGAAACCATGAAATACACAAAGTGATATTTTGAGGTTTGTTTGCTGGAGCCACCAATCCAATGAGGTGTACGCTGAGTTCTCTGATCATTAGAGCACCCCCCACCCTCGGTTACGGACTGTTAGCAGAGGTTTCCATACTGGTTTCCAACTAGTTGCGGATCGTCAAATCTGTCAGAGCATTTTCCAGCTGACCACTTTTTGAGTGTTTGCCCTATCAAGGATTTAGGTAGCCCCCCAAAGGTGCAGTGGGGCACTAAATCCTCGAGAGGGAGAGGAGAGTGACAGTATCCCGTGAGAGAGATACCACTCGTACTAATAGCATTAATGTGCTATGTTCGGAGTAGATTGGTTTTCCAGTTCTCGGATCACCCATCCATCGCCAAACTTAGCACCTCGATAATCTGGGAAGAGGCGCCCGACGCCCGTTGGGTTACAACGGAGCGACGGTAGCGCATTCTCTGGGATTCTGACGGGAACTCTGTCACAGCCCTTCCATTCCAAACCCACAGCAGCTAATGAAATCATTCGAATTTCAGCCTCTTTTTTCGCCGCTGTTCCACGCCTCTCAGTATTTTGCTCAAACATTCAATTATAAAATTGATGGACTCCAATCCCCACCGGTTTTAAATCACTTTGAAAGTTAGCAGAAGTTGCGCATGCACACTTGACCAGTTTCCAACGAGTTCGAAACGGTTTGAAAAACACTTCAAAACGTCTCAGCGAACAAGTTACCTATACATGCGGTAGAATACCAGCTTCGTAACGTGAGAAAAAATACAAAATAGGTTATAAGTCTTAGGAGGCAAAGGTTATAAGGCAAAGGAGGTTATTAGTCTTAGCGAGGTTACCTTTTTCCTGCTCAGTTCACAGCAAGAAGTTCATGACCCTCTGGAACACTGCAGGGTCAGTACAGTAGGTAGAGGAACTTAACCGCGGCGGAAAGTCACACTAACTGCGCAGAGCGACTGCATGGTTCTAGAATATGAACTCAAACACGCTGGAACAAACCTTTTTCCAACGAGAGGAAGTCTGATAATCGTGTCGTTGACCTGTCATTGTAGTGTAGCCCGGTCTAAATGGCGAATATTAACTATTTTAAAACTCCCTACTAAGACCCCACGAAATTACACCTAATTATTTATGCGTACTTACTAGTTACACTGTAAGATTCCATCCTTGAAATTTTTTAATTCATTTTCAGGTAAATCCTGGCACGCCGAGTACTGGTTCTATTCGGATCCCAAATGCACAGCCCCAACGTTATTGGCAGCTGCCGAAGGGAACTACGCCGGAGCAGGTTCTGGAGTCAAGTCAAAGGTTTGAATTTTTGGTATTTCTTAGATAGCTGGTTAGAACATCTTTGAGAAATAAGATTATCTATTGTACTGTTGTTTTATCATTATCATTATTGAGGTGTGAACGTTGGGGTAGACATACCTTACTATTCACAAATAGAAAGGTTTTTGCATAAAAAGACAAACATTTCCTTAGGAAGTAAAACTTATATACCTACCCCTTATCTGTATCTATCAAACTTATGCCTAACTAAATAACTCTAAATCAAAGTTAAAATCACAATATTGGGTTATTATAAAAGGGGAATAAATAATATAGGAGTATGACTGCCCGATGTGGCGTCTGGACTGATAAGATAGATAATATAAAAATATGAACAAAATCAAACCAATGGAAAATCAAAGTTTCGGGAAAATTACGTGTGCGCATGCGCATACGCATCTATTTATACGATGATGATGAAATTGATAGGAGATTGTCTTGGATTGGCTGTGGGGTTGATCTGCACAAGCCTTCAAGTTTTCATCAAAATCGGTTCATTAGTCTCGGAGTTTTAGCTGTGACAACCATTTCATTTTGCCCAAAAGCAACAGTTATCACTCAACAATCGTTATAGAATTATTAGTGCTTACTCTTGATAAATATACCGAACTAACTCCCGGGTTTGAAGGGAATCGGGCTGATAGATGAAGAAAAATCAACGTTATAGGAAATCCAGGTTTGCGCATGCGCACAGGCTACTATTGATCCAACGGCAATGGAAGTTATAGGGAACGTCTAGAAGGTAAACCGCAGAATATCTGAGAGTTTCATCAAAATCGTACTAAAACTTGATATAGTCTCGGGAGTGACAAGGATTTACAAGACTTTACAAAGTATTTAACGCAGAGAGACAGACAGATTGATACACAAGGAACCAAAATTGATCAGCAAGCTCAGAAACGCAAAAACCGAGTGGAGATTCTGATTTTAGAGGGCACATATTTTTCCGACATTTTGCACGAACACAAAACTTTTTTTCCTTTGGCTGTGAAGAAGTATCAAATTATTAAATATAATAAATAGGTTGAAAAAATCAAAATTACTTCAATTTAATATTCCTTATTTTGCATATTGGCTTGTATAAACATATATAACTGTTCCATTCGCATTCTTTTCAGGTTCTTGGCGCCTCAGACTACGATTTCCACGTGGAAAGAGCATTTCTGACGGTATTTGAAAAGGGTCTTGCGGAGAGCTTACAAGCTGACGGCAAATGTGGGCCCTCCGGAGATTGGCAGGTGAGTCTCAAGTGTCATAGATGCTTACTTTAATAACTGTATAGCCAACCAAGTCTGGAACCACGACAAACTACATCATTTCAAGTAGTAAAATCCTAGAAACTCATCTTTCACGTTCATTTCAACAAAAATCGACTTATTCCACACCTCAAAATTCGTACAATATTGCGGCATTTCAATCGCTAAAGAGGAAGAAATTCTTAAACCAACCAAAATCAGATATTCTATGTTTCAAAATACTCAGAAGCTCAAAATCAAATGAAAATTTATACCTACGTAGGTTTTCTCCTACGCTGTGTGGACAACGGAAATCGCTAGACACTCACGATTGGGCCTAAAATGCGTATTGAACCATTGAACTTCCAATAATATTCACTCAAATTAAAGTCGTCAAATGAAATTCTACGTTCAAAATTCCCATTATTTAAACCTATCCCGCATAAAAACCCACACCGTACGAAAACTATAGAGAAAGAGATTATCGACAAACAATATGGATGTTGTCAAATTATCAGGATAAGGGTCAAAAACGAATAAAAGTCCTTATCGCCGAGCTTTCGGTTTATATAAAACCATCTTCAGGGCTCAAGGATCTTTCAAGGTGTCAAAATATAGGACATGGTCATGGACTTAGAAGTCAATTATCATAACAAAAACAAGAAATGGTTGCAGCTGAGGCTGACAAGGGTTGGCACATAAATAGGATTTGAGTTTAGCTCTGTATGCTTGCCAGCAGTGTTCTTTCAAAGTTTTTTCAATTTTTCTTTTCAATTTTAGCCCCTGGTTTTTTGAGTCCTATTTATGTGCCAACCCTTGTCAGCCTCAGCTGCAACCATTTCTTATTTTTGTTATGACAATTGACAATTGAGTTCAATTGTGACCTGTTCACCCTAGAAAGTTTAAAATTAATACAGGGCCTCCCTGGGATAATTAGAAACGGGTGGAATGACGGACTCTGTTCCAATCAGCAGAATGAGCTAAATCCTTCCCTGTACACACTAGAAAGTTGAAGTTTAGTAGGGCGTCACTCCGGAACGCCATGAGACGAATGATACGTCTGTCTAGTCAGCTGAGTGTGTAGAATTCTGTCCTGCTCACCCTGGAAAGTCGAAATTTAGAAATTTTAGCCCCTTTGGAGTGTCTAGAGACGAATGAAATAACGAAATCACAGGAGAATTATGATTATGACCGTAATTAGGTACAGGGGAAAATCTGCGGAAGTACAAAGTAACGTAACGGTAACGTAAAAAGTTGTGATTACAAATATAATTAGAAAACAAAATTAGCCCTAAACCCTAAATCTTGGCAGAACATGGAACATGTTTTTGCAGTAGAAGGGAAAATGGCTTTGGAGCTCACTCAGATGATCAATGATCACTCATGCGACTACAGAATTTTCCCTTGAGCCAACCTCTCAAATTTCATCTTCCTACGTTGAATAGGAGAGGAAATGGCTTTGTGGCTCACGCAGCTGATCATTGATCACTTAGGTGCCTTCAACATTCTCCCCTGACCCTCCCTCTCAAATTTCAGCTTCCTGCGTTGAATAAGAGATGAAATGGCTTTCGATCTCACTCGGCTAATCGGTGATCACTCAGATGCCTTCAGCATTCTCCCCTGACCCTCCCTTTTTAATTTCAACTTCCTGCGTTGAGGAGAGAAAATTGCTTTGGAGCTCCCTCAGCTGATCATTGATCACTCAGGTGCTTTCAGCATTCTCCATTGACCTCCCTCTCAAATTTCAGCTTCCTGCGTTGAATAGTAGAGAAAATGGCTTTCGGGCTTACTCAGCTGATCAGTGATCACTCAGGTGTCTTCAGCATTCTCCATTGACCTCCTTCTCAAATTGCAGCTTCCTGCGTTGAATAGTAGAGAAAATGGCTTTCGGGCTCGCTCAGCTGATCAGTGATCACTCAGGTGTCTTCAGCATTCTCCATTGACCTCCCTCTCAAATTTCAGCTTCCTGCGTTGAATAGGAAAGAAAATGGCTTCGGAACTCACTCAGCTGATCATTGATCACCCAGGTGTCTTCAGCATTCTCCATTGACCTCCCTCTCAAATTTCAGCTTCCTGCGTTGAATAGGAAAGAAAATGGCTTCGGAACTCACTCAGCTGATCATTGATCACCCAGGCGTCTTCAGCATTCTCCCTTGACTATCCCTCTCAAATTTCAGCTTCCTGCGTTGAATAGGAGAGAAAATGGCTTTCGAGCTCACTCAGCTGATCAGTGATCACTCAAGTGCCTTCAGCTTTCTCCCTTGAGCCTCCCTCTCAAACTTCAGCTTCCTGTGTTGAACGTCTCGTAACGGTTATTTTGTCTCATTTTTGGCCTGGTTGCGATGGCAAAAACATGTTCCATGTTCAAAATAATTACGAATGTGGTCATAATCGTAATCAGATCTCCAGGTTTCTAATTATAATCGTAATTGTAATCACAACTCTAAAATCCTATGATTGTAATCGTAAAAATGACTACGATTACGCCCAACTCTGAATGATGGTAGGTAAATTGATTAGGGTTGACCACCGATACAGCCTATAGGAGTCGTCTAACACTGTAACGGTGTCCACCTGTTTCGATTTTTGAAAATTTGTCAATAAAATTTAACTACGTATGTATACTTACCTACCACTAAATCACGGCAGTTGTTGCAAAAGTTGGAAAATTTTAATTTTAAAACATTTCGTCTAAGTAATCGACCAAGAATAAATAATTTGTCAACACTCATGCAGTATTAAGTTTCCTGGTTTATGTTTTCGCCGAGAAGCTCGCCGACAAGTAGACCAAGCCCCTCTCACAAGTTACATACTGGGTGAGAGTGAAAACTCAAATGAATGTTATCCGGGCAGTCTCCATGCGCCTAAGAGGATGTAGAAGGAAGGTGAGATGCCTAGGACTTGAAGATGCCCCTATAACAAGAAAAAAAAAACAAGATAAAAGAACAAGAAGAAGCTTTCTTTAACACAGTTATCCGCAATCAGATGATGTCCAGTAGTTGTTATCAATATACATCATCGAGCGAAAAAAAAGTTCAAAAAGCGTAAAAGAAAAAATAAATAAATGAATAAATAAAATTACTTACAATAAAGTTTATGGAAAACAAAAAAAGAAAGAAAACTCGGCGCTCCGCGCCTCGCCAGGGGGCAAGCCCCCTGGACCCCCGGTTACCTCTATTTACATACTTCGGACGAAATTATTGAAACACAGAATGTGTTTGCGTTGTCGCGCAACCAAGTGACAACCAAACAAGCGTCATTGTTTACTATTCATTTATAACATCAATTTATATAGTTATAGTATGAAACTACGAAAAAAAATACGAAATAAATTCGTGATAAATCAAGAGCGATTTATCAAGTAAATGTCCTAAAGAGGCTACATACGAAATTACAGCTTCCTAGAGTGTAAAGTATAGAAATTAGCTTTAAAAGCCACTCATCTGATCTGGACCCTGGACATCGTCAAGTAAATGTCCTAAAGAGGCTACATACGAAATTACAGCTTCCTAGAGTGTAAAGCATAGAAATTAGCTTTAAGAGCCACACATCTGATTCGGACCCTGAGCATCGTCAAGTAAATGTCCTAAAGAGGCTACATACGAAATTACAGCTTCCTAGAGTGTAAAGCATAGAAATTAGCTTTAAGAGCCACACATCTGATCCGGACCCTGAGCATCGTCAAGTAAATGTCCTAAAGAGGCTACAAACGAAATTACAGCTTCCTAGAGTGTAAAGTATAGAAATTACCTATTCAAATTATTTAACCTCCGCTTCACAAATCAAACCGTTTTCGTAATACTCAGATCACCTGCTATGAATCAAATCATCGAAACACAAGCTCAATGAAATCATCAGAAATTAACAAGCGGTTGCAATCATGTTCACAATATCAATTATTGAGAATGATCACCTGTGTGTAAACAATTATTTATATAACCATGCTCATAACTCAGTTTGTTGGACACGCACTTCGCAGTAGTTAACATAATATTGTTGGATAAATCGAGAGCTTTCGAACGAATGGTCAACAAATTTTGTGGGATGAAAAACGACGAAGTACCATTTCCCTAGCAACGACTCGGTTGTACGTGAAAATCATCCGTCACACATTTCGTTACCATCCCGCGTTCCATTTTCGGCTAGTTAGTCCATGGCTAAAACACATTCTGTGTTAAAAAGAATAATGCGTGTGTCTGCCGTCAAACTATATCCATGAAGAAACTTATAATATTGAGACTCATGGAGATATTGCAATAGCTATCTGCATATTCAACGAAATTTTTCTCCTAGGGTCATGCTCCATGACTGAAAAGTTTTTCAAGGTCAGTTTGAAACTAGCTAGAATACCACTAGAATAGTATTATCTAGGATTTTGGTAATTTCCTCCACTGTTTGGGCATTTGTCTTGAGCAGCAGATTGTGAAGGTCTTAGTAACAAACTCAGCTCCACCTTCTTATCTTCTGGTCGACGAACATCGCCGCGGGAGCCTCTTAGCACCTCCTCCACCGTCATCTCCGTCTTCCTTGTGGGCTTAGTCTCCAGTTGTTGTTGTTCCTTCGTCCGATTGCGGCGTCGATAGCGGGAAACCGTCGAGGGACCTTCAAGTTTTGAGGTACTTGGAATGACCGCGCAAACCTACCAACGCCCAGCAGAGAGATAGGGCTGGGCGTTAGGAACGTCGTCCGCACAGAACATTTACGAACATTCACGACAAAACGCCTGGAACAAAGTGTAGACGTAACACGTAAGATTATTTCGTCCAAAGTTCTGCATCTACATGTATTTATTTATTTACAAAATTCCGTCATCCATATGCCCACTATTATGTGTGGACCAGGAACATACCGGGGAACTATTCACATGCAATTCCCTCAAAAATAAATAATATTATATTTATTTACAAAACGGGCGATGCCCAATTACAGTATTAACAAAATAAATTAGTATCTTGATGAGAAAACAAAATCGGGGTTTCAGAAGAAAAGAAGAAAAAACAATATAGGTATATGTGTGTTTATACAGGGTGTCCCATCTAAACGGGCCCATCGAGAAATTACAGCCTTACGGTGCGAGCTATCGAAAAATTGAACTGGACCTTTTTTATAGTATTTCAACTCAGCTTCACGATGCGGAAGTCCGATCTTTATTTTTCCATGTTTTAGGGTCTCAAATCATTGATTGAAACTTACGGTTCCCTCTTGACCCCCTTTTTTATTGCTTTTTTCGATTCTAGGTTGAATTTGGAACAGAAAATGCCTCAATGAAATTTTCTTTTTGGGGCTTCGTTTCTGAGTTATTCCACTTTTTGCGAAACACAGAAAATCGCCGATTCCTTTTAGACATTACCGACACTTTCTTACTATTTTTATCTTCAATTTTTGAGATGTTCAGCACACTTTTGAAATCAGCATTAAACTATCTATCATCAGACCCCAGTTTCCATAATCAACAATCACCATCAGGGGGATGACATTACATTTGAACTGCTTACGATTTTTAAAAAAGTTTTCGAAATCGTCGTTTGAAAAAAAAAACCCCCTCAAACTGTTCAGTCCTATTACTCATTTATTAGAAGAACGTATGAGACGACGTCTTCTGGACTAATGTAAGGTTCTTTAAATAATAAAGATCATAGTGCAGACTGAACAATAAGTATCAAGAAGCTGTTGTTTTCTTGACCCTTGAATACAGTTTGCAGGAGAAGGAGCAGAGGCTGCAGAAGGAGCAGGTGGCATTTTCGATTTATCACAACACAACTGACTGGAAGTCTCCTCATGTTACATTTTTTAAACTGTATTCTGAATAGTGATTCTGTGTGTACTGAACATTTTGAGTTTTTTTTTTTTTTTTTTTTTTCCAAAGGACGATTTGGAAAACTTTTTTTAAATCGTAAGCGGTTCAAGTGTAATGTCATCCCCCTGATGGTGATTGTTGATTATGGACACTGGGGTCTGATGATAGATAGTTTAATGCTGATTTCAAACGTGTGGTGAACATCTAAATAATTGCAGATAAAACTAGTAAGAAAGTGTCGGTGATGTCTAATAGGAATTGGCGATTTTCTGTATTTCGCAAAAAGTGGAATAACTCAGAAACGAAGCCCCAAAAAGAAAATTTCATTGAGGCATTTTCTGTTCCAAATTCAACCTAGAATCGAAAAAAGCAATAAAAAGGGGGGTCAAGAGGGAACCGTAAGTTTCAATCAATGATTTGAGACCCTAAAACATGAAAAAATAAAGATCGGACTTCCGCATCGTGAAGCTGAGTTGAAATACTATAAAAAAGGTCCAGTTCAATTTTTCGATAGCTCGCAACGTAAGGCTGTAATTTCCCGATGGGCCCGTTTAGATGGGACACCCTGTATAAGGTAAAAATCACAAACAAACACTTCTTGTAGCTGAGAAGAGTGTAGGCTATGTGGACAGAGATCGCGGACGGTGGATGGTGCGAACCTAATATTTTTGAGCGGAAGGTTCGAGATGGCTGAACATGGAAAAAGTCTAAAGATGGATTTCGTTGGAGTATATGGTCGTATTCAAATAACACATCTATGCACTGACACGTCGTAATGACCAAGTCAATCAATCAAACACTAGTTTTATTCACTGATATAGGTAAAACTAACTACAACAAATAAGTTCGCTTACATGATAAATGTGCAAGTAATTAAAGCAATAAAATGCGAAACAAAATTAATTGTATTGTTCTAAAGCAGTTCCAAATCTAACAATTTTAACATAAACTTTCGCCTATTCAGGTAACTGCAAATAAAATTAAATACTCTAAACACCATGTCTTTATCTGTTCAACAAAATAAACAATTTTTCATGTATTCTACACTCAATTGTAACAACACAAAAAGATTTTTTCTCTCATTTTTGGACTGTGGGCATCTAGCCAATACATGAGCTATTGATCCCCTCTTTCAGGTTATACAGAACACAGATTTTGTTTCCGCAATTTTCCAGAGCTCTCTGTTCAGGGTAGCCACAGTAATCCATCCTTCCGTAGTCGTAGTTGGGCAATAATTCGCTTAACAGGGGATGTCCCTACTAAGATAGCTATAAGAACACTTGTACCCATCAATGGCTGACGTATTCCTTGCTGTAGGATGAGCAAATAATTCACTCATAATCTTCGTAGGCCGTCTTAGTGACAAATGTATTTAGAGCCGTCTGTTTTTGCTGCGTCACCGCATTAGTATCTCGTGTCTCCCAAATAGCGGCGTAGCCCTATTTTTTAACGGGTCCTCTGAGCTGGGAAACCCAATCATATTTTATATTATCTACGCCTCTATTTGTTAAGTATAAGGAGTTGGTAGTAACAGGCGCGAGGGCATCTGTTTGGTTTCGTTCGGAGCAACCTTTACCACCAATTTATTGCTCTTTCAAATACAAGAGCACCCAATTTAATTCTTCCCATCTCAGCTCGAACCATGTAAAGCGGCGTGGAGATCGGCAACTTTAAGACGTTTTTAAATATTCTAGATTGAACCAAGTCCACTTCATCCAAATATAAGCTAATGTTGGAGCTGCTGATGGAGGGGAAATGGGGAAATGAATCACCAAATCAGAGAGTTTCCTATAATCCCCAAAAACACTTTCGAACGTGTCTACTTAAGTGTCAACGCACGGGCAATGAGATTGGTAGTTTGCGGGACAGGTCAGGGAGGAAAAGCCACCAACAGCACAAAATGGAGGACGTATGTGCAATAGTGAGTGCGGATGGAAAGGATTGCTGGGGAAATGGGCTAACACCTGTCCAACACTATTGCCATGTCATCAAAGGGGAAACGGGAGGTTGTATAAGCCGTCTCAGGCCTCTGATATACCTAGAAGTAAGTTATAGTTTAGAAATAAATCACTTGAGAGTTAAATAATGGGGAAATGGGATACGGTGGCTTTGGAAGTTATGGTCGAGAAAGGGGGATCTCTACGGGGGACTTTCAAGGCAAAATGGGAGCACAAACAAAAGCACAAGAGAGAACTGCTAAAACTGAATAGAAGAAACGAGAAACACGTACCTGTACCTTCTCAGGAAACAGTGAAGCTGGATGTATCTCCGGGGACCTGAAATGTTTCCTATGCAAGGCAGTTCTCAAAGTGAACTGCGAGTTGAGGACTTTTGGTTGGTGGATGTTTCTAGTCACTGAAGGTGATCCTAGGAAACGGAAATGAATCAAGTGGCCAGTTGCACCTATGGCCAGTAATGTCTGATAAAGAATTATTGCTTTACAAAAGGGGAGTCAGGGTAGCTTCAGTGAAATGCAGTATATAGAACACGCATGTAATTCAACGTATAGCAATGCAATCATACAAAAAGGAAATGCAATATCAACACTTCTGAAATACCATGACAAACGTGTCTTCGTGTTGCTTAAAATATTTTGGTACTATGCGAGTTCTCAAGAAATACTACGTCCAATGTGCTAGTACTAGAATGCAATATGAATAAGATTGTGGCTTTTATCCAAAAAGTGGCTTTGTAAGAAATCGGTTGCTTAATGGATAATTCACTTGGCTAACATTTATTAGAAATACATAAGACTGATTTTTCAAACTATTTAGAATATCTTTCAACAAAGTCAGTTTTGCACATTTCTCGTTTCTTTTAGTGATATAAAGTGCCCTGAGGAAATAAAGGTAACAAATGGTACCAATATGCAATTACTACGCATATAATGACTTGTGATAAGGTACACAAGAAATGCAATATAATTATTATAGGCAATGTTCTAGATAGGCACAAAGTGAACAAATGTTGCTTATTTCTACATCACTCCTACCTAGATGCATTGGCCAATAGACTTATATGTATTTACTCAATGGTTGGTTGTTGAGACCTCAGTACAGGAGGCGGAAACGTGTCTTCTTGAGGGGATAGCGTTTCAATTCTCAGTCTCTGTCTATTACGCGTTTTGGGTACAATAGGCTGGAAACAGGGTTTTGCGTAGAATGTTTGGTCTTATTCACACAGAAGCAACGTTGCTTGGGCCGAGTAACTGAACGCCGTATTTACTTGGGACTCACTGCCAGTGTACTCTCAATGCACTGAACTAAACAGGGGAGGATCTTGTATGATCGAAGGCTGGTACAGGACAGAGCTCTCGAGTGTCGCCTCGTCACTGAGGTGAGTCTTCGCCCCACTCTCCAGATGGTAGGATAGAGCGCCTATTGGCCGCTTATTGCTAAGCGGTTTTGGCGGTTAGCGGTCACCACCATGGGGTTTATGGTTGTATTATGGCACGTCCCTGGACGTGTTTGCTCCCAGAAACTCTATAGCACTATCAATCAAAGGGCGTTTACGGAAATCTTTTTAAACGGTATAGGTCCAGGTTGACCATCACCCAAAATTTTGGATGATTTCCATCAACACTTCGATTTAAGTAAGGAAAGTGCAGGTTTGGCAAATTATGATTGTATCAAGGCACGTTCCTGAACGTGTTTGCTCCCAGAAACTCTATAACGCCCTCGATCTAAGAGCGTATTCGGGAATCACTTTAAAATGGTATGCGTCCAGGTTGACTATCACACAAATCTTGGATGATTTCCCTCAACACTTCGATTTATGTAAGGAAAGTAAAGGTACGGAAAGTGATGGTTGTATCAAGGCACGTCCCTGGACGTGTTTGCTCCCAGAAACTCTATAACACTATCAATCAAAGGGCGTCTACGGGAATCCCTTTAAACGGTATGGGTCCAGGTTGACCATCACCCAAATCATGGATGATTTCCCTCAACACTTCGATTTAAGTAAAGAATGTGAAGGTATGGCAAATTATGGTTGTACCAACGCACGTCCTTGAACGTGTTTGCTCCCAGAAACTCTAAAACACCGTCAATCTAAGAGCGTTGTATCGGTCCAGGTTGACCATCAGCCAAATCATGGATGATTTCCCTCAACACTTATCAGGAATCTAGGTACCCCCCCAGAGGTGCAATGGGGGCCTAAATCCTCGATAAAAAGGTAGAGGAGGTAAACAGCATCCCGTCAGAGAGATACCACTCCTACTCATAGCTTTTAATGAGCCACGTTCGGAGTAGATTGGTTTCCAGGGATCTGGAAAGCCCGTCCAACGCCAAATCCAGCTTCTCAAGAACACGAGAAGGCAGCGACGCCCGTTGTTTCACCAACGGGACGACGACAGCGCTATCTGTGAAGCCCTGACGGGACCTCGATGACAGGACCTCGATGACGGTAACTCTGTTACACTCCTCCCCTTAAAGACATACTTGATTGAAGATCAAGTATGTTAACTAGGTGGAATAGTTAATAGCTGAGAACTGATGCTCATTCATAAATAGCTGCATTGGCGATTGAGGATGGGAAAAGAGCAGGGGCGGCCGGTGAGGGGGGGCATCGGGACATTGCCCCAGTACATTTGGGAAAAAAGTAACAAACTGGAACGAAGACTTTACAAACAAAACTCATCGTTTCAAATTAGAACGAAAAGCGCAGTCTGTAGCTCCATGCTGTGGCTCCAAGGTGGATGCTAGAAGGAATATGTTTAAGATCCATCTACCAGTGAAAAAGTACGTAGATTGCCAAAATATCACTCTATCAAGAGAGAAATTTCGTCGATTCAGGTTAGACTGTGAAGGGGAAAGAATGGGAAATAAAGGGCAAGAAACGGGAATTAAGGGGCAAGGAATGGGAAAAAGAGGTCATAACGGGAAATTTCTGATGATTTTTCGGGACCATGCCCCAGGCAGGGTTTCCACTTTTCTAAAGACCGTAGAATGAAATTTACGTAATGAATGGCTTCCACTAGAGGAGTTTCGGTTTATTCCATTAGCCATACTGATTTCTTCTGGTCACTCCATGCTAAGAGTTCCCTTTGCACCACCACTGTGGAAAACTACAACAACCTTCCAAAGTGTAGGAAGTAAGATCATAGTTTAGCCTTACTTTCGTATTCTAAAACCTAGGATCCTACTTATTTACTTATTCTGCTGTTTTAATTGTAGAAATGTGTTCATATTTCACTAATTCATTCCCAGTTCCTATATTATTCACGTCTTGCCTTTGAATAAAGATAGGTAGATTTTAATACTCAACAACAGCACCTGGCGCTCGATCTTGATGGAAAAAGGACAATTTGGAACAAGATAAGTTGCCTTCAAATTTTATTCCACATTATCGTTTGTACGTATATATTAACTTAATTGTTGCTTACTTAAGTTTCTACTTAAGATTAGTTTCCTTACATTTTATTCCACATTGTCGTTTGTACATATACCTATATTAACTTTATTTTTACTTACATTATTGGAACTTGATAGCAATGTTTCCACCCGAGTCAAACACTGTGGCGAATTTACAATCAAAATCCTCTACAGATCGTAATTATGAAGAGAGGGTGTTTATTAAAAGTTTGGGGAGAGACACCCCTCACTTGAAATTAACACAAGTTGCTAAAAATGGGAAGGGAACTCGTAAATTCAACCCTGAAATTTATAGCAAATACGAATGGATCACTGGGTGCCCTAGAAAGAATGCTCTGTTTTGTTTTCCTTGCTTAATATTAGGTGGGGATGGGTTATGGACTCAGAATGGAGTGTCAGATTTGAAACATCTGACAGATCGGATTAAATCTCACGAATCTAATAAAAAACATCTCAATAACATTACAGAATTAGCTTTGATTGGTCGAGCTAACATAGCTGCACAGCTAGGTTCTGCTCATCAACTTGCTATCAAGAAACACAATGAGCAAGTTGACAGAAATCGATATATACTTTCTGAAATTATAGATTGCATCAAGTTTTGTGGTCTTTATGAAATTGGATTAAGAGGCCACGACGAGAGAGATAGTTCATTGAACCGAGGAATTTTTCTGGGCTTAGTAACAAAATCAGCCAAAACTGACGACATTTTGAGGTCACATTTGGAAAATGCTACAGTGTTCAAAGGCACCTCCAAAACCATACAAAATGAGCTACTTGACTGTATATTTCATGTGTGTCAAGATGCTATAAAACTAGAAATTGCTTGGGCTAAATATCTATCCGTTGAAGCAGATGAGACAACAGATTGTTCTTGCAAAATTCAATTCACTATAATTTATAGATATTTTATTGACAATCAAGTGAAAGAACGCTTTTTTGCTCTTCACAACCCTCCTGCTTGTAACTCTGAAACGTTGTCTTCAATTATTATCAATGAATTGAATGACGTTATCGGCAATGATAAGTCAAAGTTAGTGTGCCAGACATATGATGGGGCTGCTGTTATGAGTGGGTGCAATAGTGGGGTACAGAAAAGAGTTCGAGAAAGCTATCCAAATGCTAGTTTCGTTCACTGTTATGCTCATCAATTGAATTTGATTATGCTACAGGCTGCCTCTAGTGTCCCTGTAGTTCGTAGGTTTTTTCTAAATTTGACAGGGTTCTCTAGTTTTTTCTCTCGCTCCCCACAAAGGAATAAAGTTTTAGACTCAATAGTCAACAGTCGTAGAATACCACGCCCATCTGGTACAAGGTGGAATTTCAACTCCCGGCTTGTACAAACTGTTTTTGAGTATAAGGATATACTAATAGAATGTTTTCAGAACATCTGTGAGTCGAGTGATTTTGAGGGTACAACAGTTAGAGAAGCTGAGGGACTTTTGTCAAAATTGCAGGATGAAACTTTTTGTTATTGGTTAACGACTTTTCATACGTTGATGCCACATGTAGACACTTTATATAACCAAATGCAAACAGTAAACTGTGACCCAGTTCTTGCCCGAAAAAATATTGAGGATTTCAATTTAGCAATAAAAAAAATTAGAGATCAATATTCAGAACAAATTTCTTCTCACAGAGAGTTGGTGACTCCCCTAGATGTAGCTATTGAAATGCCAAAGAAAAGACGAGTAGAAAACATCATTACTGATCGGTTATGCATAGCTGTTGAAGTATGTGATATAATTATTAACCAAGCCAGAACTAGGTATTGCTTCACTGGCAATGGCCAGTCGTCATTTATCGTCTTCCAGACTTTTCAGCTTCAGTGAATTTCCCTCTTATTCCAAAGTATTTCCAATTGAGGATTTTGATGCGACCATTCTTGCGTATCCCTTCCTTGAAGGAAGAAAACTTAAAACGGAACTTATTACTATTTACAAAAGGGACGATTTCAAAATATTCACTGGAGCTTTACCGTTTTTGAAATTTTTGGACAATAATAATTTGTTGGCCACTTATTCTGAATCAGTTAAAATACTTACTGTACTTGTCACAATGCCCATCAGCTCTGCTGAAGCAGAAAGATGTTTCTCCACTCTCAAGAGAGTAAAAACATATGCTCGGTCTACAATGACTCAGGATAGATTGAATGCTCTTATGATGCTTTCCATTGAGAAGGATATGATTCACAATCTTGAAAATTTCAACACAAAAGTGATTGAAAGGTTTGCAAGTCTGAAAGACAGGCGTATTGATTTTGCTTATAAAGTATAGCAGTATGCTATACAGTAATTTACATATTGAAGAAAAATGTAGAGACGAGAAATGCTTTTTCGTGGAATTCTCAAGTTTTGCTGTCCAATTGAAAATCGTTGCACAATAAATGCTCCATACTACTGTGACCTTCTTCAGCCTATTGCTCAAAATGCCGCCAGCTCATTCAAGCGGCTTTTCCCTAACTGCCCAAAAATTGGCTGAACTGCATTGTACTGCCTTTGAACACTTTCCATATAGCCCTAGCCTATCACCAAGCAACTTTTACGTATATGTTGGGCCCCTCAAGGAAACTCTTCTATTGAATAATGTTTTCCAATTTGATCCTTTATCTGTGCACTGGTGTTCACTGCTTTGTTGTCTCTCTCTCTCTCTCTCTCTTTAGATTGTTACACGGATCTATGTGCATTCTGCATCAATGCCTGTCTGCATGGTCGGGTGGAGGGGCGGACAGGGGTGGGGCTTATAGCAGTCGCCTCCCCGTTGGCAAGCCCTGGTTACTGGCTTTTGTCTGCCCATCGATCTGATCTATGAGTTTTCTAGGTAGGAGCATATTAATCCATGCTACATAGATTGTATTGCCAATTGATAAAAGCTTGCTAAGAACTGCTTTTCAGAACGAAACGTTAGTGATCTGGTCTGTAATTACAGTTTATCACTCCAATGTACCTACTAATCTTGAGCGTTCGTGTCTTGAATATTAGGGTGTGTAGATCAGCGGTCTGTGTAGTTAATTTATTAATCTGAACATTTCACTTACTAGCTCACATATCAAAATATAAATTGCAACGAAAACAACTCAAATCAATATTTTCAGTAGAATATTGATCATTCTGGATATGTTGCATTAAAGAAAAAGGTTATACATAAGTGAGTGGTGGTTGTGGGGTTAGACAACATTTCTATAGCCTTTTGAAATATCCAATTTTTAATTGACGTCTGACGTCACATTCTATCATTTCATCATAATTTAATTCGAGTTCCTTAATATTCCTTCAGAATTATTTCTCCTAAGTAGTTCAGTCCATTCTAAAATTTTTAGATACTTAGTAAGTAGGTGGTACCTATAAGATAGTATTTTTAATTTAATTTATTTATCTAATTAATTTATATTTAATTTATCAATAATATTTAATGATAATGATTGATTATTATTTAGTAGCCATATTCTTTCATAACAGTTGCCCAAGGCATGACATGACCCAAGTGGGATTTATGTATCATGTGTTTAGGTCAAAGTTAATTCACACTAACAACAAATGGACAAAAACCTATGGAAGAAAAACAAATGGAACAAAAAAGTGAAATGAAACAAATGGAAGAAAAGCCTCAATGCTCTTCTTGACTGTCAAATAGGTAAATATTTTTGTGCCCCACTCCTTTTGCAGACCACCGGCCGCCACTGGAAAAGAGAAATTAAAATAGGATGGATTGTCAATGAATCTTCATAGGATGACTTCATTAGGTAGTTAACCCCCAATCAAAGATTGGAACTATCGGGACAAAACGGTGGCTCAACTATGGAGACTTATACCTTAAGGAAAATAAAATATTACGGTGGCTCAACTATGGAGACTTATACCTTAAGAAAAATGAAATATATATAAATTAATATGCCTAACATTGGGGACTTAAATTGTGCTCTAACCTGGTAATTGACCTAGGTGGCAATACTCAGGTGGCTAATTCATGAAATTGAAAATATAAATCGGGAATAAAAGAGAAATTATAAGTCAAAGACCAATGAAATTATTTATATACCAAAGGGTGATAATGGGAATTCCTTCTGGAACCCCGGGCCATGTTTCTTCTGAAACAATAACGCCCCAAAAAAATAGTGGAGTGGACTACTAGGCATTAGCCGTGCATAATCCAAACCACGCTCTGCTACCATATCAGGGCTCTAGGTACCCCCCCCCCCTCCCCAGAGGTGCAATGGGGGCCTAAATCCTCGATGAAAAGGTAGAGGAGGTAAACAGTATCCCGTCAGAGAGATACCACTCCTACTAATAGCTTTTAATGAGCCATGTTCAGAGTAGATTGGTTTCTAGAAATCTGGAAAGTCCATCCAACGCCAAACCCAGCTTCTCAAGAACACGAGCAAGGCAGCGACGCCCGTTGTTTCACCAATGGGACGACGACAGCGCTATCTGTGAAGCCCTGACGGGACCTCGATGACGGTAACTCTGTTACACACTACTTAAGTAAGAAAAGTGAAGGTATAGCAAATGATGGTTATATCAAGCACGACTCTGAATGTGTTTGCTTCCAGAAACTGTATAACACCGTCGATCTAAGAGCGTTTTCGGGAATCCCTTTAAAATGGTATGGGTCCTGGTTGACCATCACCCAAATCATAGATGATTTCCGCCAACGCTACGAGTAAAGTAAGCAAACTGATGGTATGGCAATTTAGGGGTTTATCAAGTCTCGTTTCTGACCGCGTTTGTTCCCAGAAACATTCCAACAAAGTACGTTCTCGGGAAACCTTTTGTAATCGAGCCGCCTTCACTGGCCCTTATCTGTCCCCACCCGAGTTTAATTTGACGCAGGTCTCATTCTTTTACCATCTCCATTCAGGATTTCGCTCTCCACCTAGCTGCTAACATCAGCACCAACTTTTTTCCTCCCCCCGAACTGGCGAAGCTGGGAAAATACAATACAGCAAAAGCGTATTAGAGCGTCAGGTTCATTGAAGTTTTCTCTCCCTGGGAATGACAACAACGAAAACTCGGGACGAGCCGTGACGGGGGAAGCAGGGTGAAGATTAGAGGAGTCAAAACTAACTTTGGGAGAAAATGTGTATACTATGTCGGCCAGCTACGGACAAGGACCTTTTCTCGTTTCACCTTATTTGGCAGGTTATTTGCATCATTCCGTCCGAGTTTCGAGTTGAAAAACTCTTTCCCGTGTCAAATGTTGGTAAGCTCTTTGTGCGTCAGCAACTGACTAAACCCAAAATCCCTTGTCACAAGCATATTGTGTTTGCGGAGAAGGCTATCTTTTCGTTAGCTATTATAAATACACTGCCAAGGAAATGGCACATGAGCTTCCTCGTGACCTTCACAGTACGTCACCATTAAATTCCAGAAAACTAGAATCGACCGGTTCTGGCATCAGGAAATTAATAAGGTGGGAAATTGGAAGCTGAATGGTACATATAATAAATGAAATTAATAAGGAAAATTTTGATTTTAATATGGAGCCATCCAGGATGTAGTCCGCATGTTCCCTGAAAATTTCGTCTAAATCGGATCAAAACTGAAGGAGTTTTTAATTGATTTACAGGATTTCATTAATATTTTGATCTAAATTCATGATTAAAACATCCTTGTTGCCTGAGTTATGACCGAAACAAGAAAAATTTTTTTTTTTTTTTTGCACCTGCGCAGAGGCTACCGTTGATTCGATTATGACGGAACTGATAGGGGACCATGTAGAGCTATACCCGCACGATCCCTAAAAATTTGAAGAAAATCGCATCAAAATTGTGGAAATTACGGCTGTTGCAAGGACCGTAACAAGAATATTTCGTTCACGCATGAGCAGAGGGTACCGCTAATGCAATTATGATGATTGTCTTATGGGACCTCAAGGGACCTTACCCACATCATCCCTGAAAATCTGACTGAAATCCGTTCCACATTGACCGAGTTATGACCGTCACAAGGAATTCACGTTAGCGCCCGCGCAGAAGCTACTGTTGATTCGATCATGATGAAGTTGATAGGGGACCATCTAGAGCTAAACCCGCACAATCCCTGAAAATTTGGTTAAAATCGGATCAAAATTGTGGAAGTTATGGCTGTTACAAGGAAATGTGGACTCACAGACAGACAGACACGGAACCAAATTTTTTCAGGAGGCTCTGAAACCCAAAATGCGAGTGAAAATTTTGATTTCGGAGCAAAAAATTTTTTTTCATTTCGGAAGTGCAAACAAAGCTTCCGCTGCCTTGCAGTCTCGGAAGCAAAATTCTAATATCATCGAGTTCAATGACAAAGTTCTATTCGTGCATGACATAAATACATTTATCCATTTATTTATTTGAATTAGGCCTCTCGTCCACTGGGAGCGGAAAGCTGCGAAAAGTGGTGAAAACGAATTCGGCCGAATCCGCACTAAAACGGTCGAACGATCCAAACACGTGGCTCGGTAGGGGAGCGCGTCCACTGGGCCCGTACCGTTCGTCAGTTTTCGTCCGACCACGTGCGAACCGATCCCATTCTGCTGGGATTTTTCGGACGTCAAGTTGCGAACGAGTGCTAACTGAAGTGAAAATGACGTAAATAAAAATAAATAAAATTAATAAAATAATTAAAAAATTACGTAATGCATATAACTTTTCTACTATACACTCACCTTAATGTAACAACCAGGAGAAATCGTCTCTCGAAAATTACAGAACTTTTCGATTTTAGAATGTATGTTGTCAAGAATGTATCCTTTCTCATTCGAAAATAGGAAAAGTGGTGGTCATCGTCGATTTGAAGATCATGCCACAAATGAGAAAATTCACCGAACTCGTTCCTTTTGGCGTTTAAGTGATTCACCCACATTTCCCGTCTTTTCTGATTTCGCCTGTGCTTGATTCGTCGATGAATCAAAGGTTCCAAAGCAAAAAATTCTTCATCAGAATAATCAGAAAAGCTGTTCCGAACAGCCTTCTCGTCTATTACGAATCCGGACGAATACTGAGCCAATGGACGAGAGGCATTCGCACGATCTCGGACGAACGGCGTTCGCCAAAATTCGTTGCTTCGCAGTTCGCAGCTTTCCGCTTCCAGTGGACGAGAGGCCTTACACGGGCGAGCCCATTAAACAAGAAACGTAAAGTTCTCTGACATAAAATTTAGTTTTTTTTATTACGCTCGTTTTCATTGCTAAAGAAAATGTTGAGATTCAAATAAACAATGATAAATTGGTCCATTGGTAACGCCTAATAATGAAAGTATATGGGCTTTCATCACTTGCAATACAGGTCTGTGTTGCTTGTTTGCATAACCTAAGAAGTTCAAGGAATTATGTGACATCCTCGACTAAAGTATCCTTTTACTTGAGCAGTATCTCTTTGGTCATTATGAAAAATCGGTTGTTTTTGGCATTTTGGGACCTTTCCTGTTACCTCCAGCGCTTCCTCTAGATAGTATACGACCGCCATTAGCTAACTAAACTAACTAGTTTTACCCTCAAAAACACTTTAAATTGAGCATAACTATCAAACTTAAAATGCGTGAATTAAAATGTAAAATACGGTAATAACTTAGTTAGGGAGATATACAAGTGTCACCATTCGATTCAGCGTTAGAGATTCGTAGAATCCGGCGCCAAACAGCGGTCATTTTTCATTAAAATCCTCAATTTCATTGAAAACTCCGTGTTTTTAGACATTAAAGCATGATTTTCTCCCCTAATCAGCCAAGTAAAATTGACTATATCGTTGGAAAGCTGAGACTCTGAAGATGTTTTTCCTGTGGTTCGCATCGATATTCTTTTTAACGATTTAAGCGAAAATCCTTTGTAAAATTCGCATCACGTACCTATGAGGAAAAAACTAAATTTCAAGTTTGGGCTCGGAAAAAACAAACCAACTTCAGTTTTGGAAACATGAGTGGAGTATCATCTTATATAAAATGTAATGTTCTTTCCAATGACACCCTTATTTTTAATTTTAAGTTGAAATTTAAGGGAGTTACGGCCATATTACTGAAAATAAAGTTCAAAAAAACTTAAAAAATCTTATAAGTGGAATAACTCAAACAGAGCATTTTTCGAAAACTCGCTACGAGACATTTTTTGTCGGAAATCGATTGTAGAATCGAACTTTGAAGTTTGGACCATGTTAACTAGGACACCATGTATAATATTTGTAGGTATCATAGTTAATATTAAGAAAGTTGAACTTCATTGATTCCTAGTCTACCTTGAAGGTAGCGGAAGCATTGTTTTCTCTTTCGGGAGAACAAAAATGTTTTTGTCTTCAAAATCAAAATTTCCACTCGCATTTTACGTTTTAGACCATTCTGAACAACTTTGGTTCTGTGTCTGTGCCTGTCTGCATCTGTGTGTCTGAGCTAACTAGTTTTATCCTAAAAAACATAAAATTGAGCATAACTAACAAACTAAAAAAGCGCGGATTAAAGTGTAAAACACGGTGATAACTGAGTGTCACCATTCGAGTCAGCGTTAAAAATTCGTAGAAACCGGCGACAAACTCGAATTTTCTTAGAGAGTCATTTTTCATGAAAATCCTCAATTTCATCAAAAACTCCATGTTTTTAGACATTGAAGCATAATTTTCTCCCCTAATTAATCAAGTAAAAGTAAAATTGACTAAATCGTTGGAAAGCTGAATATCTGAACATGTTTTGCTTCCGAGACTGCAAGGCAGCGGAAGCTTTGTTTTCACTTTCGAAATGAAAAAAATTTTTGCTCCAAAATCAAAATTTCCACTTGCATTTCGCGTTTCAGAGCCTCCTGAACAAATTTATAGCTTTACATGGTCCCCTATCAGTTCCGTCATGATCGAATCAACGGTAGCCTCTGCGCAGGCGCAAACAAAATTTTCTTGTTTCGGTCATAACTCAGGCAATTGTGAACGGATTTCGGTCAGATTTTCAGGGATGATGCGGGCAAGGTTTCTTGAGGTCCCGTATCACATTCTTCGCAATCATCAGCAGCGGTACGCTAGGCGCATGCGCGAAAGTGATGTTTTTGTTACGGTCACAGCTTAGGTATTTTGATTAAAATCAAAATTTTCCTTATTAATTTCATTTATTATATGTACCATTCAGCTTCCAATTTCCCACCTTATTAATTCCCTGATGCCAGAACCGGTCGTTTCTAGTTTTCTGGAATTTAATGGTGACGTACTGTGAAGGTCACGAGGAAGCTCATGTGGCATTTCCTTGGCAGTGTATTTCCTATGGTTCGCTTTGATTTTCCTTTCTACAATTTAGGCGAAAATCCTTAGTAAAATTCGCATCACGTATGAGGAACAACAAAATTTCGAGTTTGGGCTCGGAAAAAACAGACCAACTTCCGTTTTGGAAACATGATGGAGCATCATCTTATAGAAAATTTAATGCTCTTTTCAATGGTACCCTTATTTTTAATTTAAAGTTGAAATTTGAGGAAATTATTGCCATATTACTGAAAAAAGGTCGAAAAAACTAAAACATCTTAATAGTGGAATAACTCAAAAACCAAGTATTTTTCGAAAAATCGTTACGAGACATTTTTTGTCGGAAATCGATCGTAGAAGCGAACTCTGACATTTGGACGATGTTGACTGGGACACCCTATACAGGGTGTCCCATCTAAACGGGCCCATCGGGAAATTATAGCCTTACGGTGCGAGCTATCGAAAAATTGAACTGGACCTTTTTTATAGTATTTCAACTCAGCCGTTAAAATTATTCTAGGTAAAACTTCAAGGTACCCTTCTGATTAGCTCTTCAAATATTTTCATGTTAAAACTATTTAACAAATTTTCTTATTTCATTTTTGCATCCATGTATATAGTACTTGTATCTGTGAGGAACATGTTTCAACATTTCAAAGTACAAGAAACTTATCTAACTCGGGAATAGTTTTGCCAAGAGTTCATACAGAGTTCTACAAGAGAAGTGCGTATGTTCGTGTTTTAAGAAGATGAAACAAATTGTACATTTAAGTTTAGTTAGCCTTCTTTTCAGTGAATTTTTGTTTTTAATGGAAATTTATTTCGAATTTAGTGTTTTAGTGCTTTTCTTTTTTCTTTAATTAAGCTTTCGAGAGTTTTTGTTATTTGGTCGTATGACGACTATGCTTGAATTTGCGACTCCACCAGATAGCACAAGTTCTTAGGATTTTATTTTCTGGTGGGCGTCAGTTGTTTTCTTATTAGCGAATTTTCTTAGAAAATAAAGCTATTGCAATGGCTCCAAAAATTTTAAAATATAAATTTTCAAAAATGTTCTTCATCGAAATCTGTTTTTAGGCATTCTGAAATGATTCCTGGATTTAACGCTTTTTTATATGTAGGTATATATATATGTCATTCCAGACGATAACTCTCGATAGAATTGAGATAAAAACTTCGTTCTTTCGCCAAAAAATCAAGCATTTTAAAAGAAAGGTTGAGTTTGTTGGACAACAATTTTTTAGCACATTAAATTGGTCAAATTTCGAAAAATGTACCCAAAAAATCACTAAAAATGGCTAAAAACGGCCAAAAATCGTTAAATTTCTATTTTTTGCAGAATTGTAGTCAAAACTAAATTTTCAACGATTAACTAGGACATTAAAAATTTTTGCTCACAATTATGATGAAAAACGTACTTAAATGTCATTAAAATATGCTAAAATATCTATAAAAACTGCAAAAAAATTTAAAAATCAAAAATCCCTATTGAATCAGTGGAATTTTATTTAGAATAAGTTTTTTGCCATAAAATTGGTTTTTAACCATTTCTGTCAACTAAAATTGCTCCAATTTCAAAGCAATTTAACATACTAAAGTACGATAGATGTTTATGAAAATTCGCTCATACGATCATCCTGCATGACTGGAACTTTATTTACCTATGAGTCGTACTGTCAACAATTTTCAGTATGATTTTGGATTTGAATAATTGAAGCGTTTTGTATATTTTTAATTTGTATAAATGTAGTTATATGTATTATTTTGATGCCTATAAATAAATAAAATAAAAAGTAAATAATTTGAACTAAATGGATACTGAGCTGATATATTTGGTTGTTTGTGTGTGCAGGTGGGGGTGGCGAGAGACCTGACGTCCTCGGGCGGGTGCCCGGCGCTGGGGATCGCCCTCCCGACGACGGAGTACGAGCTCGTCCGCATGGAGTCGGACGCCTCGGGCAACGCCGTCCTCTTCCTCGGTCAAAGCGAGGAGCGGAAGGGGGAGAAGAAGGAGCGGCCGACGCACTTCCAGCCGCCCCTCCTCCAGTGCGCCACCCCCGAGTTCCCCCTCACGCACTTCCTGAATAGTTTCAACGCCGGGCGGCCCCTCACCGCGGCACCGCTCCTCCTCGCCGCCCTCGCCCTCGTCTGAATGCCGCGCGGGTGCCGCACGCGGGACGCGCGACCGCTGAATTGGGAAAGTTATTTTGATATGCAGCGGACCTGCGGTCCGGAGACTCGAAAACTATTTGGACCCATGAAATTGCTCAGAGATTCAAACGAGAAATAATTTCCTTGTCCTTGTAAATTTACGGTCATTGTGGTGACCCAAGTCGTGTAAGGGGCTTACATTGTGGTGACCCTAGTCGTGTAAGGGGCTTAATTTCACCATATCATTTGGCCCCAAGCGCCTTTAAGCGACCACCAAGAATGAAAGGGTTGAAGAACAGAAGTTGAATTTCTTTCATCTTCTATGGAATTGGTTGCATATGAGATCCCCCAATTTATATAGCATTTCCAAGACAAATTCAACTTTTTCCATTTTAACGAATTTTTGAAGAAAATTAAGCTATTGCTCTCGCCTAAAAATTTCTAGAATGTGAATTTTTGAAAAAATTTTATGCAGAAATCCGTTTCAGGCTATTCTGAATCATATTCTGAAGTTTAACGCATTTTAGCGAATTTTTGAAGAAAATTAAGCTATTGCTCTCGCCTCAAAATTTGTAGAATGTGAATTTTTGAAAAGATTTTATGCAGAAAGCCGTTTCAGGCTATTCTGAATCATATTCTGAAGTTTAACGCATTTTTTTTATGTATGTATGTATGTATGTATGTATATGTATGTATGTATGTATATATGTATGCATGTATGTGTCATTCCAGACGATAACTGTCCGTAGAATTGTGCTAGAAACTTCAAACAAATTTTAAAATGTTAAGGACACAGAACGAAAGTTCAAGTTCGTTGGCCAGCATGATCGGATTACATCTTCGGGTTGAAATTTTCAAAAATGTAGTCAAAAATTTCAAAATAGCATGTTTTTTGCGATTTGTTGTGCGATATAATTTTTTCAGCATACTAACATGTGGTATATTCGGAATCAGCGTAAAATTTCCTATAAGAATATGTATCAAGTTTTCAAAAATTTCAAAGTTGAAAAATCAGTTAAAAATCGAAATAATGCCGTTCGCTAGTTGTAAAAATCGGTAATATTTGCATGAAACATTGTCCAAATTCAGATTGAACTACTCTTATGGAAGTATCCCTGTATAACCAATCCTAGAACCATGCTGTTTAAAACGTAGGTAGTAGGTGCTTTAAAAAAAAAAGAAAAATGTAATCACAACTGATGAGTTTACTCTGTGCATGTGTTAATAATTTGATTCCATGCTTGTCTATCAAAATCATAAACTAAAATTTCTCAACACGATCAATAGCGACTGAAATGTCGAAGATTTCTTCAAAATTCGCTCATGGGGTCATGCTGCATGACTGGACTTTTTTTTTATGAATGCATGTATATATGTATGTGTCATTCCAGACGATAACTGTCCGTAGAATTGTGCTGGAAACTTCAAACAAATTTTAAAATGTTAAGGACACAAAACGAAAGTTCAAGTTCGTTGGCCAGCATGATCGGATTACATCTTCGGGTTGAAATTTTCAAAAATGTAGTCAAACATTTCAAAATAGCCCGTTTTTTGCGATTTGTTGTGCGAAATAATTTTTTCAGCATACTAACATGTGGTATATTCGGAATCAGCGTAAAATTTCCTATAAGAAAGTTTTCAAAAATATCAAAGTTGAAAAATCAGTCAAAAATCGAAATAATCGAAGATTTCTTCAAAAATTCGCTCATGGGGTTATGCTGCATGACTGGAATTTTTGATTCAACTGGTTGAATTTGATTCGGAAAAGGTAAAATTTGACTTGGGAATTCTATACATTTCACCGTGGCTGAAAGATGTCAGTTCCTACGTACCTACCAGGATTTTTGTACTCCATGAGTGCTATATCAGAATGTCAAACTTGGCACTAAGGGGGTTGAAATCCAAATTAAACTTTTCTGTGAGAATGACCCATATATAAATTTCTTCCTTGAGGGGAAAAACAATAGATCATGGATATGTTAAAGTTGTAGACATTACTTTCCACTCTGTTGGGATGTTGGGAAAGTAAAAATGGACATTACTTTCCACTCTGTTGGGATGTTGGGAAAGTAAAAATGAACATTACTTTCCACTCTGTTGGGATGTTGGGAACATAAAAGAGGACATTACTTTCCACTCTGTTGGGATGTTGGGAAAGTAAAAATGAACATTACTTTCCACTCTGTTGGGATGTTGGGAAAGTAAAAATGGACATTACTTTCCACTCTGTTGGGATGTTGGGAAAGTAAAAATGGAACATTACTTTCCACTCTGTTGGGATGTTGGGAAAGAAGTACATTGCGGCAGTACCTCATTGATTTCTACCTAGCCTTCACTTTTCGAGTTAATAATAATCTAAAGTGCCGGAGCGTTGCATTTTGTGTGAAGAAAAAAAGGTGTCGCGAAAAATTCCTTGACCCCCAGCCAAAAGGCATACCCATGTCAAATGAATCACGTATTTGCCCAAAATAAAGTAAGAAAGAAGATTCACAAGTATATGCATTGGCATGTCAAATATTAATAATTTAACGTTGTTACATTTTCTTTTTTCTTTTTTTAAATAGGTAGAACGAAAAAAATTACAAGGTCACCAACAATGCAGATGAATCCTATCATATCTTCACTGGAATTTATGGAATTGAGGAATGGAGGTTACATTTGAAACGGAAAAAGTGGACTTTGACTAGGCCGCTCAATAAATATTATTTTGTGGCTACGTTCGGCCTGGAGATTTCCCCGCCCTCTGGTTTCAAAAGCATGTTTGGCTTCACCAGATGAAAACGAAAGTTAGTGAAAAACGTTGTCTATTTCCACGAAAGATAAAGAGTTACAATGTTAAATCGATTTCGACGGTTAGGCCATCATTAATAACAAACAATAACTGAAGACACATTAGAAAGGACACAGCTTATATAGTGACAGGTGAAGGGAGATTGAATCCCATTAGTCGAGAGAAAGGAAAGGGCCAGGAGGTGCAACCAATTAAGTGCATACAAAGTGAGGGGGAATTATAGCTAATGAGATGAAGTGAAAGGGGGGAAATAACTAAATACGGTTTCAACAGTGTGAAGGGATAATTCCAAGCTTTACAGAAATGGACCTATCAAGGGTGAAATATATTGAGGTATATCCTCATTTAAACACTAGCCGCTCCGGCTCGCTACGCTCGCCTCCACGTCCAGCCGGGGGGCAAGCCCCCCGGACCCCCCATTAAGTGATCGCTTCGCTCGCAACGTGTGACGTGTAAGGAATATTGCTCGCTTTGCTCGCAAAGTCTGGCATGTAGGATATGTTGCTCGCTTCGCTCGCAAAGTCTGGCATATAGAAGATGTTGCTCGCTTCGCTTCGCAAAGTATGGCATTTAGGGGATGTTGCTCGGTTCGCTCGCAAACGGTAGATCTCTAAGGGTAGGTTTAACTTCTGTAGGGGATGCTGCTCGCTTCGCTCACTTGAGGAAGTTATACTGCCCCCAGACCCCCCATTAAATTGCTCGCTTCGCTCGCAAAATGTGGCATGTAGGAAATTTCGCTCGCTTTCCTCGCAAACGGTAGATCCCTAAGGGTAGGTTTAACTTCTGTAAGGGATGCTGCTCGCTTCGCTCGCTTGAGGAAGTTATACTGCCCACCCAACTTGGCAGACGTTTTTTTCTGTTGGAAATTCTTACAAACAAATTAAATCTTATAAAACTACGTGGAACCACAAAAAGTTTATTCGGGGATGTTGCTCGCTTCGCTCGCAAGGTATTGCTGTATATTTGTAGGACAAAGTCCGTATTTATTATTTGAAATGGCTCTCCCTTCGCTCGCAAGGTATACCTGTATACCCTTCAAGACGTAAGTGCGTAGGCCTGGCTCGCAACCTCTGTGTACCTGCTCGCAACCCGTTCCCGTGCAAGCGAGGTCACATGGCGGAACCGCAGACCTAGACGTCGTCGTAGAGGTGCAAGCCCCGCTTCATCGAACCGCTTGACGTCTTCGTAGAGCCTTCTCGAGTCCACGGCTTATATAATTTCTCATTTTAATAGCTTAGTCTCGCTTCCACTCGCAATTTGACCGACTTCAAGTCACTTTTTTCGATATCCGATTTCGGATTCAGATTCGGCGGGATCAAAGCTGTATTTAGCCCGCAAAAACCGTTTCGAAAAACGTACCTTTACGAGGTATATTTTAATGGGAAAAAACCTTAGTTTTTCGTCGGACTTTTCGAGAAAAACACGGTCCGTACTCTCGCATTTTTTTGACGCATTTCCCGATACTTTTTTCGCGATCCGATCGCGCCATCGTCTTCCTCGTAGGAAAACCTACGAAACCGGTATTTTTCCGGAATTTTCGACGGCCGTTTAGAGGGGTAGAGGAAGCGGGGAAGTGGAAAAAGCGCACATCAATTCTTACTTCGACCCCCCTCCCGCCCTACGGCCCATGGTTCGGCTGGGATTAGACAATTTTAAATTCGCTCGCTCCCCCTTTCGGAAAATCCCAAGAAGATCCCCCCACTCGTAGACTCCGCCCACTCAGCAGTTTGGCCGTGCATAACATGGACAGACAGACAGACGGAGTTTCACTTTTATAAATAATAGAGATTTACCAGACCTTTCACTTTTGATAATTTCGAATTTTTCAAGTACATTCAACATACCTCCCTTTGGGCAAAAATGAAGAAATTCTACAAACTGTCTACCTGTCAAATCAAAATTGTAACTATGATTGGATTCCTTAAGATGTTTTGCAAATGTAGACTTACCCTTATTTTCCCTGAAATCCTCCAGATGCTCGTCTATTCTTTCCCTAAATTTCCTACCAGTCTGAGCCACAAGAACATTTTAATTTATAAACTCCATTTTTATCCTGAACACAAATTTTGTCCTAAACGGATCCTAGTAATGCTTTAAGACTATTTTTAGTTTTAAAACCTACTTTATAACCTCTCGATGAAAGAATGTTGCCAATTTTATCAGAAATTTTCCCATAATAAGGTAAACTTATCCATTGCTTTTCTTCTAAAGTTACATCATCCCGAACCAGATTGGAAACTTTTTCCCTACTCTTTTTCCTAAAAACCTTATCCCATATGGTATCAACGAGATCTCCTCCATATCCGTTACTAGCCGCTATGCTTTTGATAATGGATTTTTCTTTTGATAAATTTTGTTCACTGATTGGAATAGATAGTGCTTTGTTGGTCATACTATGGAAGGCTGCATGCTTATGTACTAAAGGGTGATTTGAAGTACTATGGATCTTTATATCGCTATATGTATCTTTTCTATAAATTGAAAAATCATGCTTCTCATTTACCAAAGAGATGGACAGATCAAGAAAATTTAGTTTATTCCCGCCGAATTCGAGGGTGAATTTGATATAGGGATCTAATTTATTGATTTTTTCATGAAAAGAATTTAGTTGTCTTTCTGTGCCCTTCCATAGAATGATGATATCATCGACATATCTATAAAAATAGAGAAGATTATTTGTGTTAGAAGTTGTAAATATTTGTTGCTCAAGATAATCCATGTAAATATCTGCAAGAAGAGGAGATAACGGAGAACCCATAGCAACCCCTGGCTGTGCATTGCCCCTCGAATAAAAAGTAAGTTTGATCCATACAGACAGACATCAAATTAAACAATTCATCTTTTTCGAAAATATTAAGTTTAGAGCCGTGAATCAGCCGGCATACCATATCTTTGCAGCTAGCTACATCGATATTGGTGAACAGACTAACCACATCAAATGAGGCGAGTTTAGCATTTGGAGGCATCTGAATGTCCTTAATTTTGGAGACCAAATCATAAGAATGTAGTACAGTATGTTGAGGCCGTAAGTTCGTATTATTTCGTATTAGTTCACCAGATGAGAAGCAAATCAAGTTAGCATGAGTAAAACTTAGGAGTTCCATGATTTAAATGTCATAAATGGTGAGGATTCCATATCTCTTGAAAAGAGGACGGCAAGATGTTAAGTTATCGACACCTGCTATGATTCTCACAGCTTTTTTTTAAACATGAATATGTTTTTGGGCTGGGGGTCATTCTAAAATTTGCGAAACGACACCAAAATTTGTGACGCACCAGCACTTTAGATTATTATTAGAGAGTTCCTGGTTACCATGGTGTCTTAATACGGTGTACGTGAATCTAGGGAAAATTAAAATGTCGCTAACAACAATGGCTGTTACTACGGTGCAAGCTTGGGATTTCATACCTCATCAAACGTATTCTTTTATCAAACATTTATAACCTGACACATTCGAAATTCTAAATCCGATTTTTCCGAAATCGTTGTACCTAAACTTCATCCAACTCTTGGAATTTCCATCATCGCGTTGTTTTATTGTTTTTTACTTTATTATCGCATTCTTCTTCTGTTTTGTTTTCAAATCTGTTTCGAAATGGAACGGGAAGTCTCCGATTTCATACAATCAAATATACAACGCCGGTTTAATTCGGGAAGACGAGCTCGGCGATGTGTTCGAACTTTGTCCAATTCTTAATTTTTTGGCAGCCAAGTTGTACTTACTATTAACAAACTAATTACAAATACAAATATTAGTTTATACTAATAAAGTTGTAAAACTTGAGCTGTTTTAGGTAAATGTAGAAATTTATTTTTTTCTAAAACCTGTGTAGAAAAAGGATTGGTACCTACTTACTAGAAAATTGAACGATACAGAACTGGGTATATAGCTAATAAATAAATCGTAGAACAAAAATTCACTTTCTCACTGCTTCGCGTAGCTTTACAACAAGATGAATAAATATGAATAATAAACACCTACTGTTCACTTCATATTCAAGTATATTCAAACTTACCTGCTTTACGAAGATGGTAAGTTTGAATATAAATTTGAACTAAACTCTCTCATCATTGAAACCTTCCTCGGGTTTATTGCTTTTCCCGCGATTGGCTGAAGACTTATTAGTGAGGACGTACTAAGACTCTCTCTTGCGTTGTCAATTGTCAATCAAGCGGTCCCATTGTCACGTCGACCATCTCTACGAATTCGTCAGCTGTCACTTGTTTCCAGATCAGCTGTTTCCAGACGGGCACCGTGTGAAGTAAGAACGTAGTAACCAGGAACTCTCTATTAACTCGAAAATTGAAGGCTAGGTAGAATTTCTATCGATTTTTCATGTACAACCAAGGCGTTACTAGGGAAGAGTAACTCCCACAGTTTTCATAGTAGGAAAATCGTTCGCCACTTTTTGGAATGCTCTCATTTTATCACAACATCTCATGACCTCTAAGCCATTGTAGTGTCAAGGAATGCTGATTTATTACTCTAAGTTATAAACTAACATTGTTTTGTAACCATAATGGAATAATCTTGTGAAAAGAAGGCAATTGAGTAGTAGGTACTACTGGTAAGCAGTAGGTACTAGACATATCCATGATCTTTTGTTTTTCCCATCAAGGGAGAAATTAAAATTTGACTCCTGACTTTGACTTTTCTAAACCACTCCTACCATTCTCCATAGTCATGCATGCCTTTTCATGCCATGCTATGACGTATGGCCTTCATAGGATGCTAATTGCGGGACGAAAATTGCAGAAGTTTCCGACATGGGGGTAATACGAGCCACTTCTTCATTCGGTCATGGAAATGATTCGGTTCATTGCTCAGACATTAGAGAGTTTTTGGTGACCACTAACGTACCCTTAACATCACCCTAACGTACCCAAGAGTACGTGACCTTGAGGGGACGTTAGCAACGTCGTACGTTAGAATGGCTCATTTAACGTCACCCGTTTGGGGACTTAAAGGCAGACGTCACCAGCCTAACCTTCCTGTAAATGTAACCCTATTGCTCACCTCAAAATTACTCGAATACTGCTGAAGTAAATATAATAGTTTTTCTTTTCAAATGCCTCATTACCAACTAATTGTTGATGTAGAGGGTAGGTTTTGAACACCCCTCAAACTTGGTTATTTTACGTTTCAAGTCGCGTAGAAACCGAATGTGCCATCTGAAGTCCGCCTCCGCTGTCCAGCTTTACTAGCCTTCAACTCGATCGAAAAGTTCCGTTCTTTTGCGGTCAGGCTCTATTTGGTCGATTAGAGCCTTGTTTCTATAATTATTTCACATATTTTAAATGAAAAAACTGAGTTTTAAGACACTACTTCTTCACAGTATTGTTCTTAGTTTAGGTACCTGAACTCTCAGCTATTTTCTCGTGAACATTGCGTGAAATGCTGCCTCTACTGATGATTTTGTCAGGTAAAATCCTGTTTCATTGTCATAGAGATAAATACTTTTTCATACTTGTTGATAATTTGCCCAACGGCAAATCAAAAAACATCAAGTTCGTAACGACTAATGACCTATAAGTGCAACTAAACCGCGGTGTTCCACACTTGAGGCTTACTATCCATCACCTGTTTGCGAATTGAAAACTAAAAATGAGAAATTAGCCCGTATTTGGATTGAAACTAACATGAAATTCGAATTCCGGATTGAAAATCGGCGTTTCATATCGAAATGAAGAAATTGATTAGTCAACCAGTAGACAACAAGACAGCTGGGGGAAAACATCGCGTTACCCAACCACCGTTAACGTGACATCAAATGTAAGGCAACCGTTCTCCCGGTTCCATTTGGGTTAGCATCTTCGTTTGCTCCCTCAAGACTACGGTAACGGGTGACATAAGTTGAAGTCACCAAAAACTCTCTATTCATTCAACCGTCACTCGGAAAAACAATTACAAAATTTCGTTCCGAAATTAAAATTGCAGTCCCAGGTTCAACCAGTCGGCCCACACCCTTAATAACGGAATCGGCTGCGGTTGACGTGATTAGGACTCTGTTAGCCACATCGTATCAATTTGCTGGATTGCTTTTGATTCGAAAGAGCGAAAAAAACCAGTCATCCCTCGATTTCTATTGAGTTTTGGCGGGTCCCAACGAACCTCGGAATCGGGTTTTGTCGCTGTGTCAAAAGAAAAAAGGTGGAAAAAACCCCATAGCGGAAGCCGCGAAAACAAAGTCCCCCCCCCTCCCTTCCTTCTCATCACCCTCTCTACCGTCGGAAAACTTCATTACCCCAGCCGACCCGCTCATCATAGAAATGTTTGCACAAGGGAGAAAAGTAAATCTGGGTCGAGAGTTTTCCCTCAAAAGTAAACTGATGCAATGGGTGTTTTCACGAGTAATAGGGGAAGATGTAGCTTCAACTTTTGGAGGAGGTGGTTGTTGACGGGAACAGACCAAACCGGATAGTTATTATTCTTGTTCTACGTAGTCGGGATTCAGAACTCGTATTGACCTATCGGAATGACTATAATATAGAACGAAAAATGTGAATTTACCGTCAGAAACTACGATGTTGGCAACCCGAGCAAAGTTAGCCATCGTTAATCAGGAAGGACCCATAACTAGGGATATCCGTTATCCGATACTTACCTATAGATACCGATTCGATATTGATCATTTCAGTTTGATACCAATATTAATGCATGTTTCTATGAAATACACACCTCAAAAGAATTAAGGGACCTCTTTTCCTTGTAGATGCCAAGACCCCAAATCAATTGGACAAAGTTCACATTGTACCTATCTCATGATTGGGTACCTAGTGGAGATGAGATGCACTGTTTTTGACATTTTATGTCATTGCTATGGCACATAAACTATAAAAAACGTCACGGAAAATTGCTCACGAAAATATTTTGATGATATCCACTTACAACCGAGTCGTTGTTAGGGAAATGGTACTTCGTCGTTTTTCATCCCACAAAATTCGTTGAACATTCGTTCGAAAGCTCTCGATTTATCCAACCATATTATGTTAACTACTGCGAACTGCGTGGCCAACAAGCTGAGTTATGAGCAAGGTTATTTGACTAATTGTGTACACTCAGGTGATCATTCTCAATAATTGATATTGTGAACAGGATTGCCACCGCTTGTTAATTTCTGATGATTTCATTGAGCTGGTGTTTCGATGATTTGATACATAGCAGGTGATCGAAATACTACGAAAACGGTTTGATTTGTGAAGTGGTGGTTAAATCATTTTACTAGGTAATTTCTATACTTTACACTCTAGGAAGCTGTAATTTCGTATGTAGCCTCTTTAGGACATTTACTTGACGATGCCCAGGGTCCGGATCAGATGAGTGGCTCCTAAAGCTAATTTCTATGTTTTACACTCTAGGAAGCTGTAATTTCGTATGTAGTCTCTTTAGCACATTTACGTGACGATGCCCAGGGTCCGGATCAGATGAGTGGCTCTTAGAGCTTGCATACGAGTCTGCAACACATACTTGTCTTCAACTAAAGACATAAAATGTCCCAATGTGTTGCAGACTCGTATGCAAGCGTTCTTTTTAACTTCCAAATGAGTGGAACTCGTTTACGAGTTGTTTCGTTTTTTCTCCTTTTTAGTGATCAGGCCACTCTTCAACAAAGCTTCTAACTTATAGTCCTCTCCAAGTCCCTGATACACGAAGATAAAGTGTTTCATTTCATTCGAAGACCTGTTCAAATCATTGTACAAGTAAACGACCATCGCAACGTCCCGCATTGGAATAAATTTGAATTCCTAAAATTAGCTACCACATGAATAAAATTCGAATCATCGTATTGACAAAACTGAAAGGTACAGCAATGACCAAATTTAAATATAGTGTTTTCTTAAGCATTTGTGCTTTACCCACGGAATCGTACGTTCCGGGCAAGATTATCTGTCTTATGTGGTAGGCCAAACAATGTGTGATAATTATAAGCAGTACCAGTATAATTAACACTGGCTTGGTGGAAATTGGTAGAATCTCAAGACTAAAGATAATTCTAGCTGTACAGAATCTGGCGCTCATCCAAACACACATACATAATATTTATAAAATGCATTTTTATGTGTTAGAATCTATTGTATCAATCATCACAATAAATCTTTCTGGCGCCACGGAACGCTTTCGCGTTATTGTAAATATTGTATCTATGTATGTAAATGTTAATAATTATATTGATCTTTCATCTCGTGCTCTTTGAGCGCAAATGCAGCTCAACAATACTTATACTTGGTGTTAACGCACCTTTTTAGGTGTGTAATGAATTATGTTTAATAATATTTATGTTTAAAATATATGTTGTAAAAAAACAAGATTGTAAATAAAAAGTGTTTATGAAGAAAATTCTGAGAGAACTTGTTCCTTGGCCATTACACAAATTTACATAGGATGGACCAACAAGAAATATTCGAATTTTCAATTTATTCCTGGTACGGTTATGCTTATGAAATAGAGATCAGTCTAGTTACAAAAAGCAAATTTCGTGTGTTGCTATTTCTCATTTCAGACCGAAGTATTGAATTCTGGTTCAGCAAAATTTCAGCGAAAAACTCCAAATTGATTGGACAAAAAGCCTCTGAGAAGAAACGGAGTCGACGTCATAGGTTGATGCGCTAAGGTCCTCCAGGCGAGGCGGTAGCTTTTTTTACCACAGTAAACTAACATTTAAGTTTGGATAGCAATAAGAATATAGTAGAATGTAAGTAAATATCTAATTCACATGAAACTTGCAGTTCAGGTACTGTACCAGTGAGAATGAAACACAGTGCTTGATTATGTAATGCCCAAACTGTGTGGATAAGAGTGATTTAAAATCATGCAAATTAGACCATAATGAGTTTAAATGCGTTTCCTGCTTAAATCATAACTCTCGGTTCCACCGGGACGACCTAAAGTTTGATCACAAATATGCAGCCCTTGATAGACACTGTCAAGCACACCAAGCTCATGCAAACCTAGTAAAACAGCTGATATTATGGAATGAAGTCAGTCATGCAGCATGATCTTATGAGCGCATTTTGTAAATGGTCGTATTGTATAAGTAATGTTGAATTGTTTTGAAATTGGAGTCTTAGAGTGCAAAAAAATTGTTAATTATTAATTAATGTAAGCAAGTAAATATCTAATTCACATGAAACTTGCAGTTCAGGTACTGTACCAGTCTTTAGCCCGAAACACAGTGCTTGAGTTTATGTAATGAGAGCATCTTGTGGTCGCTTCCTCTTCAGTCTGCAGTTGTGGTGCATTTTAACCAAATGTTCCTCAGAAATTGCACTAGAACCATACCTAATCGAAAAAAGGACGTCACCACGTGAACCGGTTTTGAAAAACAGTGCTAAGTCATGTGGCACACTTGGCCTCAACAAAAATATTCCAATTTGCGCAAATCCACGGTTGCGAATCATTGGACGCCTCCTGCACCGGCTGGGTCTGATAAAAAAAATCGTTTGAAGAGTGCAAAAGTCATGAAATTTTGCACAGAATCTGAATCTGCAATAAAAAATGGGAGTTCCAATTTGAAAAAAACAAAGTTGTATGCGTGCGCAACTTGGTCATATTTGAGATCCTTGAAAAAAAACATGCAGATTCAAAAAAATACCCCAGATAATCCCAGAAATTACGGTTTTAGAGGGGGGAGGGGGGTGCCTTGGTCTGGTGGGACACCCAGTATTTATCCGCCGGTGTTATAAATGTTTGACATTCCATCCAGGTAAGTCCGACACTTGTCATCACCCAAACTGTGTGAATAAAAGTGATTTAAAATCATGCAAATTAGACCATAATGAGTTTAAATGCGTTTCCTGCTTAAATCATAACTCTCGGTTCCACCGGGACGACCTAAAGTTTGATCACAAATATGCAGCCCTTGATAGACACTGTCAAGCACACCAAGCTCATGCAAACCTAGTAAAACAGCTGATATTATGGAATGAAGTCAGTCATGCAGCATGATCTTATGAGCGAATTTTTGTAAATTATCGTATTGTAGGTATAAGTAATGTTGAATTGCTTTGAAATTGGAGTTTTTAGAGTGCAAAGAAATTGTTAATTATTAATTTCAAGGCAAATAATGTATTCTAAATAATAATCTGCTATTCAAAAAGAGATTTCGGATTTTTAGTCTTTTTTGCAGTTTTTATCAATTTTTTAAAGCAAATTATAATGAAATTTGAGTACATTTTTCAGCATGATTTTGTACATAAATTTGTGAATGTTCTATTTTATAGTTGATAAAATTTATTTGAGTAATATTCTGCGAAAAAATACAAATAAAATTATTTATGCTATCTTTAGCCATTTTCAGTTATTTTTTGTATTTGACCAATTTAATGAGCTCAAAAAGTGCTGGCCAACTAACTCATCCTTTCATTTGGAAAGCTTGATTTTTTGGCGCAAGAACGGATCTCAATCCTAAGGGGAGTTATCGTCTGAAATTAAATATGACAAAGCTTTAAACTTTAGGATAAGTTTCAGAAAGCCTCAAAACGGATTTCAATGAAGAAAATTTTCATTTTAAATTTTTCCGAGCCTTTGCAATAGATTCATTTTCTACGAAAATTCGGTAAAATGCTAATAACGGAAATGACAATGGCCAGTAACCCAAGTAATCTCGACTCCTGCGTTCATTGTGTACAGCAAACCTGCAATGCAGTAGAGCAACCACGGTTTGCCTAAACGAACTAAATTGCCTAAACGAAATAAAATTAGCGTTGCAGTCCTACAGGATTGTACTGCATTTATGATACAATTTCGAGTGTACATAAACTATGGCGACTATTCAGAGCAGGCAGTGGTCGAAAGGGCCGCAGTCGTAGCATCGAATCCTTCCGTGGATGCGGAGTTATTAAATGACGTTGTGATTTATCTGACGAGGATTTTGTGGTGGTGGAACAAAGACTGGTTTCTAGCTTTTCATGTATCCTTATTAGAGCATACTTTGATATATTCAGATATATAGAAACGATCTAAAGAAGAGGCCTCGGGTTTTAGACGAACGGAAAAATAATAAGGTTAGCATTATTTGTGCTGATACTAATAGCCGATCGGCATCGTGGAATGACGTTGGGAAGAACCGGTGAGGTAAGAATTTGGAGGAATGCATGACGGAGCATTCACTCGTAGTTCGTAGTGGATAATTCAGATGTTGGAATGCCAATTTTTGATCAGTGTTGCCAAACGTCCCATTTTGGGGATACATGCCCCACTTTTCATTCACTGATACCCCAAGCCCCAAGATGTACGCTGAAAAATAACTCTTTTTGGTGTGATCACTTTCACTCGTTAAAGTACATGATTGGTTAAAATTTATTTTTGGATAAAATACCTGGATAAAATTTAGATAAGAAACTTGTTTGGTTGATTGGTTGGATCTATTTTTCTGTCTGCGGGCTTGTATGCCCCTTGTAGACAATGATGTCGAGTTGAAACTTACAAATGTAAAAACAAACATGGATGAGGGTTCCATGCTTTATCCATACCTATATATTTGTGTCTTTGGGATTTTTTTTGAAGATTGGTCAGTGGGAGAGAAGCATAAGCCATGGAAGACGAGAAATAAAACAGCAATTAAATTTGAAATATAATTGCTTGATGCCTGTAGTTGTCGCGAACCCGAATTTATTTATATAGTTTATTATTTATTGATTTTGATTTATATTCATTTCAATTTGGAGATTAAATTATGTTATTTAGTTACTACAATTTTATCCCAAATTCCCATATGTTATTTTTAAAACCCCAAATGTTTAATTTATATATTGATTACTTCAAGAAATACAAACGAAAAAATATCAAACGAAAAATAATTGTGTTTTCACTTATTACTTAACAAAAAGAAAAATTAATTAGGTACGAACTAAAGTGAATAGTAAAAAGAAGACACAAGAATAACTGCCTTCCAAACAGTCCCAAGACAGTAGTTCCTCTTTCACATCTTGAACACTTTTCATATTACTGAAATCTTCATCAAGTGGCAAATCCTTCGTGTGGAATTTATGAAGAGAGATTACCTACCTACTCTTTCTATATTGGTAATTCACCAGTAAATTATAGTAAAAGATAATTTACTCTCAATTTCTAACTTCCAAATGTGTTGGTTGTAAAATAATTCAGAAATCAATGTAAAGAAATGCTAAATTTGTGACTAAAATGTATTGGTTGTTAATGTTTTATTGTTATTGTATTGTTAATTATTTATTGGTCTCATTTAGACCTTGGCAAGTTTCAACTTCGTCATTCAGCACTATAAAACATGAAGTATCTACGCATGGTCATAATGATGAACTGGCGTTATTAGCAAAGAAAGTGTAAAAATAGCTCTTTTATGACCTAATATGTTTTTCAATACCACAGCAGAATTTATGCATAGGTACCATAGGTACATAGGTACCATGTAGATGTATGTAGATTTATATAGGAAAACTCTAGGGTGGGGTTATTTTGAGCCCCAAGCACGGAAGTCTGGCGGCTTATTGTACTTTTCTGAGAGTTTTGCGTTTAATCAAAGAGATTCAGCCCTCTGGTGAGGGATGTGAGTCCCTTGATTAATTGTTCGCTTCGAATGGGTGATATTCTCGAGACTTGGACACTAGCGCATCCTTATATCGAGGCAAGGCGAAGTCGAAGTTATTTCACCTTGTTGTCATGGTGACGAGTAAACTATGCGAAAATGCGCCATTTGTAGCCACAACTGCATAACATAGTCTTACCTAGTTCCTAGTCAATATTTTCGTTATTTGTAATATGCAAGGTGATAAATTGTATGCAAATTACATCAAGTTATTATCAGGTGCTGACCTCAAACGCTACGAACACAAGATTTAATTTGTGGGGTAGAGATCCATATGAAATGTGTGTTGGGGAGTTGACATACAAGTGTTCTAGATGATCCAGACATCAGCCACGAAGATGTTGTGGATTACCTATCTAGTTTTAGAACTGATCTTTGAATCAATTGAAACTACAAATCTTTGGAGTACTGTGAATGTGGTCTTGTGACAGGATGTGTTATGAGAGCTCTGGTAGGCGGAAGGTATAGCCTAGAGGGAAGGTATACCTACATGTATACTTTCCGCATATTATTACTTATTCATGTACTTCATTCATAAAAACGAAACTAAGTACCTAATTACCTTTTTTTTCCCCCTAAAATTTGCATAACTGCAAAACTCGCGCAATAACTGCACTGCCAATGCCGTCTTTATGAAATCTTACCTTCAGAAGAATGCATTTCAAGGTTTTTTCCTTGCAGCTGGTTTTTAATTCATGTTACATATTCCCTTATTCTATATTTGACATACTTGCTAATCAGCGGTTGTATTCGTCGGCAAAGCAACGACCCACCTACTTTGTTTAGGCACTTTAAACCAACAGCAAATCTGGTAGGACGTACGTACCTACCTACCTAAGTAGTTTCGTTTCTTGGTGTAGCAACAACCTGCCTTGTTTACTTTGACAAACTATCAAATCTCTCCTTTTATTCATTCAATATAACAAGTAAAGCTTCCTTTAGTACTACGAACTTATAATAAAACGCTGATGAAGCTACCTGAGCAATGGCTAGGTACCTACACAGCAGTACAGACACCTGAGGAATTTCCAATCATTTTTTCTTCACTATTTCAGGTTAATAGTTAATCTCAAAGCCCAAACGAATGACGTTCTTTAGTTTTCTGAAAAAACTCGTTCACGTTAGATTGGTATTGTTGACAGCAATCTACAATCATTGCGCTGGCAGGCTCGATTATTATTACATTTAGTCGAATAGAAACTTTGTATTGCTATAATATTATACGTTTTCAAAACAAATATGTTGAAAAATGGCCTTTTAACCACGAATTATGTTGACGTGAGACGGCAAACTTCTTGTGAGAAATAGGTTGGTTGAGTAGCGATTCAGTGACGTAGGGCAGTCATGGCCGACTTTGGCTGAAACGCGAACCTACTCCAGGAGTGACGTCACGAGAATATGGGCAATAATATAGGGAATATGGGGGGAGAATATGGGTTTTGCGCCCCGAAGAGGTCAAATTTACGATAGGTTAGTGCTGATTATGTGGAATGCTGTTTCGTCTGTCTCCTCACATAATCTGCACAGGGTTGAACTTTGCATGACCTCTATGCGGTATAGGTGAAAACGTAGGGGTGCAAAACCGATTATAAAGCCGACTTTTGTTTTGACATGGATATGTCTTTGCTCTGGGGGGTCAACCAAAAATTTCCGTGACGCAAAATTTGTGTCACAATTTCAGTGATTTTCACGTACAACCCAGCCGTTTGTAGGGGAATGGAACTTCCGCAGTTTTCATCGCACAGAAATCGTTCGCCACTCGTTGGAAAGCGCTTGATTTATGTGATAAATGTTCACATCTCAAGCTACCAATTTCCCCCTCCTTACGTACCTGGCTACATTCCTAAACTAAGTTGATTGGACTATAAACAATAAATTTTAATAAGCCGGTTACAATATTCTTAACGTAAAGCTATAGCATCATTTACTCCACTCCATTGGAACCATTTTCATCCTCTTGACAACAGTCGACTGTTAACAACAACTCATTGTAGTGGCTTCTCTCCAAAGTTATTTTCAACATTTCTATTAAGTAAACCGTTGTTTTGTTGGAATTAGTCGGGATGTGGCCCAGGGATTTGTTTAAAGTTAAAGGATTTGTTTACAACTCTCGAGGACAACCGTTATGAAATCCCCAATCAAAGACATATCCATGTAACATGGTATCTGCTTGTAAAGCAGATAGTGGAACTCGTTATTCATTTAATTCCCTACGGTTTTCCCCGAGTAGTTCCTCAGTAAGTTTGGTGTTGGGGTCAGCCAACATGACTTTGCTGTGGACATGTCCCTCAATATTGGACCATCTTCATGTGGTTTGCTGGTCAAACCACTTGTTGATGATCCTTCTTAAGGTAGGTACGTTATAAGTACCATAGATACTTACCTACATTTTTATGATTCGTAAAAATATTTTTTCTTTAGGGATCCAAATCCATACGGTAGTTGAGTTTCCAAATACATTTTGACATTTTATGTCTTTACTTTGGCACGTAAACGAAAAAAGCGTTAAAAAAAGCGTTACGGTTGGTTTTCTTATGATTTCCGCTTACAACCGAGTCATTGCTAGGGAAATGGTACTTCGTCGTTTTTCATCCCACAAAATTCGTTGACCAATCGTTCGAAAGCCCTCAATTTATCCAACCATAATATGTTAACAACTGTGAAGTGCGCGGCCAACAAGCTGAGTTATGAGCATAATTATTTGAATAGGTAATTGTTTACACACAGGTGATCATTCTCAATAATTTATATTGTGAACATGATTGCAACCGCTTGTTAATTTCTGAAGATTTCATTGAGCTGGTGTTTCGATGATTTGATTCATAGCAGGTGATCCAAATATTGCGAGAACGGTTTGATTTGTGAAGCAGTGGTTAAATCATTTTAATAGGTAATTTCTATACTTTACACTCTAGGAAGCTGTAATTTCGTATGTCCTCTTCAGGACATTTACTTGATGATGCCCAGGGCCCGGATCAGATGAGTGGTTCTTAAAGCTAATTTCTATGCTTTACACTATAGTTATTGTGGATCATATCGTTGTGTGACGTGGGTGTATTGTCGAGAGGTTTCTTCTGGTATCTGTGAAATATTCATTGTCTCCTCGTCGGATGATTCGACGAACCATCCCCTTAGTTCTGCGGCTGGCTCTAAATCTGGTTTAACGTCGACTATACTCTCATCCGTGATTCGCGCCTATGTTTTCCCTCGTATTTTTTCTTTAGGGATCCAAATCCATACGGTAATTGAGTTTCCAATCACATTTTTCATTAGGACGATGATATCATTTCCCCTTAGTCCTGTTTGTTTTGAACGCAAAATGTTTACGATGAGTTATCCAGTAAGTGAACTTTTCACCACTTTAATACCCCCCCCCCCCCCCCCCTTTTAAGAGTCGGATTAGTAGTTAATGTAGTAATAGTATTTTAGGTTTGTAAGTTATAACTGGCATAATAATAACATTGTCAAATATTCAAATCGATAATTCATTTGTGGGAGGTAGGTGATGGGGAGGGTTAATTGGGGGCTATCTGTGCGTTGAAAAAGCATTTGAGGGCATCCTGCGTTTGACCAATTTTCCTCATCCAAAACAATGACATTACCCGGTTGAACAATATTTGTTGCACCGACTGTCCCCGTCCGTAACTCGGCCAGGTCAGTTTCCCTCCCGGAAAACCTCATTACAATGTATAATTCCGTCATTTCCAATTCAAAAGCCGGCGAGTCCCTAAACAGCCGGGGGTGCTTTATTTCGGCATTTACAGTCAGAAATGGGGGTGAGATAGGAGGACGATCCGCAGGTGAATTATTTAAACTCGGGGCTGGAGACGTCTCTACTAATTAGACTCGCAAATTATTTCCAGGGTTAATAGTACGATACCTCCCTGGCAACCTTCCTATCTGCTTCCAGCTGCCGGGACCAAACTACTCCGAAACTCCCCGATATCGAACTGACATCTCACGAGGGAGCTTCCCGTTCAAGGTGACCGTCATAACTAGAACAAGCCCAACTGCTTGTTGCAGTCGTGGGAATATTAGTCCTCCCGGAGCATTTGATATCAGAAGATACGAATCAGGCATAAGCGATGAGAGCAGCATCGTGTTTTGTTGGCCGTTCCTACGGAGTTCGGTTAATAATGTGAATTTTGTTTCTAAACAAAATCGACCATCAATCGACCGATCTTGAGTTGATGTTTGAAACCATTCACTCTTAAAGTAAAAAAGAAACCCTTGCGCCTAAAGGCTAAGCAGTTATGAGCTGATCAAGGGGGTTTCTAAATTCATAATTCCTGTTCCAGGAAGCCTCCATTTCACATTTTAACCTTCATAGATTGAATATTGCAAAGAAATTAACTTCGGATCACACTCAGGTGCACGGTTGCCAACTGTACGGTAATTACCGTAAACATAGGGTAATTTTGGTGCACATACGGTGTACCGTAGCAATCTCATTACTAGGGCTGGGATTCGAGCATATTTGAATTTTTTTTCCTGAATAGTACACACTGAAAGAAGCCTTTTGGTGATATTTTCACCTCTCTGGGACCAACATAATTTAAATTTATCGAGCATATAAATGCATAAAAGCGCGGTTTTCAGAATATAAGCATATAAATGCATATTCCTGTGGTTTTCGTCTAAATATTTTGTTTTTCTTCGGATTCCTCTCCCGAATTCGGGCCCTGACCATCCTTTAGGTTCGAAAAAAGGAATAGTAATTATTAAAATTGTATCTGGTGTGATTAATAGAACCGCAGGTTGTTAACCTTTAGTGAGGTCATTCACACACCCTAAGCTTCTGCCGGATTAGAGTGTGACTCGTCACAGTTGGAATTGCGAGGGATGGAGTTGGTTGAAGTGGTCGCTACAATACAAGGATTCGTCCAAAAAGCCGACTCGTGGCCTGGAGAGACTGGGAAAACCGTTAAACAGAAGTTGGAGTTCGTGCTGGCTCGAAATCCCGGTTGGAGTGCAGCGTTGGACTTGGAGAGGATGCTGCATGGCGAGTCTGCAACTTCAGAGGATTTTCTGAACTACTCTGCACAAGAAGCAGCATCATTGAAGTATTTACCTCTCGTGTCAATCGACGTCGAAAGATCCTTCTCTTCACTGAAATGTTTATTGACTGATTTCAGAAAATCATTTACAACTGAAAACATAGAAAAATTCTTGTTGTACAGACCAATGTAGATCTACTTCATTGACTCGCGAAATTCTATGATCATTTTGTAAATTAACTTGTAAACTGTATCTTTTATAAGAAAACTTCTGATATACAGGGTGATTCCCTCGCAGATGCAAACAAAAATTTGGGTGAAACTACATCAAAAATAGAGTAAAATGCCGCCAACTGCATATTTTTATCTCAATCTGTTCTCGAGATATGATTTTTTAAAGGTTTTTTCAGGAAAACCGTGTTTTTTTTCCTTTTAAACTCAAATTTCTCCACTTTACTTCATTCAATTTTAACTTTTGACCACATTTTCGGAATCAGCATAAAATTTACTATAAGAATAATGTACTTGGGTTCTTAAAAAGTACCATCCAAAGGCCCTCACATCAGCTCAAACATTGACGATTTTGAAAAAATAATATTTCTGAAAATCTTTAAAACTTTACCACTCTTTTAAAAAGAATCCTGGAAACTGGCAAATCTCATGAAAACTGCTTCGTCTAATACTCTTTCCAACGGTATAATCAAGTTTACTTTTATTTTGTTGTTTAGTGGAGAAAATAATGTTTTAATGTTAAAAAATGTGGGTTTTTCAATGAAATTGTTGGTTTTCTCGAAAGATGACCCTCCATGAACCTACGAGTATGGGGTCGGTTTCTACGTATTTTTTCTCGCTGTATCGAATCGAAACTCTTGCAGATCCCTCAACTACGTTATAATCGAGTTTTACACTTTAATTAACTAGTTTTACCACATAACACACATACATATAATCGTAACAAACAAACTAAATATTTGCGATTTTAAGTGTAAAACTCGGTTATAACGGAGTTGGAGAGATCTAAAAATGTTACCATTCAATACAGCGTGAAAAAATACATAAAAACTGACCCCATACTCGTAGGTTCATTGAGGGTCATCTTTCGAGAAAACCAACAATTTCATTGAAAAACCTACATTTTTTAACATTAAAACATAATTTTCTCCACTAAATAACAAAATAAAAGTAAACTTGATTATACCGTTGGAAAGAATATTAGATGAAGCAGTTTTCATGAGATTTGCCAGTTTCCAGAATTCTTTTTAAAAGAGTAGTAAAGTTTTAAAGATTTTCAGAAATATTCTTTTTTCAAAATCGTCAATGTTTGAGCTGATGTGAGGGTCTTCGGATGGTACTTTTTAAGAACCCAAGTACACTATTCTTATAGGAAATTTAATGTTGATACCGAAAATGAGGTTGAAAGTTAAAATTAAATGAGGCAAAGTGGAGAAATTCGAGTTTAAAATGAAAAAACACGGTATTCCTGAGAAAAAAAACCTTTAAAAAATCATATCTCGAGTACGGATTGTGATAAAAATATGCGGTTGGCGGCATTTTACTCCATTTTTGATGTAGTTTCACCCAAATTTTTTTTTTTTTTTTTTTGCATCTGCGAGGGAATCACCCTGTATAATGCTTGAAAATTGTGTGAGAGTATATCGCAGTGTATCACATACAATTATAAAATAAAGCTCGCATATAAAGATAAGTTTTTTTTTTTCTTTTCACTTTCCTTTCTATAGTTTTTAACGGTGTTTTTCGAGCGTATTCTGCATATTTAACCGCATTTAATGGGTTTTTGGAGCAAATCTATCAAGCATATAACGGGTTTTTCGAACATATCTATCGAGCATGAAACACATGGTTTTCGAGCATAACTGGAGATTTTATCGAGCATGTCAATCCCAGCCCTACTCATTACCGTACGCGAAAATACGGTAAAATGGAAATCCTAGGGAAATACATTATTATAAATCTATTTACCCATCATTTTAGCATTAGTTCATGAGATTACAACTGGTTTACAAGAGGTTTCGTAGCTCGGTACTAGGTTAAAAAAGAAATAAGCTACTTCAGCGGTAACATATATATATATAATAAAGAGAATTCTAAAAATTATTCGGCCTGGATAAGTGGTTTGACCTGGGTAAGTGGTTCGGTCTGGATAAGTGGTTCGACCTGGATAAGTGGTTTGACCTGGATAAGTGGTTCAACTACGTTTGCTCGTCTCGCGGTCCTGCACAAAAATGCAGTCCTGCAAAAATCAAATCACGGGCCATCCTAGACATGAAACGTCAAAACATTTACACCAAGGGCCAGGACATTGAACCGATTTTAGGCACAACGATAAACTCACTTGTGTCGACACGTGAGGGTCCACTAGTTACGTAGCGTTTTTGGACACAATCCGTTACATGTGAAGTATTTCGTATTCTGGAGGGATTTCGAGCTCTGGTGACCATCTGGCGAGCGCCTCCTTGGAATCTAAAACGCTGTTCAGAGGAACTCCGCTGAGCGAGCTCGTTATGCGACTGATGTGATTTCAACTTTGTTCTACTTAATTACAGACATAACATTGGCAGCTACTCTATTACACTCGTCCTGATTTTGTTGAAGTCAGTGGAATGGTAAGTAGGTCCCTTTCCCTTCCCACCCTTTTTAGCGAATTTTCGTAGAAAGTGAAGCTATTGCAATGGCTCGGAAAATTTTAAAATCAAAACTTTTGAAAAATTTTCTTCATTGAAATCTGTTTTGAGGCATTCCGAAACGATTCCTGAAGTGTGCGCTTTTTCATATGTCTATATATATGTTGGTGTGTGTGTGTGTGTGTGTGTGTGTGTGTGTGTGTGTGTCATTCCAGATTCCAGACGATAACTCTCCTTAGGATTGAGATATAACGTCCTTTCTTGCGCCAAAAAATCAAGCTTTCCAAATGAAAGGATGAGATCGTTGGCCAGAATTTTGTGAGCACAGTAAATTGGTCAAATTTACTAAATCACTAAAAATTGCTAAAAGCTACTAAAAATCGTTAAATTGATATTTTTTAGCAGAATATTGCTCAAATAAATAAAATGTATCAACTTTAAAATAGGACGTTCGAAAATTTATGTACAAAATCATGCTGAAAATGTACTTAAAAGTAATTAAAATTTGCTAAAAAAAATCGATAAAAAAGCAAAAAAAAAAAAACTAAAAATCTAAAATCTCTTTTTGAATGGTAGATTTTTATTTAAAATACGTTGTTGGCCACTAGTTGATTGTTGAAAATTTTGTTGGCCACAAAGAACGTTGTTGGCCACTAGTTGAATAGTTGAAAATTTCTTTGCACTCAAAAAGCTCAAATTTCAAAACATTTTAGCCTTTTACAATATGATAATTTAGGACAATTCGCTCACACGATCATGCTGCATGACTGGAACTTTTTTTGCCCAATTTGTGAGATATTGAAATGAATCTTGGAGAAAGCTTTTTTTTATTATTATTATTATTATTATCATATGAACCCTTGGAATTGACCAAAACGTTTTTGAAATCTCCCTCCCCCTCAAAATTTGTTGATTTACGTTTCAATGTGTGTATAATCCTAAAAAAAATCGTTAATTATTACAAAAAGATTTATAATTTCAGGATGAGGTGGGCTACCGTAGAAGGGCTTTCTACGCAGATCACATTACATAAACTCAGCGCATTGCGTCTTACAAAAGGGTTCACCCCTTCACAGTGCCAAAATCCCCCCCAATTTTACGATTTTTAGTGAATGTTATAAAAAATATAAAAAAATTTTAAAAAAACTGCTAAGTGTGACAGTGTCATTATTCCACCTGTTAGAAGAGTTGGATGAACTGTGAATTGATTTGAAAATATGTGTTTTATGCTCATAAAATCCTCTTATTACATACATTAATGTAATTTATTAGCACGATTAGAAAAGATATTAGCCTTGGAAAACGCTCACCTGATTTTAGCGCTCAATTTCAAATTTTAGCCCCGGAGGTCGATTAGGACAGAAATTAGCCTCTGACTTGTCTTAGCTGAATTAGTTCACCTTCATACCTTGTAATTTTTACGTACCCTTAAACCACAGCATCTTATATTTCATCACCATAGGTCGACTAGGAAGAAATGACAATTTTAGAGTTGGGAATGAGGCTTGTAAATCAACAACGTTGTTATAAATATTAACTAAATCGTCCAATAAGAAAACTTACACCCACCGACTTTCAACCTGATCGATCGCCTAGGTCACTCTCCTCTCTCTCGAGGATTTAGGCCCCATTGCACCTCTGGGGGGCTACTTAAGTCCTTGATAAACTAATTAATTTTGAGGAGGAGAGGGGGGAGGGGGTAAAAAAATCGATTTTTTTCTTGGTCGATTACAAAGATTTATTATTGAAAATAACCATCCAAACGCGTTAAACTCTAGGATTCAAAGAGAAATGCCTCAAATCGGCTTTCAATATGAAATGTTGTTGAAAATGCTTATTGTAAAATTTTTGGAGCCGTTGCAATAATTTAATTGTCTGAGAAAATTCGCTAAAAATGTTAATAAAGAGTTACATTCGTAATTAGATGCTTAGTAATAATATTTATATATTTATTTGGCAAAAAATATAAAACTTTGGATACATCTACAAAATGAGAAAAGAAAATGTACATTAGTAAAGTAAGAATTAAATAAAGAATTGAATAAAGAACTAAATTTGAAAATTCAAGATTACCTACAATTTGCCCACCTAGGTTTAAGTTCAGATGAATTTATGTTCCCAGGTGGAGTCCTGAAGTTGCTTAAACCTTAATAATATAATTAATATTATTTACAAAAAGGTTTATTAACATTACAGGTTCGTACACCAGCTGAGGTTAATTAAAATTATTTACAAAAAAACAAAAATCAAGCTTTTCGCCAAAATGAATCACAATGAAGAACATACAATTAAAATTATACTCACTTAATAAAATTACACATACCTACATAAATTATACATCATTTGGCACAATATGAAATAAATGTTTTCTAAGAGATCAGCGGAGCAAAAGTGAAAGGGATTAATTTCGTGGTCATAGAAAAATTTCAATGCTCGAACATATGAATTTCGCCGATAAAATTCAGCATGGCATCGTGGCAGCAAAATATTAGACATAGCTGTTGTTCTAGAGCTCGATAACCGGGATATGTGATCACTATTGATACCAGACCTAAAAACTTGCACACAGTGGCGTAATTTGAGGAGGGGCAGGGTGGGCAGAGCCCCCCAAGATCACAGAGGATGTAGAAGTTCTTCTTGAAACGGATGCTGCGTGAACAATAATTAATAATTTCACATTACTAACGTCAGTACCAATTACGGTAAGTTCGAGAACGCAACCCGCAAAGCACGCCTGTTATGTGGGTCCAGTTACCTAGCAACTTCAAGGCTGAATAGGAACGCTCCTCCAAGGCTGGTTCCAGGGAGGGCCAAACGCCGTGGATAATATAATTGCCCATAATGCCCATCCAACAGAAGCGAAATAACTACAGTAAAAATAATGGTATGCTGGATACTATAAAGTGAAACAGTGGTGAAATTATGTCGTTCCCCCTCTCCTGAGGGGGGGCGCGCCCTTCCTCATTTCCCTCCTGGTAAGCCATAAGTCATTTTCGCCCCACTCTCACTGCCCCTACCTTTCTACACCTTCACAGCCCTCCGATTCACGTTCGATTGATCGATTCAATGCAGTAGCATCGATTGCGTCCTTCTTACCATCAATAAGGTTTCTTACTCATAAAAGTCTTCAATTGTCCCTGATTTTTGGTATGAGTCCCAGTAGGAATAACGGTAAAATAAAATTAATAGAATCTTACAAGGACTAAAAAATGTCTGTGCTGTGGTGATTGAAATATCCATAGTCGAATGGAAACGATTGAAAGAATCGATATGTGAACCAACCGATAAATCATTTTACTTCAGTTTGTTTACGTTTGTGAGTCTCTCATAAACGTTTAATGCCCTATATCCTGTATCTTATTCCGTGGTAATTGTCATACAATGTTTAACATGAAAGGAACCGTAATTAGTGTAAAAGTGAGTGCTAAAGTTACGAGTTATGAACCCCTTGGAGGGATACATCAAGATCTACAAAGACGATTGGATTGGAAACGGTAAGTCAATGACAAGCCTTGTGCTCCCCAGTTCATGAGCATTTTCTCATAATAAAGACAGATTTAGTTTGGTAAGAATGTTCTTTTTGTGTCCATCAAAAGAAGGGTTAATTACCTTAATTTAAGGTACGTAAGGTTATGCTGTAAAAATAATACAATGTGTCTGCTCTTCCCTATTCGTCTCCCTACATAATGATTACTTTTATGTTCATTTTCTCCCGGTAGGTAGGTAGGTACCTAAGACTCAAATTCAAATTAGGTAATTCTAAAGTGATTGTTTTCATTTAATTTTTTTCAATAATGAACCTTTGCAATAAACTATTTCTGGCATCGGCATCGAGGGAGGCATTTCTCCTCTGCGAAATCAGATGGGTAAAAATACCGATTGTCACTTCAAGGTTCGTTCGGGACAAAGTACCAAATAAATACCTATTGTGCGTCGTACTAAGCATAACGCTTTTCCCCATCTACTTCTTACATTCTCCTCTTCGTTATAATTTATTATATATCAGATTTCCATTGATTTTATTTGACCCGGACTTTTTGACAAGGACTTTAAATTTGGATTTTCGGTTTTGTGCAGATATAAGGTATAATTTCGGTGATTTTACATTTAATTTGCTAATTGCTAAACTTCTGGTGCAAGTGGCGCACGCGAAAGTATTTTTCCTGAGGTCTACTTAAAAAATTATGAAGAACATCATTCTTCATAATTTTTTACGCTGCATTCAGGGGAAATGAGGGGGAGGGGGGGAGTAACCTTTCTGTGGGACACCCTGTATACATGCTACAATGCCCTCTTTGTGACTAGTAGTACCCACCATACACATTTTATACTATAGTTACATATACCTATAATCTTTGGCTGTTGTTGTTGCCCCTCCGTGATAAATTGCTTTGCTACGCCACTGCTTGCACACATGATTCAATTAAAAAAATATCTTTTACTTTAAGAACATTAAGGTCCGAATACAATTTTGTAGTAGGGTATCTGAAGGGTTTTTTATATAATACTTTTAATAATGCGTTTTGAACTGTCTGTAGTTGATTGAGATGGGTTTTAGAAGAACTTCCCCACACAGTTATGCCATATTTAATAAGAGAAAAAGCCAAACCAAAGTATACAGAACGCAGCTGTCTTTCAGTCAAAAAGTTTCGGACGGTTTTGAATACAAAAAACAACTTACGTAGCATGTTCATTTGTGTCTGAATATGTGTTTTAAATTTTCATCAAAAATAATTCCCAAGTATTTACAATTTTGTTTATAAGGCAAAGACTCACAATTACAGTTTAAGGAGGAGCCAGTACAGCAATAATCATGGTACTTGACCAAAATATTACTGTTAGTTCAATTTTTTGATAATGAAAAATATTCCAAGGGGTGCATTGAGGTTTGATCACGTTAAATTAAACGAGCCGTGAGGAAATAGCCCGTTGATCCGCGGTGTTTTCGCAAGTTGGACCTCACAATCGGCGGAGGTTGGAGAGGACGCACATTAGCGACCAATGACCGGCAATCCGAGGTGATTACCGCCCCAACGAAGGTGTTTTGCCCGCCGCTTCCGTTAAGGAACATTGAATTAAGGATATCGCGCCGGCCATCGGTATTTTGACGAAAGGACCGAAACACCCTTGAAATCGTTCGAATGCTACGATCAAACTGAGGAACTAGGTCGCACTCGAGAACTGATCGTACTGACACATACATGCTCCGTGTTCGTGCGAAAAGTCGAAAAAAAAATTTTGCATTCTAAAATCACTGGAAGTGGCACGATTCTAAGGGGAGCCATGTTGCCATCCTTCACTAAAAAGGAGCGCCATCTTGAACTCCACTGGCAATTCGGAGAGGAAATAAATGAGGGGTAAAGTGATGACCACCGTTAAGCCCCCAAAATGGATTGAAAAAACCCCAAAAATAAAGTAATACGACTAAGACCAGATGTAAAATAGGCTAATAACTATATAAATGCTACTATACTACTATATACAATCAGCAAAGTGAAATAAAACTACGACTAGATGTACATAAATATATCACAGATCAGATATCACAGTTCGTAGTAGAGCTCAGCGGCTCTCAGGTACAACAACAGGGATCGGACCTTGTCTGGTCCGGATAAAACGTCAACCCACTGTGGGGGCCGATGCTGGACTCGGAGGTCCACAAGGACTGGGCAGTCCTCAAGAAAGTGGTGGATGGACAGCTCACCCCTCGAGCTTCTGCACTGACAGGTGTCTGTGAGTAAGACGAGTATGGCCGGTAGCAACCCGGTTGACCACTATTCGATCCCTTCTTGGAAGTAGGGTTACGAAAGGGCCCACCGGGCTCAAGTCCTGAAGGACACCACGCAGACCAGTGACCTCACCCTGCCATTGCTCATGCCAGATGGAATTGGCTTTATGTTGCATGTAGGAGATTTGATCCTCTATGCGTATAGGCAACATATCAATGGAGTTATCACCAATGACTCTCCTTGCAAGGGCATCTGCACACTCATTGCCATGAATACCCACATGGCTCGGTACCCACATAAAAGTTATGGTTGAGCCCAATATCGTGGCTTGGTGTAGCGATCCACGTAGGCTTTGTATCAGGGGATCATCAAAATATGAGTCCCTAATCGCCTCAATGGTACTTAGTGAATCGCTACAAATCACGTAATTCCCAACTCCCAATAATTTCCACTTGCTATTTCAGATTCAAAGCTTGCTGGTAAAGTTTTGTTTCGTGTCTCTTTGCCTGTCTGTGTTTATGTGATCAATCCTTGTCACGCCTAAAACTATACCAAATTTAGTCCGCTTTTGATGAAACGTTCAGCGGTTGTGCGGGTCAGCCCCTAGAAGGGTCCTCTATAAATAGCTGTCATTGCCATCGCGTTGGATCAATAGGATCCTGCGCAAACTTTAATTTTTTATAGCATCGATTTCTCACAATTTATTGATTCGATTTCTTTCAAACTCCGGGGGTAGTAGAAACATGTTCCAGAAAGATGCCTCATCAATATATGTATCACGATTGGTTGAGTACTAATAATTATGCAAGGGCGGAACTAAAATTGATTGACACATACAAAACTCATTGACTAATGGGCCGGTTTTTATGAAATTTCCAGTGATTGTGCGGGTTAGCTCCTAGACAGTTCCCTATAACTTTCATTGTAGTCATTGGATCAATAAAAGCTTGCACGCCTCCACAAATGTGAATTTCTTATACATATTTTCTCATCATGCATTGGTCTGATTTCGTTCAAACACGGGAGGTAGTTGGGTGTATGTTCCAGAAAGATGCAATATGAATTATGCTGCGATTGGTTAAGAAATATCTATTATGCTTGAATAAAACTAAAATTAATTGACACGGGTCAAACTCAGAGACTAAATGTCCAATTTTTATTCATTCATGGGTTGTGCGAGTTAGCTCCTAAATTGAATGATAAGTACTCCATTGCCGTTGGATTGACGGTATTGTGTGCGCATGCGCAAACATGAATATCTTAGAATGTTTGATTTTTGATCATCTTCTTATCAGTCCGATTTTATTTTTACTTAGGGGGGGGGGGGGGGTAGTAGTTATATGTTCCAGGAAGGCGCCATTTGAATTATATCGCAATTTGTTGATTAATAACTATTGTGCATGCTCAAAATTAAGATTGACTGACACTCCGAGACTAATGAACCGATTTTGATGACATTTTCAAGGATTGTGCGAGTTAACCTCCAGAGAATATCCTACCAATTCCATATCCCTATTTCAGATGGTGAATGCCGTTGGATTGATGGTACAGCAAGCGCGCGCAAAAAATTAATTATAGCCCTATTTTGTTATTTTTTATATTAACATGTATATACGTGTATATTACCTACTGGACCATTTTGTACTCTATCTTTTAGATTTGTTCTTTGTTGGTCAACTAATTAAATAGTCTAAATTAAAACATGTGAGGAAGATAGCCGGCCATATTAGATAGACCCAACTTGGCAGATATTGTTGTATCGCCCAGGTGCCTACTTTTAATAAAATAAGAAAACAGTAACGTTGAAGAAGAAATATGATGCGGAGGTGACTGATAATAATAATAATAATCATAAAATTTCACTTAGCTAACAACAAACAATTGAACCCTAGTAATCTTGGTGCGCGATCAATAGTGTAGAGTGTTCTATGATAACACTCATACTATGAAAAAATAAATCGCAAAGAAGTATTTACCAAACTGCTTGTTACTTCTTCCTCAGCTATTTATATTGTTAAGTAAGGTTTAGTTGTTATTGTTAAGTAAGTAGGGTAAGGGCACCTGTCATTGGCCACTTAGCAATGTTTATAACCTTACCCGCTTCATTTTTGAAGATATTTGTTTCTTTCCTAGGGTTTTAGGAAGCTAAACCTCCACACAATGTAATACAATAGCAATTTTAAACTAATAAAATATCTACCAAGTATTTTTTTCAATGAGTTTTGAAAAATCAGTTTTCCACCAGTCTTTGGCCGGGAGTTCCTAATATTGGCCACCTGGTCACCAGTCACTGGCCACCCTAAGTTCATTGTTTTTTGATCCACTGTCTCGGTAAACTTTCCATAGGAACTGATGATTTGTGGCTGTAACTATGAGAAATCAAATTAATCATCTCACATTTATTTGAAAAAGGTTTTATTCATTAACGTTTTAACATTTTTACTATTAACGAAGAACACCTTACATATACTAGGTAGGTACTTTTGCAGTTTTTTCCGACCTGAACAGGAAACATTGGTTCTTGAAACATTGGAATAGGTAACATTGGACTTAGAAAGTTACCTGTAAGTAACGTTTCCTCGGTCTCATAGTTGGCCGCCAGCTGCAGTGGACCCAGCATATTGAGTACTTGCGCCAAGCTGCCATGAGGGGTGTACAGTTGCTCAAGGCCCTTCCCAACTATTGTTGGGGTGCCCAGCGGGATGTCTTGTTGAGGATTTTCCATGCAGTGGTGTGATCCCGAATTGATTATGGGTCTGCGGTTTATGGCATAGCAAGGAAGTCCTTGCTGCGTAAGCAGGAACCTTTATTAAACAAGGGCCTTCGTTTGGCTACTGGGGCCTTCCGTACTACCCCGACAGCCTCTCGTCATGTGCTTGGGCACATTCAGCCACTCATAATTCGACGAAATCTGCTAGCACTTCGCTATGCAGAACGATTGCGTTATTTCCCAGGACACCCCCTGCATGAAGTGGTCACCATATCCTTCGTAGAAGAGACGTATTCCAAACACGAACTCGCCCATTTGGTATTCGTGTTCAGGAGCTCACAAGGTGGGATAGCATAGAGAGATACCTACACTTTAGTTTAATATGAGGTGCCCCCTGTCCCTCCCTGGACCTTGTCTGGGATGAGTGTTGACCTTCATATGAAAGTCGGGGTCAAGGGCAATACACCCCCACACATCCTCAGATGTCGCTACACTGAGGAAATCCAGCGATATGCTGGACACACCGTTATATTCACTGATGGCTCAAAGATACCTGAAGCGAAAAACTGAAAATCAAACTCTAAAGAAAAACTGAAAAGAGGAACAAAACGCCTAACTCTATGGATAACGAACGCACTTTTTGACTGGTACTATTTGCTAAAAAAGAAAAAAAACAGTAATTGGTCCGCTGAAGAGACCAAACATCTAATATATATATTCATATATAACTGTTAATTATGCGGAGAGAAAAAAATCTATTAGCTAAACATCATGAAGGTCATATGGGAGTAGAAAAAACTAAGGCTAGAAAATTAGTTTTTTGGCCTGGCATGTCGGTTTATATCATTTCAGGTTTGTCATGATTCCATTGGTTTCATGACTATATTTCATCATTTTAGCTTTGTCAAGAGAGTCGGATTGTCCTTTCTGGAGATCTTGATTTTTGTTATGCCACGAACAAACTTTTTTGAAGTCTCGCGGACCACTGGTTTTAAAAGATATGCGTTCAGATTCATTAAGGAATCAGAATTAACGGAATTGCGAGAAGATGAGGAAGTTTCGCATAAAGGATCCCAAAATTTAGATTTCAAAGGTTATTTATCTTCTAAATTAGATAAAAAATGCCTGTGGTGGGTTATATACGTCCACCTATGACGTCGTTCACGCAGGAATTCCTATCGTCAAAATAAAAGAGAAAAAAAGTTGCAAACTGACTTGTCAGTTTCTGGAAGGGGTCTGGACTGAGCGGAACCAAGGTCGTAGCGAGGCGTGGTTGAGATCGCCCTTGAAGGCATTCCTGCTTCGAAAAGCCCGCAAAGTTCTTTGTGTTTCTAGCTGGAACTCTCGGTGCTGGTTTCGTCCTAATTGACGATGATCGCATCTGGGTGTTTGGGCAGTTTCAGGAAGATGAAACTATACTTCCTAGATGGCCATGGTCAATTGGTCGGTTATCTACATGAATATTTAAAAATGAAAAAATGAATGTATTCCTCGCTTTGACTCTCTCACTATTCAATTCTCTCTCTCTCTCTCTCTCTCTCTCTCTCTCTCTCTCTCTCTCTCTCTCTCTCTCTCTCTCTCTCTCTCTCTCTCTCTCTCTCTCTCTCTCTCTCTCTCTCCTCACTCCCTCACACTCTCTCTCCCCTCCCCCTCTCACCCTATCACTCTTTATCTCTCTCTATTGACTGAATAAACCATGATTTATCTAAGCATGGAATGAAAGTTAACCAATCGAAAACAATAGTAATGGTACTAGGATATTCCAAAATCTTGTCTAAAATTAACTACGCTGCAATCCCTAAAGTCATGTACGGTTCAGGTTCATTAGAATATTTAGAATGGATTAAAAAAAAAATGGGAATCATAGTCAAAAACACTGCTCAAGGGATTCACAAGTTAACAACTTATGCAATTTTTTTACCAGCTTAGGAGGGTAGCTGTAGATTTTCCTGTCCGAGTCAGGGAAAAATTAGCAGAATCGCTTATACTCTCCATTTTCGACTACGCCCCAGTCGCACTTTGTGATATGAAAGGCGAAAATCTCGAGAGATTACAAAAAGCACAAAACAATTGTAAGGTTGATTTTGAGAATAAAACCAGATGAACTTGTGATTCCCCACAATAACGCGTTAGGTTTGCTCAAAATTACTGAGCGAAAGAAAATGCAAATTGCCTTCTTAAGTTCAAAATTATGAAATTCAGAAAATCAGAGTACTTGTACAATAAATTTCAATGGATGTGACAGGTTCATGGAAAGAATAAAAGGAACAAGACCAGAATTTTGCAAATCCCGAATCACAGAACATCTATTTTCAACAGGTTATTTATGGTTCAAGTAGTCAAAATTTATAATGATATGGTGGAGATGTTTGATTTGGAGCAAAGTACGGATACGTTTAAGAACAAACTAAAGATAGTTATTAGAAAAATAGTAAGTACATAATTTTCAATATTGATGTTTGCTGAAGGATGTAAATTTTGTTAATTTTTGTTTTGTTTTCGTTATATGTTGTTCGTCATATTAACAAAACAAAGGAATATTTAATTACTTTACCTCAATAAGTTTGAGTTTGATATTAATTTGAATTATTTTTTTACAATAATTATTATAATTTGGAACTTTATAATGAACGATTTTAAGAAGAACTTTTTGTACTTTGTATCCAGGGAAGTGGAAGAAAGGGCCTCAAGGCCATATTATTATTGTTATTATTATTTTAATTCAGGGTCTGTGGGAGGGGTCAATTTCCCCCTCCGCCGCATCGAAACCGAGGTTTATTGTGTGGTTCTCTTCCCTGTTTCCAACCTATAGGTTCTGGAGCCAATCCCCTCCTCCACCAGACTGGGAATTCCCCCCACAAGGTCATCTACCGATACTATCTCCCCTGGGTCAAGGGTCCCATAGGTTCTGAATCGTTTAGCTTCTAGTGCTGGGCATTCAAAGAGAAGATGAGAGGCAATTTCTTCCTCCCCTCCACACATTCTGCACACTGGATCACCTGTGTAGGCTCTAATCCTGTGCAGATGTTTCCTGAAGCACCCATGCCCTGTCACCATTCCTACCAAGAGTCTTATTTTCCTCCTCGAGAGATTTAGAGCCGCTGTACTCCTACGATGGCAGGGTGCATTCATTACCAGTTTTCCATGTTTCTATTCTGGGGTGTTATCCCAGAGCCGTTTGTTTCCTGCCTTATCCATTCTCACTAAGCGGTTTTTACCGAGCATTTTGCTACACCCAGAACGGGTTCTGGCCCAATGAATTGCATTGAGGCCCCCCTTCGTGCTAGCTGGTCTGCCCGTTTGTTTCCTGCCACTCCTGAATGCCCTGGTACCCATTCCAAGGTGATCTTGTTGTTCTTTCCCAGGGTATTTAGTACATCCCAGCACTCCCTCACCAGTCTTGGTCTAGTTTGAGGTGCTGCAAGTGCTTTAAGAGCTGCCTGGCTATCTGAAAGAATGAGAATACTCCTCCCTCTCATTCCTTGTCTCAGATTCTCGTCCACACATTCCCTTATTGCAAATAGTTCTGCCTGGTATGCTGTGGTGTACTCACCCAAAGGAAATGACGCCTCCAGGTCTGGTCTCCCACCAAATATACCAGCCCCGGACCTTCCTTCCATCCTGGAGCCATCAGTGTAGATGACTACATCCCCAGCATGATTAGAAGGCCTGACTCCCGTCCATTCATCCCTTCTGGTAATTTTTACCTTTAAGTCCTTATGAAAGTCGTGAACCGGGGCAGTTTGGTCAGTTCTCATATAGAGAACATCTATCTTAACAGCCCGTAAGATACTTGCATGCCCTATGGAGTCTACTGCCTTCCATTCGTCCATGGCCATCTCTCTCCACGAATCCAACAAGACCAAAACGATATCAGCCTTCTAAATCAAAAAGATTTTAATTAGAGTTAGAAGGTTTTTTGGAGGTCAAGCAGTGTTTACATACCTGAAGTAGGATGGAATTGCATGCTGCCATGGTTGCATTGGTCATATATATGAGCATTCTGGTATGATTTTCCAACAGTTAGGAAACATTTTATTTCAACTTATACCTAATTATGATAGTACAAGATTATCTCCGTTTTAGACGATCAAGGGAAACGGGAGGGCACAGCTATCTTCTTCATCTATATAAATATTTAATTGTGTTCCTATTCAACAGAAAATGTTGGAACTTTGGAATGGGGCCCTTCTAGGTGTGGTAGAGTATAATTGCAGCTTGATGAACTACCCCAATCAGTAGCCCGAACTCTGTAGCTAATTTAGTTTTTACTCAACTTGACATGCTGATCTTATGTACGGATCCTCTTCGCACGTACTTCTTATGCACATACATTCATCTATTTACACTCCCCTTTACATACGCCCTGTTTACATTCCCCCTCATTGGTCTCCCTCGACGGAAACTGTGTAACTTACTGTTCTTCATTCCCTGATCCAGTCTCACCAAAGTTATGCGGTCGGGGTTTGGGGTGCTGCACCTCCACCTGCCTGGGAAGTACTGGAAAGCATCAATGCAGGGCCCAAAGAGGAAGTCAGCACAGGTCAGCAAGGCTGGAGGCCAGAAATTTCAAACGAGGACCAGTGGTGGCCTTATCATAGGCCTACGGGTGCGCTGATAAGCTTTCTATCGTAAATTGCAATTTTAAGGGCTAGGTTTTATATTTTTCATCGAAAAAGTTGAAATTACTCGTAAATATCAGCTAGTTGTATTGATAAAAGTCGTGAGTTGATAGCAAAGACCTTTCGATTATTATTGTAAGTAATTGTATCGATGCCAAACTACAAAAATGTACCACGAACATGCCCCACCTCACCTTATACCGTTCATTCTATATACCAAACTGTACGGTGTTTTATAGTTCAAAGGGCACACTTCATTCCTAACACCGCCAATTTAACAGAAAAGGGTGGAGAGGGTGGAGAGTGATTGGAAAGATGATTATAAAGTGATACTGGGTGGAACAGATCTATTATGGTGACAAGAATTATAATAAACTCGATATCATTAACTCAGAATTCGTTTGGAATGATCTAGCTGATCATCATTGTTTATAAGAGCGCCTTTGAAACAGGTAAAATACAATAATTACAATGTATGAAGGTGAACTGATCAGCTGAGAGGGTGATTTCCATTTCTAATGTACTATACCTATACTGGGTTTAATAATTATAAACCAATGATCTGCGTAGAATGGCTATCTAATACAGAAATAATAAACCTTTGGATAATAATTAGCAGTGTTTTATTAGGTCCTCACCCGTTCTGATTGCGTCAAGTTCTTCATCTTTTTTCCTGTCAACCCTCTAGCCCTTAGAGAGAGCAAACAAATAAAAGTAAACCGAGGCGAATGGTCCCATTCGATTCTTTGGGATGACATCCATCAACAACAACCAAAAGACACTGCTCTTACTTTGAGCTTTCGAGATCTCGATTTTTAATATTTCAGCATCTAAATTCTACTCTTTAGGTTTAATCAAAAGTGAAAAATGAGAGTAGAAGTGTAATGGATGGCGCTGGAACCCTTAAGAGGATAATGAATCTCATCAAAACGAATCCAAGAATACCAAATACTCGGAATCAAAAATGGTTTTGCTTTCCTGGAGGTATCTTAACGCCCAATTACTGACCAGAATCGAAGCAATACAGTACAGTTATATTTGAGTTCACATTTATCTTTCTACATTACATTGCTAATTTAATATTGTTCTGTTGAATAATCTTTACTTTCAGTTTTAAATTGTACCTAGGTACCATATTCCTGTGGCAGTCCTTTGAGATAGCACTCACCTTTCCACAACTATAATAAAGATGAAGGTAAAAATAAGAAGTGAAAATGCTGATGAAATTATTGTTGCGTTGAATAAATTTTTATCGCCAATCTCGAATGTCAATTCTGCGTTTTTTCTTGCAACGTCCTCATACGTAAAATTAGTTTGTGTGGCGAAGTGTTAGTAGAAGTTCCAGACATCAACCGAGATGTTGTGGATTATCTGGTTTTCAGAACTGACTTTTGTTCTTTAAACAATTTAAAAAAAGTACAAATGTCAATAATGTACGAAGTCCTACAATTACATAAAAAGGGGTCATGCGAAAGAAGTCGCCACAAGAGCTCTGCCAGACGGACAAATTACCGCCTTGGAAAGGTAAGTAGGGATAACTTTTTTCCGTATATTATTATTTGTTGTTCAAGTACCTACTTTCATAGACTAAAACTGAAGTAGGTAAGAACCTAAACTTTTTTTGTCCCAAAAAATGTGAGTATCTGCAAAACTTGCGTAATTACTACACTGGCAATGACAATATTATGGTATTGGTGAAGTCTACACCCACACCAAGAATGAATTTCAAGGTTTTTTTCCGACAAGTTGGTTCAAATTCAGTAAACTCCATTTGCGCATTTCCTGATTCATCAAACACACTCACAACAACAAACGACAAATGAACAGCCAAATCACACACTTGCTAACAAACAACCTGCTTGCTGTTGACAAACTTGCTAATCTGCAGCTTCATTCGCCTGCAGAGCTGCAACCTATCAACTTAGTTATTGATATTCGTCAGGTTGGTACATACTCGTACCTCAGTAGTTTCGTTTCTTGGTGGAGCAACAACCTGCCTTGTTTTTTGTTGGCAGAAGCTCATGTCAACTCCATGCTGGCTGAGGCGTGGCATCACAGGAACATGGACTAAAGGAGGTAACGGTTATATTCTATAAGAGCAAAATGGGTTCTTTTATAGCAAGTATAAAGCTTCCTACCTAATATCCGAACATTAATTTTTCCAGTAACTCATCAAGTTTGACATTGAAACAAACATAAAATTAAATGAGTATTGAACGTCTCAAAAACCACAAACATTACTGCTTCGAATTTATTTTCAAACTGGGTATCTCGCTATGTCTCGAAATAAGTTATTTATCAGACGTCACTAGAAACCTATAATAATATTATTAATGCAACGATGAAAGCGTTATTTTCTATGATAATTATTTTGGCTCATCAATTCATAAATTATTTTTTAGTAATTCCCATCCATCATTGTCACAAATTCTACAACTGAACAATGATTGTACTAACAAATTTTGATCACAAAAATATCTCATTTACCAATTTTTAATTCTTGTTTGGAGTAGTTTATTTATTGCGGACAGTTTTATGTTATCAAAGTAGGTAGGTAATACGTATTAAGAACTTGTGGATTAGAATTTAGGGACAAGTCATGCTGTACATATGGCTTTATCGTTTATTATACATCCTCCATAGATATATTTAGTAGTATGATAAAAGAATTATTTCTCAGCGTAGAAAATATACATACTTATCATCATTTACGTACCTTTTGGAGAAATCCGTCGCCACTAGCAAGTCGAGTACCGGGGGCGAGCGCTTTCGATGCAAAAACATCATCATCAGGCCGTTGAAACAGTACATACTCTTTTTTTTATTATGTATGTAATCTTGATAGAAAATGAAATGTTGATGTAAGATAAGTTTAGTAAGTACATTTGCAGTTTCAAAATATAAGTAGTATAGTTCAGAGTTTAGTTTATCATTCTTGATGTATAACATACGAATTTAGTTTTTAACCCATAATTTTCGAGCAATGTCTTTAGTTTTACGTGCAGAAGTAGGTAATATCCGATTTGATTAGAATATTAGCATACTTTGGAATGATATTGTTAGATAAGCATTGTTTGTTAAATTTAATGCCAGTTATAGTTTATTGGAGTTGTAGTCTTGTTATTCAGTCTGTTTAGTAGTACCTTAGCCTGATTGGCTAAGTTTGGTATTAAATCTAAAGGGTTATTTCCGCTAGTAGTAATAGTAAAATTATCATTTATTTATTTTCGGAGAAATCCGTCGCCTCTAGCAAGTCGAATACCGGAGGCGAGCGGTTTCGATGCAAAAACATCATCATCAGGCCGTCGAAGCATATAATTTCACTATTTTTGACAAACAAATAAATATTGTATATATTTAGGCTATTTGAATTGAGGGGGAACTGTTCATGTAGCTGGGAGTGGGGTTTCCCAGGGTTTTTTCTTTTCTTTTTTTTTCTTTGACTAACGTCAAATGTGATTTTCAAATCCCTAATTCATGCCCAAGGACAGGGCGGCCCCATCGCCAAACCCTGTCAAATCTTCGGCGGAGATCCATTTTTTTCGCGATCCTCTGATGCACATGGATGCTGATTTCACTATTACTACTATCGGAAATAACCCTTTAGATTTAATACCAAAATATACATAGCTGCAAAATAGTACCTACCAACATCCTTGTTTCATATCAATAATGGAGATTTACTTACCATAAGGTGCGTTAATAACGAAATAAAGCTAATAGCTTAGTTCTTTCCCTTTATCGGTGGAAGGTGGAATAAGAAGGAATTTGTACAACAACAATAGTTTATTCGTACTATTTCGAAATACTTACGATAAACGGCATAGAAAATTAACTTAATTAAAATTATTTATACACATTGTTATTTACAGGTTTGGCGGAGGCAGTCAGGTTTTATTTTATTTAATGACTATTTATTATGGCTACATTACTTCTTCTTGCCAGAGTAATCGATGGAGTATGAGCCGCTGTAGTAGTCGATGTTCTTGACGGCGGGGTGAGTGGCGAACTGAGCGGGGTTGAGGTAGGCCTGAGGGTTGAACCTGTGCTGCTGATAGGCGGGCTGGGGTTGGTAAGCGGGCTGCTGATAGGTTTGCTGATAGGTCTGAGGCTGAGGCTGGGGCTGATAGGCTTGGGGTTGAGGCTGATATGCCTGGGGTTGCGGCTGGTAGGCGGGCTGGGGCTGTGGCTGCTGATGGTACTGCTGAGGCCTGTAGACTTGCTGAGGCTGCACAGAAAAAAAGACGCTGTTTGAAAAATGCTATACCTATTTTATAGGTCCCATGAGGTAATAATTTTCCACTAATCCCAGTGCCACAAATTGGCTAAATTATAATAAAAAAGTTACGTAAGATACCTTCATAAGAGATCTCCTTCAACGTCTTCACGTTTTTTCTATGCTAATCGGACATTCTACTGTGAGTTGTACATAAATATAACTTTGATACCACAAAATAAATCCATGTATATTTTTTCTCTCATAAACTCCCCATATTGCAGTTGCATTTTGAATTTCATGATGGACTGAATAGGTTTGCAAAGCATCCTGAGCAAAAGATAGAATATAGGTAATAAATATAATAATGTCCAAAATAAATAAAATAATTTTAAAAAACGACCGTCGTAGTTATGAAACATACGATCAGATTTGAACCTGGTGAAAATCAGCCAAAAGGTGTTTTCAGGGAGAAGTAAGAAATGTATACTTTCTAATATTTCGTACTTAAAAAAGAAATTGGCTTCGACACCAGAGTGACTGGGCGTATGGTGAGAGCACGTCGCACGATACCATCATTTTACTAGAATTCGGTGAAGGTATTAGGGTTGGTACGCACTCTGAAAGGGTCCATATATAAGCATACCAGATAGATATCATCTCAACCTCCATCTAAATTAATAGCAGAATCTAAGCAGGGAAAAAGACTGAGAAATCTAAACAGTACAGAAAATAGAGATTCATCATGGGAGTTTAGAAAGAGAATATTATTTCCATATGAGCAAAATCATTTACAAGTTCTGGTATTATGTCTCTTGGCATCCTTCTTTTTTTTGGGATCTTCGTCCATTCAAATATATTACTTATATGATTATTGTGTACTATTCATCGATAGTAAAAAAGTGAATCCGCTAGCCAAGTTGCAATTTTTGGTTGAGATTTACATGATAGTACTTAAACATAGTACTTAAACATCTTAGTCCTTAGGACTATCTCGTATCTGATCCTCATACTCAGTGACAGTCAGATGGACAGCTCTGAAGTTTTAAGGATTTGTGTGCAGACAGAGAAGAAACGAAAGCAAATTTGATCGGGGAAGTCAACAATTCAAAACAAGGGGAAATTCAGGTTTTAAAGAATATATTTTGACTTCTTGTATTAAACTCAAAGTTTACCCATAAATTGAAGTGAGAATGTGATAAGTAAAAATATCTCTCTATCATGTTTAAGTACTAGGTATATGGTCTAGCTTTTACTATGGCTTAGATTCTGGTCAATCCCAATCAATGTAGGTTCACTTTTTCCAGAACTCATCAAAACATTTCGTATTCCTATGTTTTTCGAGTCACTGAACTCGAAGTTTCTGTCAAAAAATCAATTTTTCTAAAAGGCTTGTGATTGACTTGTAAAATAATAAGTCAGATACATAACAAACATAATTTTTTCTGTTGATAATAAATTTCCAGCATCAAATTTGAGTTTAGCAACCAATGAAATAAAAACAAAAAATTAAACATTAAAAATTTGCTCTTTATTGTTGAATTTAATGAAAATTATAATAGAAATAAATAAAAATACGGATTTTTATCATTTTACAATGAATGTTGAAAAATCGTCATTTTTTGACATGATTTTGAGATTCCAAACTATCAAAATTTGTTGCCTTCGACTTATTTTGACTGCATATTCGAGTTCAGTGATCCCAAAAACATAAGTATACGAAGTTTCACAATATTACAAAGAAGTTTGTAAAAGTCTGATATTGGCAAAAAAAAAGCGTATTTCAAAAACCAAAATCGAGCTACCGGCGTAGGTTTTTGTTATGCAAAAAATCTGAAAAAATTCAGGGGTCATTTTTTTGACATTTTAAACCAAATTTCTGGTGGAGGTCATCATAATTCCACCTTTCTCAAAATAGCGGGCACCCTAATGTGTATTAATTATTGTAATTACTGTCGAATAGTTTACTGTCAAATCGCGTATTCATGCCGACTGAAGGCAATAATTTAAAAAAAAAAAGTCTTGATAAGGCAGTAGCATAGATTTTAAGAGTCTACCAAGAAAAAAATTCTATATTCAATATAAACTTCTATAAGCTTCGTATTTTACCTAAGGAAGGACGACATGTGAACGACTTGAACGCGCTAGCATCGACTGTAACGAGAGCGTTGCGCTGATTTATCTCTGTGACTCTGTGAGCGCGCTGGGTCGTTCAGTAGCACACTCGCCACGGTGGAGTAACGACGGTATCACGGTGTAGTTATTTGGTAACACGGAGAAGTTATCAACATTAGGTAGCTGTTACCTTTGAGCTCACGTCAGTATTCCTCGTCGACTATAACCGAGTTGTTTGTGGGATTGCAGCTGAACTCCGTGCAACCAATGACGTAACGTAACGAGCTTGGATCCCATTAATTAGGCCTTATACGGGCGGTGAGGCGGTATCATTCGCATCGCGCGTACGTACAAGGCCGTCGTATACCTAATTAACGAATATAATGACATCTTTATTACGAATAGATGTCTGCGATATAATCTATATTAGCACACAAGCAGAGTATTCTGTCAGCCGACTGAGGATCACCGCGCCCGAACCATCCAAGCATCCAACTCCAAGGTTGGAACCCTCGAAATTTGCCTTTCGTACTAAAAGCTTCACGATCGCTTCTCAATTGTTTCCATTCCGTTCAACGGGCCTTTTCTGTTATTTCCCCTCATGTCATGCCTTTTATTGAGTCAATAAACCATATTATGTTAATACGAGAGAGTAGACAAAAATACAACAAAATACAATGGATTAAAGAATTCATGTCATTCATGTTTCCGTTAACTCTCAACTATTCTTTCATTCTGACCTGTATGTCTAACTAATCTGTGTTTTTACTAAGGGATTGACTACTGGATGTTATGTATTTTTGAGATGCGAGCTTGCGAGCATCCAGACCACCAAACTCTACACATCATTTTGACCTACATGTCCAACTAATCTGAATTTTTACTAAGGGATTGACTACTTGATGTTATGTATTTTTGAGATGCGAGCTTGCGAGCATCCAGACCACCAAACTATACACAGCATTCTGATCTATTTTACCACAGTGGACGTAAAATTGATTGGAGATCATCAATCCGATCAATCCTCATTGTATAGAAAATAGTTTGTAAACTAGGGTATATAACAGAAAAGACCCCGTTCAACTTCGAAATAAAGAAAATCGAGAAGCAAACGCCTAATGATGTATTTGTTCTAAATAAACCATATACTTAAAACCTCAATACTTGGAAATATTATTGAAATCGCTAAAATGTTCAGGATAGACCAACAATTTAGGTTCTTCGTCTAAATTACCGTTATTCTCTTAAAATTTGCTGGAAATCTATTTTTTCTTTGCCGTTCATACGAAAATGCTGAATTGAAGTGCACACATATTACAACATTTGGAAAAAGGGTGACTACGTTGCATGTATTAACCCTAACCATTGCTTCGAGAGTACTTACCTATTCTTGTTTAGAACCATGAAATCTAATAACAATTTGTGGGGTTCCAGATCCTCCCAGATTAAGCTTTAGATTGTAGGGACGCATTAAAAAAACTCGGCCCTTCGGGCCTCGCAAGGGGCACTACCCCTTGACCCCGCTAGGGCGGGGGGGGGGGGGGGGGGGGGAGGCCCCCCGGATGTTACTACTTAGAGCCCGTGGCTAAAAGTTAAGAAACATGGAACATGCCAGGCAGAAGTGACCAAGTAACAAAAATCAAATTTTTCATGAGCTTCATACGACAAATAGAATCGAAATTAGAAGGAATCTTCTAGGTAGGTAATTTTCTGTTATAGTGCGCGTCAACAATTACTATCACCAAGATTAACTTCTCAACCAAGTGACAACAAAACAAGTGGCATTGTTTACTATATCCATTTATAAAATAAATTACGAACGAAATTACGGCTTCCTAGAGTGTAAAGCTTAGAAATTAGCTTTAAGAGCCACTCATCTGATCCGGACCCTGGGCATCGTCAAGTAAATGTCCTAAAGAGGCTACATACGAAATTACAGCTTCCTAGAGTGTAAAGTATAGAAATTACCTATTAAAATGATTTAGCCACCGCTTCACAAATCAAACCGTTCTCGCAATATTTGAATCACCTGCTATGAATCAAATCATCGAAACACCAGCTCAATCAAATCATCAGAAATTAACAAGCGGTGGCAATCATGTTAACAATATCAATTATTGAGAATGATCACCTGAGTGTACACAATTATTCAAATAACCTTGCTCATAACTCAGCTTGTTGGCCACGCACTTCGCAGTAGTTAACATAATATGGTTGGATAAATCGAGAGCTTTCAAACGAACGGTCAACAAATTTTGTGGGGATGAAAAACGGCCAAGTACCATTTCCCTAGCAACGACTCGGTTGTAAGCGGAAATCATCAGAAAACCAAACGTAACGCTTTAATGCTTTTTTCGTTTATGTGCCAAAGTAAAGACATGAAATATCAAAAAGAAAAATTTTGTGACACGTCCGCGTAAAGTTTTTTGCTAGTTAGTCCAAGGCTAAAGCATGGAACATGCTAAAAAAAAAAAATAATAATAATAATAATGATAATAATCAAATCGGAGTAATTACCAATCTTGTATGAGTAGCTTTACACTCTTGATGCACAAACATTGTTAACGCTCGAATTATTGTATGGCAAACAAACTTTTTCTAAACTAATTTTATGCTGTCATAAACAAATTTAATGGGTTTCAGTTATTTTTATCGATTTTCATCGGCATTATTTTTATTGAATTTTTATTTTAGAATTATAATTTATGGTTGACCAATAAATTTTCTACGAATGCATGTTAATTAGGTAGATACCCATACAATTTTTAGCCATTTATTTAATCATACCTATGTTTCCCATAACCCTCCTGGGTATTTCGAAAAATAAAAATCGTACCTACCAACTTTTTTATTTGCAGTGCTTATATTTTGTCGTCACTAATTACTTGATTATGGATTGTTGCCTTGTCCTTCTTAAATTGGGTTTGTTGAGGGTAGAGAAATTTTTATAGGCTTCTCAAATATTGTGGTTTAATCATAGGCTGAGTGCTTTCGCCGACATATCAGCTATCGACTTCATAGCTTATAATTGATTATGGGATTAAAGTTTTATCAGTTCAGAGAATGTGCATATACCTACAAAATTTGAATATTTCTCAATTTAAGTACAAATTGAACACAGTAAATAACACCAAACATGAAAGGTCAATACCAAAAGGTTCAACTATCAGACTATGTGTGTCTCTCCACATAAATTTCACATTTCCCTCGGTTTTAACATAATTGACTCAAGTAACATCTCCAAACATAACTGGTTATGGCTGGGATGTTCAAGGAGGACCCTAAAAATGTATACTTGAACATACCTAATACATTTCACCAATCAATAATAAGCTCTAAAGAGACCATATATTGGCGAAAGCGCTCAGCCTATGATTAAACCACATTACCTGAGAATCCTATAAAAATTTCTCAACCCTCAACAAACCCAACCTATTAATTACTAGATGGTGATGGTGCGTTTGTAATTGCGTAACTGGATTTTGATTTTCATCAATAAGATTCTGACCAATTTTAACATCGAAAACATATTTTAAAGGTTTCCTGAAAGTGGAGTAAAAGTTCTGTATTAAATATTCATTTCCTCATTTCCAGGTATTTTCACTTGCTAACGACTCGTAGCTCTCAGTTTGTGAATGCAGGAAAAAAAATTGTTCTCCACTCTTTGGAAAGCTCCCAATATATCAATCATCACACTACATATCATGCTGCCAAATACCCCCCCCCCCCCCCTTTAAAACCAGTCTGAACACTGGTCGCTACCCGTTCGGTTCTTTCAATCAAAACCGGAGATTGAATTGAACCAAGATTGATTGACATATCTAGTTGAAATCCACTTCTCGTGTGTGTTAGGGGCGAACTGTTGTTAAATTTGTACAAGCTATCGATGAATTATTCGTTTTGACATCAACACCCGATTCACGAGATATTCTAGCCCTTCTGCAATAGCACACCGTATTCAAAATATTTCGTAAACCGATTTCCCCTTGAGGCATATAGGTAATGCAATGCTTTTCAGAAACATAAACCAAGTAAGCCTGGCTACTAGAGATAATATTAATGACTAATTACCTTGCATGTAGAAGCAATTTGCTTAAGGACCACGTATACTGAGGCTCAATTTCCATTCAATTGTGGGAGCCCGATCCACTCGGGAGGACCAATGACTTACTGAGGCTCGAATTACATTTACTGAGGCTCAAAATCTATTTATCTATTAGGCGCACAATTAAATTCATAGAGACCGTTCCGACCTCAACCCCACAATACTAGAGAATTTCATTGAAACTGGATAAAAACGGTAGAAATAAGTTAAAAAAGGAATTTTGCATTGCCGCATGTCCATGTACATTTAATGCAGAAAAATTGAAATTTGAAGGGGACCATCTAGAACCCAACCCGAACAATCCCTAAACATTTCATCGGAATCGGACTGTAACTAATCGAAAAGCGGGTATCACCACTCGATTAACCGTTGAAAAATAGTGTTATATCATACGCCACACGCTTTACGGTCATAGTCAAACACACAAAAAATCACCTCTGCGCGCAAATTTACTCACGCGTTGAACGGGTTGCGCGTGGTCGAAAAAATCTAGTGAAGGATAATTATTTCATAAATTTTGACGTAGAATCTGAATCTGCAATGAAAAATAGGTTTCCCCTTTTTCACACTACTTTCCTTACTTGTATTCATTTTACATGGATGCTATCATGATGGATCACATCTTAGAAGGATGGGGTTGTTATTCGATTGATTTATTTTCAAGTATCCATTAGTCCAGAAGTTTCTTCAGGTGGCCGTCTGTAAGAGACCGATGAACACCGATTGTATGACTTCCTGTATTCACTTTCCGGGCGAGTAGGAAAGTGATAACTGTATTCTAAGTATCCCTAAAAATTGCAACAAACTCCAGTTTTCGGCAGAGTAGAATATAAAACATAAATAGAGTATATTCAACAGTGAAAACTCTTGCTCGCCTGATGTGTTGAAGTTCGAATCAATTTGAAAAGCCAGCTCAGTTACTGTTTTGTCGTACACAAACTCGCTAAGTTATGCTTCATTTTAAATGTTTGCTGCGGTAAATGTTTACTACTTTCCGACCCGCCCAAAGATCTTCTTATAAAAAATTTCTGCAACTCCCACAATACATGAGTATTGTCTATTGTCTATTGATCTAGTAAGGTCTATGACTAGAACACAATGTCTAAACACAAGGTCTATGAACACAAATCTATACGAACCGAAGAGATATATTAATGTATAAAAACCCAACCCCGAAATTGGAATTTTTTTATGTCGTACCATAAGGTCGTAATCGTGTACTCGAGTTACTTGTTTTCTTTTTTTTTACGAATCTCTCCTCAAAAGTGGAGGGGGCACACCATTAAATTTAAAAAATAAAAATAAATAAATAAAATGAAGAGGGGAGGACGCCCAGGTTTACCCGACGCCGGCTCAAGGGATGAAGGAAGTCGCAGGAGGAGGAGGAAGAAGAGAGGGATGAAAGGAAGTGCCCCTATAAAAAGACCACCAGTTGAGGTAAGACCCCCTGAGGACGCGAGTGGTGATACCACGGAGCACTCCTGCCGAGATGCCCAACTCGAGTAACTCCGTGGCGCTTTTCCCGCATCACACCCCGCGCCATGACACGGTCGCGGCCATGACCTTGATGTTATTGGTTACACGCATACCCACATACATACTCACATACACACATTTTCATTAAACGTATAGCTATGGGTTCAGATTGAACAAAATACCCATCGTAGCATGAGTTTCAGAAATTGATTTTCAGGGTGATTGCAAGACTTTCCCTTCACCCTTCGGGTTAAGTAAGGAAAGTAATAATTCAGATTTTTTACGACTTCACCCTTCGGAAATGGAACAAAACACTGACAAGATAAAAGGACAGTTCTTTTGCATCATTTAGTGGCTATATTGAAGGAAAGACCAAAAAAGTGCTTAAAAGGTGCCAAAAATTGCGTTTTTCACCTATTTTTGAAGGTTTTTTGCAAAAAACCACCCTCAGAGTTTTTGCCCAGGTATGAGGAGAATGGGATATCATTTCTACCCAGAAGAGGAGCAGCTCCTGTGAATTTCATCAAAATCCCTCAAGCCATCTTGGAGAAAACGCAAAAAGTGCTAAAAACGACGTTTTTTCACCTATTCTGATTTTTTTAACCCCCTAAAAATGATCATTTTAAGCTGATTTTTCTACAGCAGCTAGCTCTTGGGTATAAAACCCCAACCACGAAATTGGAATTTTTTATGTCGTACCGCAAGGTCGCAATCGAGTTACGAGTCACGAGTTACATATATACACACACTCATACATACATTTGCATGAGTTTCCGAAATTGATTTTGAAGGTGATTGCAAGACTTTCCCTTCACCCTTCGAGTTGATTAAGGAAAGTAAAAACAAAGTTGCCGAGCGTTTCGCGCATTTGCACATTTGGATTACTCGCAAAAAATTACTGAGGGTAACAATTTAACCTTTTTTTAAAAGTTAGTTTAAAAGTGGATTGCAAACTTGGTTCATAATAGCTGGGACACCCTGTATTAAATTTATCATTACCAGTTACCATCATCCTGGCTGAACTATAATGGTAACCTAAATATCCATAGCTTACCATCATATCCTCTCTACCTGTAACGTTCTTCCCTCTGCCGATGTTCCCATGTACGGGCAAACTTGTTCCTCCTCGCGTTCGTAATAAAACTCGATGATCCGTCGCCCGTTTCGTGGGGTAGTCGAGCCGAGTCGGTTAATGGCAATGACATTGGCCTTCCAGGAACGTATCGAGTTCGGGCGCCTCCTCCGATCGCCTCAGGCCGGGACTTCCAACATTGCAGGGGTGGGCGTTGGCCACGTTGATCTCTATCTCGGGTTCATAATTTATTATAAATACCGCGGAACTTAGCGTTCCTTATAAACCATCACCCTTCGAATCAGATTATCCTTTGTTCAATGTTTATTTATGTTTAGTACTTCCCCTGTTGAACTTTTTTTTTTTTTTTTTTTTTTTTTTTTTTTTTCAGATGGAACTTGTTTTTGCCATCATAACCCAACCAAAATTGAGACAAACTTACTGTGATATTTGAGGAGGAGCCATGCGAAACCCCACTAGTCCGTCAAATCAAATTTTTCAGAATTAAAGAAAAACTGTTTCATATTGTTTTAAAGCTAAAAACATGCGTATTTTTACTTCAATGTCTTGCAGGAGACTTTAGAAACTAAGAAGTATACTCAATTCAAATCATACTGCCACTAAAGTTGAAAAAATCCTAATTTTAGTTTGGACATGTGGGGTTTTGATTGATTTTCGCGAATTTTTGAAGAAAATTAAGCTATTGCTCTCGCTTCAAAATTTGTAGAATGTGAATTTTTGAAAAAATTTTATGCAGAAATCCGTTTCAGGCTATTCTGAATCATATTCTGAAGTTTAACGCATTTTTTTATGTATGTATGTATGTGTCATTTCAGACGATAAGTGTCCGTAGAATTGTGCTAGAAACTCCAAACAAATTTTAAAATGTTAAGGACACAAAACGAAAGTTCAAGTTCGTTGGCCAGCATGATCAGATTACATCTTCGGGTTGAAATTTTCAAAAATGTAGTCAAACATTTCAAAATAGCCTCTCTTTTGCGATTTGTTGTGCGAAATAATTTTTTCAGCATACTAATATGTAGTATATTCGGAATCAGCGTAAAATTTCCTATAAGAATATGTATCAAGTTTTCAAAAATTTCAAAGTTGAAAAATCAGTCAAAAATCGAAATAATGCCGTTCGCTATTTGCAAAAATCGGTAATATTTGCATGAAACTTTTTTCTTACTTGGTGAAAACATATGGAGGACTTAAGGGGTTTCGGTCTTCCTCATTCAGAGGAAAAATGGAAACTAGGGTAAAGATAATACGTCATTTTAAACGTTTTATGCTGAACCAAATTTTTTTACAGTTAAGGAATAAAATGTGAGAAGTTCTGTTAAAGTGTAACGAGGTGTTTCTAATACTTTTTACGTAGAACCGGTCGTTACTACGGAGGTGCGACCTGCTCAATTTCCACCTTCCACTTGTTGGAAAACTCTAAATTTAGTACAAGTCTCACTACATCTAAAGACGCCAACTTTCCTCTCCTTCAACTTTCTTCTGAGAACTACGTACGTATGTAAACCAAGTTGGTTGGAGTTTTCTGTATGAGTAGGTGAGTGTGACGAATGACCTAAATTCTCTCCTATTACACCCGAGGAAGTTGAAACTTAATAGGAAGTTTCCCTGGGACATCGAGAGGCGAATGAAATGACGGGCTCCTTCTAACTAGCTGAATGAGCGGAATGCTCTCCTGTTCACAATAAGAAGCTAAAATTTGACAGAGGGCTTCTCTGAGACGCCAAGAGACAAATAAAATTACGAGCTCCATCCTGATCATCTGAGTGAGAAAAACTATTGTACAATTTATTCAAAAAGCTCGAAAACTTAGATATTTCAATTATTAACATTTTTGAGAATTTCAGTTTCAATGTAGAAACAATAGCAAGGTTTATTAACATGGACATGTTTTCAGGCTAGGGTCGGGCGAACATTTGCTCTACACTTGTTTCAAGACAAATCAACCAAAACAAGTGTTTGTAAAAACAAGTGTTTTCGTTACGTATACCTTTGATTTTTCTACGAAAATATACCGAAAGAAAACAGAAATTTTTTCATTTGCTTATTCTGTACACCTGGGACTTTTTTTAATCAAATTTTTTAGTATTGATCACTTTTGTCAGTTTTGTGGTCAAATATGGTTTATTTTTTAATTTCAATTTTTCATAAAAGTTATTCTATAATAAACAGGTAATATTCCACCGTAAATGAGCCCTTTCCTATCAGCTGACTGACCTAATTTCTCTCCGTAGTCTAATTATGAATTTCACTAGAGTACTACAAATTTAGTCCTAAGCACTAAATCTTGATAGAGCATGGAACATGTTCCTTGAGAGAACGGGAGAGAATTTAGGTCCCTCAGCCCATCATTTCAATCGTCTCGCTCCCAGAGAGTCTCCCTATAAAAATTTCAACTTCCTAGTTCCTTCCCAGCCTAATAGTGGTTGAATCATGTTTACAAAATTAACTAAGAAGGATCACCGAGATGTAGACAATAAATTATTAAGACAATCACGCCCATACCTTAGATTGTTGGCCACGCACTGCGCGGTGGTTAACATAATACGGTTAGATAAATCGAGAGCTTTCCAACGACTGGCTAATAATTTTTGTACGATGATAAATGCCTAAGATACAGTTCCGTAGCAACTATTTGGTAGTGAGTGATAATAATCAGAAAATAAGAGCGTACCACACTCATTTTTGGCCGGGTTATGATGGCAATAACATATCCCATGTTAAAAAGTAACGATAAGATAGCGATTCACTAAACTGGTTACTTCATTTCCAGTCTCTAATGAATCTTCTGTCCCATATACATCGGTTATTCATGTTGAAAATATTTTGAGGCAACTGAGAGAAGTAGATACCCTCAAGTTTTGGAAGTTTTGTAAGTATCTCCCAATTTCTAACCCTAGTGGGCCTTGGTATTGACGAAGGAACGTGCTACTGGTGCAACACACCTGTTGAAATCCCGATTCATTTCGTGTTGGGGCTAAAAGCGGTTTCTTTTCCTGCCCCGCTTTGATCTCATTAACTCCAACTGTTTTGGTCCAGTCCGCGTTCCACGGCATTGCGTGCGAACTCGCCAAGTTCAGAAGGAATTTAATTATAGCCGCGACTGTCACCTTCTATCTCCAATGGAACAAGGCACCTCCTACCTGCACAATTCAAGGCAAGCCTCAATCGAACGTCTCTGGGTTTCTCTAATAAGGTTTCAAGACCACTTTGAGAGTTTTTGAGGCGTTAGAAGCCGATGGAATGTTAGGTTAGGCAATCGTTATGGTTCCTATCCTGAGACAAACGATCATCAGCTTGTACGGTTATGATGTAACTTAAAGAAGTAATTTGACAAATGGAACGTACCATGCCAAGGATGTATACTACAACCTTGTGCAAAGCCAAACCTTTTCAAGTGCCTTCATTCTCGACACGTTTTAGTTCACTATTTTCAATAATGAACCTTTACAGTCGACCAAGAAAAAATTTGTTAACTGCCTTCAAAATCAAGATATGTGAATTGGCTAAATCGAATAAAAATGTGCCAACAATTTGACTTTTCTCCGAAACTGCTTGGCCGAAGTTTATTAAATTTAACTCTAAATTCATACGAGTACACAGCCGGGGATGTGCTGTAATTCCGGCGTTTCATTTTATCAAGGGGTCAGAAGTTTTTAAAAACTGTGTTCCCTTTACTGCATCTATTTACATTTATTTTTTCTGCTGTTTTACTCAGTTATTATGTATGGCTTGTTGGGAGGTCAGTATAGCCTATTCTATTGCAATATGGACGTTCGGACGTATAGAATTAGTTTTTTGCTGCATAGAGTTCGATGTAGGTATAAAGGTCGATATCCGTCGAAGCGCTTAGAACTTGATCTTCATCCGCCAGTGATAAATCTATCTTAGCAATCCAAGTTAGGTTATACTCCATTAACAACAACTTTGAGAAAATCCCCCATATACCCTCTTATCTACAGGTGATTGAGGCTATAAGATTGCAATAAATACTTGGTTGTTTCTTAAAATTCACTTCAGCTCACACAAAAATGCAACTACTGTCCAACAAATAATCAGGTAAATGAAACTTGACTTCTGAAAACTTTTTATAAATTCAAATAGTTTCTCGTTTTGCCTTTGGAAATGAATGTTACACAAACGCATGCGGAGTAGCCAAAGTCGAACCAATCAAGATTAATACATAAACTGTTGTCATGAAATCACCCTTCTATTACCCTCCAATTTCGATCGAATCCGTCAGTAATAAATGAAATTTCAAATTTGGAAGACAAAAAGTCGTTCAACTTTGTGTAATAGAGTTTAAATAACGGGTACTAATGGAACTCCAAGAGATCAACAGAATGCGAAAGTGTCTGAAAGATGTGCGTTGTCACTTGATCAGGTTTTATCTTGATTATGTATTACCACCATCATAGAATGAATTAACATAATCTTACCACAATAGTATCCTGAGCAAAGTTGCCAGAGTTAGTGGCGCAGTCAACGCACTTGACGCTGTGAATGGAGGAGATCTGCGTACTGGCACCTGATTGGCTGTCTTTTTTTAAATGCATTTATTTAATATAGCAATGACAAAAGAAAAGGTGAATTTATAATGTATAATATGCTTCATGATATATACAATTAAAATATACCACCAATGCAACTATCTTTCTAAACTATAATAAACTTCTTCCTAAAATATACCCTCCACAATGAGCAAAACTTGTTTCGTGGTTAGAACAGCCTCAGTCGTTCCCAGACATTGGTGAAAGTGACATATTCGTTTTGAATTTCTAACTCAGATTTGTTATATTTATATTTATACAAACAAAGGGGAAAACATGACGAATTTCAGTCGGTTCAAGAGGTACAGCGATAGAATGAAAAGAAATTGCTTCGAATGTATGAAGTCATTCCACGAAGTTTTCTAGCTATAACATAATCATATCTTCTCCCTCATTGAAAAAGGAAAATGTATTTCTGAATTCATCAGAATTTAAGCTTTGGCATATCCATCTTTTTAAGTATTTACCTTCCAACCCATCTTTTATCAGGTTCAAAATTTTTGGCACCTGGTAATACCAGTTTCTTCGTCCCACAGCTGTATTTATTTTTGGCACACATTATTTCTCTGCCCTCTCCGCCCTTGGACCCTACCCATGTTGAGTTACGAGATATCGCCAATGATTTTTTATCAGCAAACATTATAATGTTTTTTAAATGTAATTTATCAAATTTTAAGACCCGTACTTTGCTGAAGTTACCTTTGACCTACAACTGTATTTTGGTCGTAACAACGATAGTATTTTCATCGCTTAATATAGGTTTCCTATGTACCGTCAACGCTCCACCCCAAGCCAAGCCGTTTTCATTATAGCTGCAGCACAAACGCTTTTTACGCACGCATTTTCATTCCGCATGAATCCACCTCTGAAGTTTCAATTACTTTCGGAAAAGAAGAATACAAATGGCTCGACAACGAAATTGTTATTTAATTTGGAAGTGCAAAAGGGTCTAGGTGGCAAAAAAAGGATACTCGTGTTTTTGTATTTTACAGGTTTATATGCTGTGTTCCTACAGCAAATCGGCAAATGGCAAATACACCCTTTTGAAGTAACATGTGAGGGGAACTCACATAGTTTCTGCTTTCTAAAGTTTTGAATGTCTATAACAGCTGCAGTGCAAACTACATTACTCTATAAACTTGGTCTGTGTTCATCTAATCATAGGTTATCAGGGAAAAATGTTTTTCTTTAATTCAGTCATGTTCCTTTGATACTATATTCACGTCTAAACATGAATTGGCCTGCTGAAAAATTTGGCAGTAGACTCTTAGACCCTTTTGCACTTCCACGCTTCGATTGGTAGGCTACCCAAGATGATAGTCTATTAGATTATGTAAGCACATACCTGAGCAGCGGGCGTGTTGTATTTGTCGTCCTTGTAGTAGATGCTGGGGTCCTCCCTGTACTGGCCATCGTCCTCTTCGTTGGGACCGAGGGGGTTCACCTGGTTGTTATTGACGGTTGGAGGCGGGACGTTGATGTCGCTTCCTGCGGGCTGGAATCCCAGTTTCGTCGCACCGTACTCCACTTCCCTCACCTAAAAGAAGCATCAAAATTACAAGTGTAAATAACTGACTATCACAACAGGAGTGAGGATTTTTCTGTAATTGTGTGAGTTACCAAGTCTTTACGAGCAGCGACAATGTTTCAAAAAATGTCTCTAGTACCGCTGGAACGAAGTTTTTCGTGTCTGACTTCATTATAATATTACTTTTTACCAATACACTATTGGTAAAGCTATTGGAGAGCCTGGAGGATCAGTACGTTAACACATTCGATGCTGGCCCCGCCACTGCACCAACTTCCTGGACTGGCCCAACTTTTTAGGAACGCACCACGACCATTTGGATGTTTTGTCCTCCCTCAAGTCCTCCATTCGTATTTTTCAGCTGGTAACCCTAACTATGCTGAACTTAATGTTACAACTTTTTGGATCGCAAAACTACTAGTGAAATATCGTGAAGCCACTAGTTACTCGTCTACGAATATTAGCAGATAGCTAGGAAGTTGTAAAGTTCCAGTCATGCAGCATGATCGAATGAGCGAATTTTCGTAAGTTATCGTACTATATTATGTTAAATTGTTCTGAAATTTGAGCATTTTAGAGTGCAAAATAATTCTGAACTATTATGTTTTTATGACAAAAAACATTTCCTAAATCGTAATCTGCCATTCAGAAAGAGATTTTGGATTTTTAGCTTTTTTTCAGTTTTTATTTATTTTATAGCAAATTTTAATGAATTTAAGTAAAATGTTCAGCCTAATTTTGTACATAACTTTTTTAATGTACTATTTGAAATTTTATATACTTTATTTCAGCAATGTTCTGCTAAACATTACAAATTTAACGATTTTTAGCCGTTTTTAGCCATTTTTAATGATTTTTTTTTATATATATATATATATATATATATATATATATATATATATATATTTATTTATTTATTTATTTATTTATTTATTTTTTTATTTTTTTATTTTTATTTTTTTTTTTGGTATTTGGTTGACAGCACATTATTTGAAAGTTGACCTAGGTATATAATGTACTCAAAAAGTGATGCCAACGAACTCAATTTTTAGTTTGATAAGCTTGATTTTTTGGCACGAGAACGGAATTTTTATCTCAATCCTAAGAAGAGTTATAGTCTTAAATGTCATATATATATATATATATGAAAAAGCGCAAACTTCAGGAATCGTTTCAGAATGCCTCAAAATGATTTCAATGAAGAAATTTTTCGAAAATTTTCATTTTAAAATTTTCAGCCATTGCCATAAGCTTTAATTTCTACTAAAATTCGCTAAAACACAGATCAACTTGTGCTTTATGGATGAACCTTTAAGTTCCTGCTCCCCCATTGACTGAAGCAGTAGTTCTTGCAGGGTACGACGAAAAAGATATACAAATCGTTCTACACAGAGAACGTGAAACTATCGTGTTACTGTGAATCTCCTACAGTCAGAGGTTTCACTTACTTAATGACACGACGCCCAGTAATTTGACCCGCTGAGAGCCGGGTGGATACTCGGCATCGAGCCGCCACGAGCTAAGCTAAGGTTATGACTATGAACATTCTGAGAATGACTGGTATTTAAACTTTAGGCATCCCAATGGAGCAAGAAGCTGAACCGCTACCTGATCGTGAAAAGCTTACTATTCAATTACTACATCCATGACCTTCATCATATGAGTGTCATTTTGTTTGTTTATTGTTGTGTCTATTTATCCTCCAAGGATGAAAGGGTCAATGTTTATTGGCAACATATTCACCATACTGTTGAGAGATATACATAAATAAATAGACCATTATTAAAATAACCGAAATTGCACAAAATATTGGGTTAACCTAAACACCGTTACCCCCTAAAGAATAAGTTTCAATGAACTTAGGCTCTTTGGTGGAGTTGGTTGTGTAGAGTTGGAGTTGGTTGTTGGTGTGTGTCTATGCCAGAATTACCAATATAGGGCCATGCAAAGCGCCTATGAAGAAATATACAAATTAATATTTAAAAACACAAAAAATTAGGAGATAAATAAAAGGACACACACACGAAGAAAAATTATGAACAACTAACAAATCTCTTCTTAAATTTTGAAATTTAAATAAATTAATGTTATCCTCAAACATGAAAAACATCAACGGCCCCTCAACTGAATCAACCTTCTCCATTAAGTGAGCTAAATTTGTTTAATAATAAGTCCATTTTTCTATTTATTGATGACAAATCTGATTTGCTACAGATCACTACACTATCAGAATCACCATCTTCCCTCCAAGATCAACATTGTTACTTCTACTCTTACGGCACACACCGCATTTCCATTTTCACGTAGGCCCAGCTTCAAGTTTTTGAAATTATCCAAAGTATTCAAATTCAAATTTTGTGGGTTTATTTTAGTTCATATTTCCATTTGCATGACGGTGGTAAAACTCGTTTTCCAGTGTTTTATTCCAAAATTTAGATGGACATGATATTATGTGAAGGTGGCACTTACTTTTCCGACATCGTCAACGTATCCATATTTGCCGTAAACTTCACCGTCGGGGTATTTGGTTTCGATTTTGAACGAGCCATCAGCTGCTTCATAACCGTACGAATAGGAGCCGTCGTCGTTGTGCCTGTTGATTTGCTTGAGGATGGGAACCGGCGTCGTGTACTGCTGCTGATTGTACTGCTGAGCCCATGCCGTTACAACCAGGCAAGCTGCCAACAACTGAAACAAATAAATAAAGAGAATGCTTTTTAGTTGTTGTGAAACCGCAAAGATGAAAAATGCATCAGATATGAATATTTACGCAAATTCAGCAATCTGTTAGGTAATTATCAGGAATGGGACCAAACAAATTATTTCTCCTTGATTGGTTGTTATTTTGATGAATCTATGGATGTTTTGTCCGTTATTATTATAAGCATCCCTGGACGTAACGTAGTTTATATAAGTATCTGTTCCTCACTACCGAAGGTACGAAAGAAAGCTTTGTGTTCGTGGAAAGAGTCAAGAAAAAAACTGTTCCCCGAAAATCGAAATTCCCATTGGTTCTTTGCGTTTCTGAGCTTGCTGATAAATTTTGGTTCCGTGTCAGTCTGTGTGTTATGTCTGTAAATTCCATGTCACGTCCAAACTATACTAAGTTTTAGTCAGATTCTGATGAAATTGCCAGGGATTATGCGGGTTAGCTCCTGAATGGTCTCAAAAAACATGCACTGCCTAAAAATCATTAATGGAGTGTGCGCATGCGCACACTTGTAATTCCTATAAGGTTGATTTCTCACGATGAAAAATTTATCATCAATGTTGTTGGCGATATTTCGATGGAAGCAAGACAGTTCTACGCCATTTGAATCTATCTTCTGCTATCACAACATGGGAGACACAGTTTGGAAATAAATTTGTATATTTTGATTGCGCAACGAGATACAAGATCGAACGTAACTTATTCGAATGGTAAAATACAGGTTGTAAGAATTTCCCAAGCGTTTTGACTAATAAAAGTGATATCACTGACACTCCAAATAACACCCTCAATCTTAGGTCATCATGATCATGTATCATTATTTCTATAATTTTGAGATTACCAGGATCAAATGCTAATATTTTGGAAGTTTTGCCTAACCTACTGATGCTACCAAACACTCCCAATCTAGGTATATTTTGATCGAGATCATTATCAAAGATTTACGGTTGTATGTACGCAAAGAAACATGGATTCAAACGTGCTAAACTTTTAAAACGCAAAAATACTTGACATTTTGTTTTCGAAAAAATCTTAAGTAATTATAATGCATTGTTTGATTTTTACCTTAACAATTGTAATAGATATTACTTACGAAAACATCAATATTCCTACTTGGGTTTCAATTATTGTTGTTGGGTATATATATGCAAGTTATGCAGGCATAGGCCTCGTTAAACTCACTAGGGGCCTTGGGAGTATGGAAGTTGTTCACAAAATTGTATTAAGAGTAATACTCTTTTAAAAGGATTAGGAACATTGCGATTCGTTTTAGCCATTTAATTACTCTTCACCAATCATATTTTTATGTATAGCATTGACCAGTAATGGAGATCAGCACTCATGTTATGCACAATATGTATTCATCAAGCTAAAATGTAGTTGACGACAACTTCAATCAAACAGTACCTACATATTTATGTGATCACTGAATAAGGAATCGTTAATGTTGGTTTGTTCGTTATGACATCCACGTGTAGGTAATTACTGACCCTTCATAAGGGTGTGGGCGTTCCCTGGTTAATTGTTTTATTTAGTGGATTACCTGTTTTTTACCTGATAATTTTGTTTACTTTCAAAATGTTGAAGTCAGTATTAATAATCTATTCAGTCCAGATTCAGCACGTGGACCATTCAATCTTTACTAATTAGTTGACGGAAATTATCTACGAATACCTCCATAACAATTATAGTCCATGAAGCACATTACTTGGAGAGTACGCTTCTTCTTCTTGTCCAAATGAAGGTTATCAAAGTTCTTTAAAGGTTAACGTGAATGAATGAAAGATATTTTGATTCATTTTCGTGATGCCCAATACAAGTATTCTTACATAATCTCTTCAGAGAGTCATTCGTTCAGCATTTACTCGTAAGTTGCAATCCTACAGATGGCATCATGCAGCTTTTTAGAATCACAATTGAACGTTTCAGTTCGAACGCGATCCGATAATATTAAGACATACGATTTTCGGAGTTGTGCCGAACTCTTGAAAACATTCAATAAATGTGTCAAGCCCTCTTCAATAAACATTTCTATAAATTTGTTCCGACTTAAATAATACTCGCAAAACCAAAACAATAATATACAACTATAGGTACATTAGAAGTAGTCACCTAACATGTCACTACAAATTTTATAGGCTATCCAGGATAGATAAGATTATATATATACTCATAAAAAAGAAGGGAACAGACTGCGCTGGTTATACTGTTGGTGGAGGCTAATCATATAAATTTGAATGACTAAGTTGTTATTCACACTAAATCTCCCGATGCCATCCCTTATTTTTAAACATCAAGCTAAAACGAAGAAGAGTTCTGATTTCTCGAAGTATATTAAACATTTAATGTATTAATGTTATTTGCATACACCTCAACAAATTTCGGTGTGCATGCTGCATATTTCATTAAGATACGTGACAAGACTATAAATTAAGGTGACTTAACAAACTTAAAAATACTGTCAGCTCTGAGTTTAGGCAAACGATTAAATTATTAGTAAATCATTTTGAAACACAAAGTTGGCAGGTGCTGAGCCCACTCGAACTGGTCACTGATGTTATAACTGGGTCAGTCTTCGCAACGTCCATGAATGAAGTTGCTCATCAGACCGAAATCTTCAGAACGCGTAAATGGGTGTCGGTTCTTTATGTGGAATTTTTACGTAACGTTTGACGACTTTATTTTTCTTCGAGTCCGGTCACGCCTTGGTCTATCCGCAGGAGAAGAGCCAGAGGTAAGGCGAGCACTCACAATTAGCCACTTTCACTCGGCACATGACCGGACGCGATTGTTATGCGAAGGTTGTGTCCGCGGTTTTGCTCAACAGGGGCGTATGTGCACTATGGACAAGTGCGAGGATGGGACCTTGGGCCAGATTGCGGGCCGGTCACAGGACCTCTGATGAGATGTAGTTGACGTAATAGAGCGAACTGGTATTTTTACGGGTGATCATGACCGCGTGAAGTCCGAGTAAAAGTTACACATACCTACAAGGCGAAAATGCAGTCAGTAGCAGAGTCGTTTGCGAGTTATCCAGTAGAAAAGCGTTGAAGGCTTCTTCAGTCCTTAACAGCTTCATTAGTGGATTACTTTATGTCTAAACGAATTCCCCAAATAGCAGGCACGTAATCGAATAATTCAACTGTCAAATGGTTAGGGAAAATCAAACCGTCCAAATAATTGCACACGACCCAGTGTTTTTTGATTGGGTGATCACTTGAGGCGTCACAACAAAATTTAACCTAAATGCATTAATTGAATCTAGAAGATTTTACGTTTTTATTGAGATTGACAGCTTCCAGGTTCATCTTCCCGTCAATGTAGACAGGTGCAAATAAATTGGAAGGCATGATCATCAAATATGCCAACGCCCAAAGAAGAGAAAACGCTTACATATAGTTAGCGATAACCATTTTCTAATAAAATCTTGTTTGTTATTCGATGTGGACGCAAGTTTTGCCTTACAGGGGCGTACGTGCATTCCAAGTGCGAGGATGGGACCTTGGGCCAGATTCCGGACTCGTCACAGGACCTCTGATGAATATGCAGTCAGCAGCGAACATTTCGCGTGTTATGCAATAGCAGAAAAAAGTTGAAGGCTTCTTCAGTCCATAACAGCTTCATTAGTAGGGTCCTTCATGTTAAAACGAATACCCCAATTCTTATTTAGATTAACAACTTCCAGGTTCATCTTCCAGTCAATGTAGGTACAACTAAATTGCAACGTATGATCATGAACACCCGACGAAAACAAAACGCTTACATATAGTTAGTGATAACCATTTTCTGATGAAATCGTATTTGTTATGCGATGTGGATGCAGGTTTTGCCTAACAGGAGCGTACGTGAATCACAAGTGTTCGAGGATGGGACCTTGGGCCAGATTCCGGACTTGTCACAGGACCTGTGATGAAAATGCAGTCAGCAGCGAACTTTTCGCATGTTATGCAATAACATAAAAGCGTTGAAGGCTTCTTCAGTCCATAACAGCTTCATTAGTGGATTCCTTTATGTCAAAACGAATTCCCCAATTTTTATTAAGATTGACAGCTTCCAGGTTCATCTTCCTTTCAATGTAGGTGCAACTGAATTGGAATGTATGACCATCACATATGCCAACGCCCAAAGAAAAGAAAACGCTTAGATATAGTAGTTAGTGATAACCATTTTCTTATGAAATCGTGTATGTTATGCGATGTGGATGCAGGTTTTGCCTAACAGGGGCGTATGTGCTTCACAAGTGCGAGGGTAACCTTCCGTGCATCACAACCTTGGGCCAGATTCCGGACTCGTCACAGGACCTCTGATGAATATGCAGTCAGCAGCGAACATTTCGCGTGTTATGCAATAGCAGAAAAAAGTTGAAGGCTTTTTCAGTCCTTAACAGCTTCATTAGTGGATTCCTTCAAGTCAAAACGAAGTCCCCAATTTCCCTTATTATTGAGATTGGCAACTTCCAGGTTTATCTTCCCGTCAATGTAGGCACAACTACATTAGAAGGTATGATCATCAAATATGCCTACGCCCAAAGAAAAGAAAACGATTAAGTATAGTTAGCGATAAACATTTTCTGATGAAATTGTGTTTGTTATGCGATGTGGACGCAGGTTTTCCCTAACAGGGGCAAAAGTGCGAGGATGGGACCTTGGGCCAAATTCTGGACACGTCACAGGACCTCTGATGAGATGTAGCTGACGTAATAGGGTAAACTGGTATTTTTATGGGTGATCATGACCGCATGAATTCAGAGTCAAAGTTACAAGTACCTACAAGGGGAAAATGCAGCCAGTGGCAGAATAGCTCGCTTGTTGACGGATCGTAAAAAAGCGTTGACGGCTTTTCAGTCATCTAACACGTTCCTTCGTGTCTACACGAATTCCACGAATAGCAAGCAGGTAATCTAGAGATTCAACTGCCAATTCGGCACCTAACCTTCAGATGATTGCACAAGGCAGTGCAAATGTTGTTCGAATGGTTGATCACTGACACTGTTCCATCAGTCGCTTTAATTTGAACGATCATTTCTGTGAATATTTATGCAGTTAACCAAATCTTGCTCTCTGTCTTTATTGTAATTTGGCTGTAATGTAATAGCTGTATTGTTTGAAAAGAACTGGAAGAAGGTGGAGGGCTGATGAAACAACCGTTTCATTAGCGGATTCCTTCGTGTCAAAACGAATTCCACAAATAGCACTCAGTTAATCAAGTAGTTCAACAGCCAAATAGGTATCTAACCTTCAAGATGATTGCGCAAGGCCCAGTGTTGCTTGAGTGAATGATCGCTTGAGGCGTAACAACAAAATTAAACCTGAATACCTAAGTTTGATCTATAATTTCTTGCGTTCTCAACCTGACTAATAACTTCCACGTTCATTTACCCGTCAATATACAACTAAATTAGAAGGTATGACCATCAAATATCCCTTCGTCAAAAGTAAAAAGTTCAAGTTTTGCAGCATGACCATTTATCAGAAAATTTTCGAAGTTTCCCTCACCATATTTGTCAAATTATTTTGAAATTTGTTTATGAGCCTAGGAATTGTTAACCACTAAATAATGGTGAAAAAACTCTTTCTAAATATTAATCACCTAAATATACTAATTTTACAGTTTTAAATTTTTTCCGGTAACACCCATTTTTCAACACATTTTACAAGAAAGAAATTTAATTGCATTTTTCAGCACAACTTTGTGGAAAACATAGGTATTAATAATAACCTTTTTTCGGTATACTCTGCCAAAAATATTCGTTTAACAAGTTTTGGCCGTTTTTGTGATAAAGCACTTTTTTTTGCTCAAAACGTGTTATTATTAACGAACTCATCCCTTCTTTAGAAATTCTAGTTAGCGAATTTTCGTAGGAAATGAAGCTATTGCAACGGCTCCAAAAAAATTTAAATTTAAATTTAAAAAAAATTTTCATCGGTATCCGTTTTTTGGCCTTTTGAAACGAATCCTAGAGTTAAACGCATTTCATATGTACGAGTATATGTATATAAGTGTTTTTTGGTGACGGATTTTTTTTTTTTTTTTTACCTCAATCCTTAAGGAGAGTTATCATCCGGAAAAACACAACCGCCCTATATAAACACAAACACACACACTCATATATAAGAAAAGGCGTTAAAATCCAGGAATCGCTTCGGAATGCCTTAAAACGGATTTCCTTGAAGAAAAGTTCGGAAAATCTTTTGATCCACTGCAATAGACATTAAGATGAGACGAAAATGCAGTCAATGGCAGAACCTTTTGCTAGTTGATCGATTGCAAAAAAAACGCGTTGAGGGAGTGCTTAAAGTTTCCACAAGGACACCGGATGGATTCAATTATCCGCAACACAACTACCAACATCGTAAACATGTCGCTGCCATGTTAGTTATCATGAAACGCTGAACATATCTATCGTGACGGATTTTTTGTAATGGATCCCTGGATAGCATTTGATACAAATAATATGTTTGAGATAAGGAACACTTTTGATGTTGGAAGGGAACTTCAGAACGAAATATCAAAATATGTAGAATATATCTAAAAGCTGGTCAAATTTTATTCTGACTTGAAAGTGTTAGGCTTTTAAAGTGTTTAAAATAAGATGTTTTTGTAGTGTGGATGTGAAATCTGCACCATCCACACTACAAACGCATCTTATGTTAAACATTTTCCAAGCCAAGACTGGAGAGGAGAGTATTATAGTATACCCCTGGAAATTATGTATCTCTCGACATAAAATTGCCTATACCAAGATACCACCAATTATGTACGCCTGATGAAGAGCAGTGCTCAACTATCTCGAAATGCATAGCAAAACAGCAAAAACCGCACTTGTGTTTTCCTTCAAACCCTTGAAATCGTCATAGACTTAAGAGACCCAGCTGGTAACTACCTAATCACAACAAAAGAAATATCAAAACTCAATCACAGGTCGGGCAATTCATTGGAATCCAACCTCACATAAGAAAATGAATAAAACAGAGACCAAAGTTAAATTCGAACCGTCATACCTCGGATATGATCATGTACGGACACACACTATGTATCTGTACCCAAGCAAAGGTGTTTATTTTTCGTTATAATTTATTTATCCGATTATTGACATAGGTTCAATCAGTTTACTTTCAACTACTCAGCGGGGCACTTTTTCGGTATCAATCAATGCCGTTGGTTGGTTTTAATACTCTATCATAACGGTAAGGTACATTTTCAAACGATACATAATGCAATCGAGTGATGAATGTTCACGTCATTTTCATTTGATTCAGGGTTTCAATTAAGAAATCCATTACCGTTATTGGAAACATTCGTTGAAACATTTTTTTATACAGAATTATGTACTGGTCTTGTAGTTGGATTTTTACTTGTTATGATGCAATCGGCCAATCAAAGACAGTCTATTATATGATTTTTGAGTATGGAGTTATTTTAATGTCGATCGGGACGTCAGGACGTTTCCGGAAAGAGTCGAACTATTTCAACCAGAATAATGGGGTCGCACCGAGGAATGCTTAAACGGTTGTTCGCTCCTTCATTATGGCGTAACACTCATTGTGAAACGCGGGTCCAGATCTGAAAGTAGACTTCGGGTGCAATTCCGACTCATGAGACTTTATCGCTCATCCAGAGATCAAGTTGAATATTGTTAAGTTACGTCAGGGCCGCTGTAATGGACGTATAGACGGACGGAAGTCTCGAGAACTAGTTGAAAGTAAGACCGTGGGACCTGCAGTCAGAAAGAACATCTTTGCAGGCTCTCCAGACGACAGAGAGGATTTGCCCTAATCAGCTGATCGGCCGTTCCAAGGGTGTCTTCACCTGTTGCTTCATCCTGGGAGACCGTGCGAAAGTGACCCAGTTCCTTCGTTGTTCTTTCATTTATTTATATTCCGTGACTAATTTATGAAAACAACATTTTCGTAAGCCTGAAATCCAATCTTCAAAAACCCTTCTTTTTAAACTAATCTTGCTCGGGGTTGTAAGGCATTTATATGTTACAATTGATATATTCTGTTGAACATCAGCGGCCAACATAGTTTTAAATAGTTGTCAAATACCAATTACCAACAAACATCACAAGCCTAAACTCAGACCGAATTCTTGCAAGCTATCAAATACTTAGTAATTTCTTTATTTATTGGAAATCTTCACTCGAAATTGGAAAGTACTGTGATGTGTGTTATGGGAAGTTCAGAGTGATGCAAGTTGCAAACTCCGTTAGTAAGTACTCATACATTTCAAATACGGGTATAGGGGTGGAGGGAGGAAGATATTTTAGGCTTCTTCCAATGTGTGAATTTAATGAGGTACAACTGGTTTCGCCTGGGGTCGCATCATCAGGTATGTTAGGAAATTCAGAAGAAGGAAGTTATTATTTACCACTACATTAAATGGTTGTCTTATCATTTTTCCCTGCACTACCACCTTGCATGTGCTTTTTCCATGCCCACATCGAATACCATCCAAAGAAAAGTCTTGTTTGAAGGCAGTCCTTGAGCAATTAAATAGTTAACAACTTTTTGTGAGGAAATTGATAATTGAATGAAAATAATTGGAAGGATAAAAGGGGAGCCACCCTAGGCGAAACTAGTTGTACCTCATTAAATTCATACACTGGAAGAATCCTAAAATATCTTCCCCCCTCAACCCCAACACAATTAGATGGCTACCACCACAGAAGCAATTATTTCAAATGCATTTTTCTCCATCATTACTTGTATCATTATGAATCTATGAACGAGTTTAACCATTCATTCATACATTGATTATTTATGAATTTCCACAATGATTCATGGGGCAAACCACAAATAATCATCTTAAAAGTCTTGGTTTTATTCATGCTGCTTGGGCTACAACCCAAGAATGTAATCGTAATCGGTCGCCCACGATAAACCAAGTGGCTGCCGAAAATCGCCTGAAGTTCCTAATAGCATCACCACAAAGCCTATTACAGAATGTGGTTTAAGCATGTTGTAGTGGAGCGATCATGAGATAATAATCTTCCTTTATTAAGAATTATGTAATAAATTCTTACTGTATGAATGAAGCAATATTGATTCAGCAACTTGCTGTAACAAAATTAGGCTATAAACTAAATTTTAAGTTTCACATACCACAAGTTTCTTGCTGGAACATACTGGAGTCTTACCATTACAACCCCGACAAAAACCAAGCCTTATTGGTTGAAATTCTCGGATTGGCTCGTCGATAAAATGCGCGTAATGAATCAGTCTTCGAGGGCTTAACTACCATTCTCCATTCAAAACGCCAACTTCAGCTCTATATTTCGTTTAATATGTTTCACTGATTGATACGAACGAGAGCTTCCCAAAAAGGTCGTATATTAGGGCTATTCGATTATATAAAGTGCGCTGAATTAAGTTGAAATTCAAAATCAGTCACGCCACTCCCTTCCAACTGTTGTTATACACAAACTAGACAGAATCGGACCTTGAAACTTGATGAAATGGTAATGTGAACTTTGGCGCTGTTTGATATGCACGGGATAGGTCTATTACATATTTTGTGTTTTTATGTTTCAGCACGCTGCAGGATTTAAGATTACTGATGTATCCACAATAGTAGATAGATTGATTATGAATGTATTCTTTATCATACAACTTGATTAATTGAATGCGCTGGACGTTGTTGTTTACTGCTCGGAACACATGGCCAATGTGTGGGACTGTACAAAACCGCGAAGTATTTCTGAATGAACTGTAATGGAATGTAAATTCGCATATTATTGTTCAACAGCAATAATCAACGCTGCACTCAGACAGAAGCATGAAGAACGACCTTATGGCAAGGGGTGATCTCATTTGAAGGCTTTTCCTTCCTCATTCCATCCAGATCGGTCTAACCTGCGAGCAAGGCCTTCAGCGACAATGACCCCGCCCGTTACAAATGCGAACAGCAGTTCATCTTAAAGAGCGAAGTTATCACAGGATACAGACAACATTGAGAAGGTCAGCTCAGAAACTCATGATGGAATATCCATCAATACTTCCAGGTATTTGCGAGCGTTCATCCTAATTCTACATAATACTGCATGTAACGCAGAGGCTCAGTTCCTAATTTCAGCTTCGTAGGCTAAATAGCATAAATTGGATTTTTTGAATCACAAAATCAGCTCACGCTGCTGATTATTAGGTAATGACGATTGTCTCCACTTTATTTTGAATGACTAGCTGTTCATTTTGCGACCCGTCCCGTCAAATTCGGTACAGCATTTCTTGAGTTAAATTAGGAATTATAATTACAAAATTTCTCCAAATACTGTAAGTACAACCTGTGACACGAGTCTTCTTGAAAACTTATTTCATGTTCCATTTGAGTGTCCTATGTATAACTGGATCAGAAAAAGATATATCTCGAACTTGGTGGGGGTACCGGAAACTTGATAAATTTTGTATCAGTACCAAGTGAATTCGACATAAAAAGGCTATATTTCTTCTTAACTGAAGTTTGCAAACTGAGAAATTTATGTTTGTTTGACTGAAGGATTAACTCTCATATATATACTGGTACTGCCTATGTCAACTACCTGAATGTTTTTGAAATTATTTATGAAGTGCATTGTGTTTCATTTTATTGTTGTTTCCAATATCTATAAGGTAAAGTGAATGAGCTGAATTAATAATGAATGTTATAATAATTCGTAATTTATAAAAAATTTTAAATTTCTACTAACGCTGTAATACTGAATATATTATCATTAATTGTGAGTGAATCATATAAGTGAACACCACGATCAATTCTAAATTTTGTATTCTTACAGTTGATTCAACTGGGAAGTGAAAACACTACGTTAATGATGTTTACACTACAACTGTTACAATTATGTATTTTTTGTAAAGCATACTCGAATGTAAGGACATACATGTTCAAATACATTACATAAATAAATTCTTAAGTTAAAGTGCTTTTCGAGGATACACATACATACATACATACATACAGAAACGGACAAAGTGAATGCAATAGCTTCTTTTATTTTATTTTTATTTCACTTTATTAATTTTTTAGGTACCTTTTTTTTTTTTTTTTTCAAGAAAATGCGCTAAAACAGGCATGCCATCGCTGGTTAGACGTATGGCTTTCGGGAAATCTTTTTAAAATAGAAATAATTTCCTGTATTTCTGGTTATGTCCTAGAATAATGATTAATTATTAAGGAAGAATGGTAGATCATTGGAGGAGCAGGTAGGTGTTATTCAATACCGGCAGTGGACTCCATAAATGCCTATATAATATGGATGCAAATTCGAAGGTCGTTTCGACCAAGATCATTTCTGGAAAGGCTACAAAGAACACGCCTACCTATAGTAACATTCGCGAAGTTATAAACTACTCTCATATTAGTTCCACGAGCGATTGGCATTTTCTCTTACCTCGACTTAGAGACATAACCTTTCGAAAATCATTATTTTATTTCATAGAGCGTTGAAAAGTGTCGTTTGAGTTTACCATTCGATTCAACGAGAAATGCGATACAAGGAATCGATAGGAGGTTCGACATTTGGAAAGCACAGGTGCGCAGCTTCTATTGACGGGGGCAGTATTTATGGGAATGACCACCTGACCGCGCCCTGCCCGACCTTATGGGGGTTTCTGGTATGTTTTGCAAGTTAGACTTTCGACACCGTAAACTTGAACCGGATTGTACGACTTAAAGCTGTCAGGCTCCTAGCAATCTTGTAGGATATCAAAGGAGATTCGGGTGTACTTTAGTCCAACCCCCCCAATTCTCAAAACAAGAATTCTCTAACCATCGTTTTTTAATTTAAAAAATGTGATTTGGAATCGTTAGACTCCCTTCTTTCACATCGTTGACCATTTGAAGAGTACAGGAGAAGAACGGGCTATCTCGATTATTTGTCAAAAGTGAGTTGAGAATGGTACCGTATGTTTTGGGGGTAGCCGAACACGCTGGTGTGGTGAAAATAGGGAAAGAACGGGTCTAAATGCTTCAAAACAGCTGGTGAGTGTTTCGTATACAGCGAAGAACGGGCTTATGTGAGCGGTCCAGGGAAAGAACGGGGTAACTTAGAGCTACCGCTTTCCCCATCTTTGTAAGTTCATTATATAGCCTGTAAATAACAGAAGTACCTAAGTTGTGTTTCGCATGTCACATTCTACCACTTTTCCGACCTGTTGCTGTCTCTATTCAATATTCATCGTTTGGTTCTATATTATTTATTCATTGATTTTTGACCTGATCAAAATCAGATATTTTGATTGGGCTGGTTTTCTTGACACAAGGTATATTCCTAAAGCTCCAATAAAGACAAGGCGGCTGAGAGAAATGAAATTTCATGTTGATTGCCTTCAGCTAGTTTACAATCGTGAGAACGATAATGAAGAATTTACTAGCAAGTTTGTGACGCCGATAGTTGGGGGATGACAATTTTATCATCTTATATCAATTTCAACATGGTTGTATCATCAATAACTACTGCGCATGCGCCAATAAAAATCCTTGTAAAAAGCTTATTTTTCACAGTTTTCACCCTATCAGTTTCATTGTTGCCAAATCAATACTTCTGCGCATGCGCAAACGTAAATTCCATCATGTTCCATCTTTTCACTCTCTATTCGTTCGAGTTCGCTTAAATTTGGATGATAGTTGGAAGAAGATGATAGGTAAACAGGAAGCTATGTGCCACACCCAACTTGGGAGTCCAAGTCTAAGGATTCCAAATCATATTTTAAAAATTAGAAAACGATGGTTTGAGGTGGAGAAATCCTGTTTTGAAAATGGGGGACAGGACTAAAGTACACCCGCAGATTCTGCCCTAATTCGTTTCGGACAACGTAATGACTTGAAGGAAACAAAAGTACGTCATCACCAGCTCAACAATACAACTGTAATAGTTTTATTTTCGTTCACAGTTCGCGGACGGTCTCTTCGCAACTCTTTCATTGTAGTCCGTGAGAAACTTAAGCTGATCATAAAAGGATGACCAACTCCTCAGAGTGATTGGATTCCCATTGAACACGTCCAGATCGAATTGATCAATCGCTTCTGGTCTTGATGAATCTTTGTTGGCGCTGACGGAGGCAAAAACAATGAAAAGTGTTGACATCCTCTTGAGAATTCCAAACGAAATAGTTATGTAAATTTCCCCCTTGCAACGAGCGATTTGAGAGAAATATGCAAATTGCCTGCGTGTTTTGATTGCAACGAAAGGGTGTCTGGTGTCCAAAAGGGATCTTCTCATGAGAGCAACCGCAGTCTGCCGCTCCTACATTTCCATATCTTAACAATAAGTTTGGTATAATTAAGAATAATTAAACATAATTCTCATAATAAATAGGTAAGTAACAATAATTGGGACAGGAAGCTGTTATATATATGATCATCATCATCATCCTCTCTGATGATAGGGTCGTGTAAGATTTTATTTGTCTCAAACTGAATCAAAATTATAGGTTGAATTATATGACCACGATTATACGATAATGGTGAGGGCGCCCGAACTCTGTAACCTTTTCAGAATATTTGAACTGAGTTTTTGGAGAGGCACATGTATACGTATTCAAAAATATGATGCGTTGGCGTATTCTCAAGGTTCCCATTATTTATAATACGTAAATAAATAACCCCAATGATCTCTATAGAAATTTGGTCATAAATCATGTAGAAAAGACCAAATTTACTTATTGCTATCCTCGTTAAAATTTTTGGGAAGGCAAAACTTTTTTTTTTTTTTTTTTAATTTTTTTTAATGAAGTTTTGTAAAAAATGAAGCCAATACCATGGAAATTTTAAAATCAGAATTTTGGAAACATTTCTTCATTGAAACCCATTTTGAGTCATTCTGAAAAAAATTCTAGAATATTACACTTTTTCATGTATATATATATGTCATTTCAGACGATAACTCTCCTAAGTATTGAGATTAAAATTCCGTTACTGCGCAGATAAATCAAGCTCTCCAAACGAAAGGATGACTTCGTTGGCTAACAGTTTTTGAGCACATTAAATTGGTCAAATTCAAAAAATTTACTAAACAAATTACTAAAACTGGCTAAAAATCGTTAAATTTATATTTTTAGCAGAATTTTAGCCAAAAAAAAAAGTTTATCAACAACGAACTAGAACATCATAAAATGTACGCACACAATTATGCAGATTTGCTGAAAAATCTATAAAAACTCCCTAAAAAAGCTAGTATTCACAAATCTTCTTTGCGTCACAGAATATTATTAGTTTTTTTGCCATAAAATTGTTAATTATTTATGTGGACTCAAAGTGCTCAAATTTCATTTTAAGTACATATATATATAATACAATTCGAATAGGTCTATTTTTCTACATAATTTGTTGCATACATTATAATATTGCACCCATACCACTGGAAATTATATTAAAAGAAGAAATGTTCATTAAATTAAACGGTCACTAAGATTAATTTGGAGCGAGCGGCTAATTTTTAAACATTTAAAGAAATACCGAATTTCTAGAAGAAATTAACATTCGTTTTCATTAAATGAGTCGAAATGGTGATAAATAAATATGAAAATCATCTGTTCTAAAACATAATTTATCACTGATTCCAAAAATGAGGTCATAAGTTGAGAAAAGATGATTTGAAAGGGAGAAATGTGGGTTATTATGTGAAAAAACGTGGTTTTCCCGAGAAAAACTCTCAAAAATACCTTATCATAGCGACGTGCAGAGATAGAAAGGTGCAGTTGGTGGGATTCTACTCTATTTTCTGTCCAGTTTCACACACATTTTTATTCAAAACACTGAACCAAGTACCTATATACGTTATAGGTAAAAAGCGTTAAACTCTAGGAATCGTTTAAGAATGTGTCAAAACGAACTGCAATGAAGACTAGGTATTTTCGAACATTATAATTCAATTTTGGGGCCATTACTGTAGCTTCGTAATTTAAGAAAATTTGATAAAAGTGATCGTTATGGAATCTACCACTTTGGTTAGTTGGGAATGCTGTAGATTGTCCTAATCACTTAATAAGTGTATCCCTCATAACAGTCAATGATTATCTCCCTATTATTCAGATATAGAGACGCGCGATGGTGGAATGATGAAGACAAGACGTAACGATGTTAGGTATTCGAAACGGTAGTATATCCTATCGAGAGCTAGATCAGCGGTTCTGTAATGCAAGCGGGTGCTCACTGCTCAGCTGAGAGCCCTCAAGGTTGTCAGGATTCAGGAATGCTAAGAGCCAGCAGAGAGACCTACAACTGTTACCACCGCGGCCCCGCCTTCACAGTTTATAAACACATTGGCTCGTGTAGGACCTTCCCGTTCCACCAGGCGCCTACGCTTTTCTTTTTTCCAATATAAGTAATGCTAATTTATCGCGCCACAATTAACATCGTTATTTTCTAGATGTCGTGGAAAATTCCGTTAGGTGAGCAGCATTGTAGAAACTCTTGGGGTTTGATATTTGAAAACTGGGCAGTTTTTACGAGCTAAAGTGAAGAGGTCCCATTGGGCTATTTCACAAATGGATCGGTTGAGGATAGTATTATCCATATATTATCTATCGTCTATAGTATCTATTCCTCCGTACATAATGGATAATAACACTGTTTTAGGAATCTTAGGGGTAAAACCGTTCAGTTCTCTCCCCCCCACGCGTCAATACCTTGTAGCACTCTAGAGAAAGGATTGTATACAGTATCTATCAAGTAACACCGTTTTTAGGAGTCTCGGACCAAATCCCTGTAGTGTCCGTCCCGGCAGCTATCAGTAGCAGGACTCAGGAGAGTGGATTGTATACACAATCAGCAACCCACAGTCTCTTCCACAAATGAATCTGTAGAGGATAGTGACATTCTACTATCTATTACTCAGTCCATAATGGATAACAACGACTGTTTAGGAGTCTTGGAGCATATCCCTGTAAGTCTCCATCTCAACTGCTTCCAGTAGCAGCACTCCGGAGAGTGGATTGTATACACAATCAGCGACCCACAGGCTCTTCCACAAATGAATCTGTAGAGGATAGTGACATTCTACTATCTATTACTCCGTCCATAATGGATAATAACGACTGTTTAGGAGTCTTGGAGCAAATCCCTGTAAGTCTCCATCCCAACTGCTTGGATTAGTGAATTGTATACACAATCAGTGGCCCAAAGGCAATTCCACAAAATAATTGGTAGAGGACAGTAACATTTTACTATCTATTCCTCCGTCCATAATGGATATAGATAATAACGCACTGTTTAGGAGTCGGGGTAAAACCGTGTAGTCCCCCCTCACGTCAATTGCTTGCAGCACTCTGGAGAGAGGACTGTATACACTGTCAAGTAAACCACAGGTTTCCACAAAATTGCACAAAATAATCGGTTGTTTTTCTATATTTTTCTACACTTTACTATCAATTTCTTTGTCCATAATGGATAATAACGACCATTTAAGAGTCTTGGGGAAAACTCTGTAGGACTCCCCCCCCCCCCTCTCTAACCCCACTCTCTCTCTCCATCTCTCTCTCTAGACCCCACAAACAAACACCATAACATAACACCTTTTAGCCACAAAAAAGAAAAACGCTCCTGATCAATCAAATAAGAAACCATACAGTATTTTGTGTGTAAACGGTAGGTACTATGAATTCCAATCCAGGATGAGTCAATTGGAATCCGCAACGCTGGAAATACCACCCTTCGTAAACTTATTATTCAACCGGTTTTACACGATAACTGGATTTTTGTAATTATCCTGCATTGATGGTAGGCCATAAACAAATCCCACATCCTCCCAAGAATATAACTGGATAATTTAATAGCTCCATTCTCCCGCATTTCAAATTTAGGAATATAAGAACTAAAATTTTGGAACTTTTGCCCTTGAAAATTATTTGGCGTTTTGAAAAATATAGGGTGTAGGTATAAATGATGATTTTTGCCCACATAAATGAATTTAAAAGAGAAAATAATTATAATACATTTGATTTGAGACAGAAGGTTATCAGCCCGTCATTAATGAAGGTGCAGTAGTAACAATTGAAAATTAATAGAACACTAATTACTATTTTTTTCTAACAATGATGAAGTTCATAGAGAATCATCTAACGGTAGATTTTCAACAATCGGACCAATAAGTATCGAAAAATTGAAAATTTCAATGCTCGAACGTTGAATATGAGCACAGGTTCTTATTGGTTTATGAGCACTGCTTTTTATTGGCGGGCCATCTAAGACCTAAACGGCGTATCCCTGATAATTTCATCAAAATCTCTTGGAAGTTGTGGAAGGAATGCACGTTGTCTTAGCCACAGAACGCGGAACCGACATTGGACAGGACGATGTAGATGGGAAATGTGAGTAGACACTTATATTTTGGAGCAAAAAGATTGTCATATCACTATCGCCACATTAGAAGACTTGGGAGCCAAAGTGTCAAATCTTTTTGTGAAAAATGAACGCCTGATCCTGCGATCATGTAACTCTTCCTGTAGTTATGCAGAAATCACTTGAAAGGACAACACCCTCGTTTTAACCTTGGTGCCCCTTCCAAGCTGAGCTCTACCTGCTCCCACACCGCACTGCTTCCTGCTATTGTTTCAATACATTTTAGCATAATCCTCGATTTCCTTTTTTATACATCATTTCATCGAACGGATGACTATTTTCTCGTCAATTTCTTCAATTATCGTGAAAGACTGAAAATAGTGATTTCCATTAGGCCCCCAAGATATATGATACCATTTTACCTACAACTATGTTAAGAGCCGATGGTAAGAAATCTTACCAACCACCAACATATATTCGAGCAACGAAAATTGAGATTCTCTGTTTCACTTGTATCTAAAGGGACGATTATAATAAATTTTTGTATTAAAAAAAAAAATTAATAGCTCCAAAAATTTTTAATTAATTATTTTTTAATACATGTTAGAAATGTTCGAAATACATGTCCGAAATAGGGCTATAATTCATGTTTACATATACGAAATTGTTAAATGGTTAACCCACACTATAATTGAAAATGTCATCAAAATCGATCCATTACTGTCGGAATGTCATCCAATACCTATTAGTTTTCGTATGCGCAATAGTTACCTACCTATTATTCAAGTAAATGCTATAAGATTCGAAGGGCATCAACCTGCAGCCAACATCCTCTTGAGTTTGACCGAAATCGGGGCAACAGATTATAAGAAATCGTTGTAAGAAATTAACTTGTGCGCATGCGTACTATTAATCTGTCGGCAATGAAAATTAAAAGGGACCGTCTCGGAGCTAAACCGCACAATCCCTAAAAACTTTTATAAAAATCGGTCCATAAGACAAGAGTTTTGCCCGTGTCAATCGATATTAGTTGTGCGCATGCGCAATAGTTATAACTTCATCGCAACATAAATAGAAGGAAATTCTTCTGGAACACACACCCAATTACCTGCCAAATTTGAACGAAATCGGACCAACAGATGATGATGAGAAATTGACGATATGAGAAATTCACGTTTACGCATGCGTACAGGCTACTGTTGATCCGACTGTATTGAAAATTATAGAGGACCGTCAAGGGGCTAACCCGCACTAACCCTGAAAATTCCATCGAAATCGAACTATAACTTGATATACTTATGGATGTGACAAGGATTTACCACAGACAGACAGTCAGACACGGAAGCAAAATCGATCAATAAGCTCTAAAAACAAAAAACAAAAAATAAAAAAATGGAAATTTTGAATTTTGTGTTTAGCCCCCATTTAGACTCAGATTTTAGCCGACGTCAATCGATATTAGTTTTGCGCATGCGCAATAGTTATTTCTTCATCGCAACATAAATTATAGGACATTCTTCTGGAACACACACCCAATTACCTACCAAATTTGAACGAAATCGGCCCAACATATGATGATGAGAAATTGAAGATATAAGAAACTCACGTTTGCGTATGCGTACAGGCTAATGATGATCAGACTACATTGAAAACTATAGAGAACCATCTAGGAGCTAACCCGCACTAACCCCGAAAATTTCATCGACATCGGACTAAACTTGTTATACTTTTAGTGTGACAAGGATTTAACATAGACAAACAGATAAACACAGAACCGAAATTGATCTACAAGCTCTGAAACGCAAAGAGCAAACAAAACTTTTGATTTTGGAGGACAAACGTTTTTTTGACTTTTCACGAACACAAAGCTTCCCTGCCTTCGGTATTGAGGAAGTAAAAAAGATTATAGTTGTATTATAGATATTATAGATTATAGATATTATAAATATTATAGTTATTATAGAATATTATACTCCGTACCTGGCATGGACAAATATCTTGAACACCCTTATCATTGGAAGATTAATATCAAAGAGAAGTTATAAAAGATGTGAGATTAGTCTGGACAAAAATGAGTAATAATTCAAATATTTTAACATTTTTGGACCCATTGCAATACGAAAATTCGGTAATAAAATATGAAAGGCTTGATCCTTGTACCATACCATTGATTTTTATCTTTAAAAGTCCCATACTTGGAGTAGGGAACATTAATTTTAATTTATTAATTAATCAACGCTCTTCTGTATTAATTTGGACATTGTCGAATACCGGTTTCAATATATAAATAAGGTTCTTTATTGGTTCCGGTGATTGGTGGGTGATTAATTTGTTTTCCCATTTATTTCATTGAGCTAATTGTGAATTATAATTAATGGTTATTACGAGTCAAACAGTTCACAAATATGGATTGATTTTACAAAAGTATTTAAGTAGTTATTCTCTTTAGAGCAAAGGACATAGATAATTATACTGGACTTGTTGAACTAAAGATACTCTGTGCTTATCTCGAACACAGGTCAGACAATGTGTGTTTAATGAAAGAGAAAATTTGAAAGCTTTGAGATACGTCATAATAATGAAGTTGAGGGTTAGCGAGTTTCGCTATATTTGTATAGCATCTTCAGGGCTACAGTACAACAAAGGATAACAAATGGTACAGCCTGGCATATAGACTATAAAGACAGCAAAACTGATATAACGTATAGGTACATAATGTTAACTTAATTACTAGAATTTTTATGCAAAATCTGATACATGAATTAACGTGAGTTAATGGGGCTACTTATAGTGGAACGTTTGGCTAATTATGACACTGAAACTAGAAAATGTTTTAAGTAATTAAGTAAGTACCTTAGAAGATACTATACAAATATACCGAAACGTGTAGAAGAGTTTTTTGAATTATTGCCTAACCCTCGCTAACCCTCAACTTCGTTATATTACAAGTGGTCGAGAAAACTAACATAACATAATACGTCATAACGAAAGTGAGAAATAAATAAAAACTAAAATCTGGAAGGTTTAGTAAATCGATGATTTTATATTTATGGTGATTTTCGATTTTGGTACCTATATTAATTATTAGTAATTACGACTACAGATATATCGATACGTCATATTGAATTACATTGTGTGGGTACTTACTGTGTATGAGAGAGACATGACGCACAAGATCGTAACTAACGTGTATGTGTGTGTGCGTTGGGGGACGGAGGTTGTATATATAGGCTAAGGCCGCCCCACCTGAGCGGGAGCCCCTTCCTGAGAGGGTCCAGGGGGGTCCTCAGGAGCGACGCCTCACTGGGGGTGATCCTCATCGTCACACAGATGGACGGACATCTCCATCGTCAGAGAGATGGACTCATCGTCACACAGAACGAACTAAATCACTCGCGACGAAGTTGTGGAAACCCATTTCAAAACGGAAGTTAGTGAAAAAACGTTGTCTATTTCCACGAGAAATCAAGAGTTACAATGTTAAATCGATTTCGACGGTTAGGCCAACATCAGTATTGTTATTGTTTGTTGCTGATGATATTACCGTCGAAATCGATTTAACATTTTAACTCTTTATTTCTCGTGGAAATAGACAACGTTTTTTCACTAGCATCGTCGTCACACAGAAGGACGGACATCATCGTCACACAGAGTGACGGACTAACGGAAACGTGACAAAGGGCGGTAATATCAACATTTTCCTGTAGTCGTAATAAATGTGCATCCGTGATCATATACAGGGTCAACACTCTTAAGGCCCATTTACACCGTTCGCAAACAGTTCTCGCGCCAGGAACATGAGCATTATCTTGGTATAGTCTTGGACGAAAGCTAAATTAGAAACCCCATATTGACTATACCTACTCACGATAAGAACATTTTGACATTTTATGTCTTTACTATGGCACATAACTCAAAAAGTGTGACGAAGAAAGTGTTATGAAAATTTTCTGATGATTTCCGCTTACAACTGGTACTTCCGAAGTACTGGGAAATGGTACTTCGTCGTTTTTCATCCCACAAAATCCGTTGACCATTCGTTCGAAAGCTCTCGATTTATCCAACCATACTATATTAACTACTGCGAAGTGCGTGGCCAACAAGCTGAGTTATGAGCATGGTTATATGAATAATTGTTTACACACAGGTGATCATTCTCAATTATTGATATTGTGAACATGATTGCAACTGCTTGTTAATTTCTGATGATTTCATTGAGCTGGTGTTTCGATTATGTGATTCATAGCAGGTGATCCGAATATTGCGAGAACGGTTTGATTTGTGAAGCGGTGGTTAAATAATTTTAATAGGTAATTTCTATACTTTACACTCTAGGAAGCTGTAATTTCGTATGTAGCCTATTTAGGACATTTACTTGACGATGCCCGGGGTCCGGATCAGCTGAGTGGCTCTTAGAGCTTGCATACGAGTCTGCAACTAAAGACATAAAATGTCCCAATGTATTGCAGACTCGTATGCAAGCGTATGCGATCAACTGGTAAATAATGGTTAAGTATCAACGTACTAGCATAATTCATAAACAGAGGATCCTAATGAGTTCTATCTATCAAACAGAGAAGAATGTCGAAACACCGGACTTCACACTTCAATAACGAACAAGAAGGATTCTGCTTAAGTAACAGAATGAATACACCAGGTATTTATAAAGTCCCCTTCACCCAGAGTTTGAAACGGGTCATGCCAGCTCTAAGAGCCACTCAGCTGATCCGGACCCTGGGCATCGTCAAGTAATGTTCTAAAGAGGCTACATACGAAACATCTTTAGTTTTAACCGGACAAAAATCGTTTTCCACTCGTTGGAGCTCTCGATTTATCACGCATTTCTTTCGTACTTGTTTTACAACATTAGACACTCACTTCCAAGAGATACGATAAAACTTATTTATAACAGTATGCTACAGTCTGAGCTTCAATATGTAATAATAGCATTGGGGGGGGGGGGGGGGGGGGGGGAATACTCCTCAAATATAAATAAATTACACGAACGCCAGAAAATCATTATGAAAATATTGGACGCCATCTATAAATGTATATAATATAGCAAAGCTGTTTACCATAAGGCAATATGTTAAAAAGTCAATGTGTTAAAAATTTACTTTTGCAATTCCATAAGTCTCCACAAATTTTAAATTCACAGCGTAATCCAGCATACACCACAAGATATTTAGTCGCAGGGAATGTAATTGCACCAAGATTAACGCTGTCAACACCCAGTCCAAAATTTATTATGTACATCATTCACAGAGCGCTAGATAGTCATATGAAAAGAGCTCTAAATTATACTAGACCAAACTAAAAAAAGCAATTCAACGTGGCATGTGAAAAATGGGGCAGTGAATTGTGAAACTATGCTAAACAGCATTTATGCATAATATTATAAAACAATGATTTTACTATAGAAAGTTGTTCAACTTATAGAAGATAGGGACATAAAGTACCATTGTTGTTATAATATTTAAGCTATAAGTAGATTATGTAGACGCATATGCGATGTTATGTCAACGTGCTATATTTGAAATTATGGGCAAATCGCCCTATCTATCTATCTATCTATAGCATTTACAAGTCAAATTAACCTTTTTACAAGTCAAATTAACCTTTTTACAAGCCAAATTAACCTTTTTACAAATCAAAATAACCCTTTTACAAATCAAAATAACCCTCCTTGAGCAATGCGCAAAAATCGTTGGAGGGCAAAGAAAAGAAACTGAATACATTGAATAAGACAAAGTAGGTGTAATAACAAATAAAAATTATCTATTTTCCAACAAAAAATATATCAAAATTTTCCATCAAAAACTCAATCAACAAAAATATAATTTTTCTGTTGAAGGATATGAAAATTACTTAAAGATCACAGTGAGAAGGAATACTGGGGTAGGTATTCATGAAGATCACAGTGAGAAGAAATATAGCATTTACAAGTCAAATTAACCTTTTTACAAGTCAATTTAACCTTTTTACAAGTCAAATTAACCTTTTTACAAATCAAAATAACCCTTTTACAAATCAAAATAACCCTTTTACAAATCAAAATAACCTTTTTACAAATCAAAATAACCCTCCTTGAGCAATGAGCAAAAATCGTTGAAAGGCAAAGAAAAGAAACTGAATACATTGAATACGACAAAGTAGGTGTAATAATAAATAATTAAAAAATATCAATTTTCCAACAAAAAATATATCAAAATGTTCCATCATAAACTCAATCAACAAAAATATCAAATTTCGAACCGAAAATTCATCAAAATTTTCCAACAAAAAAATGAGGTAGGAAGGCAATGAGGTCAATCAACATATAGAGTTCCGAAAGTAGGTTGAGCAATATAAGTCCTATGAGTGAGGATATGAAAATTACTTGAAGATCACAGTGAGAAGGAATACTGGGGTAGGTATTCATGAAGATCACACTGAGAAGGAATACTGGTGTAGAAATTCATGAAAAGGAATGCCAGTTAAACCCGTACTTCTATTTTTTTGCCCTTCAACGATTTTCGCGAATTGCTCAAGGAGGGTTATTTCGATTTGTAAAAGGGTTATTTTGATTTGTAAAAGGGTTATTTTGATTTGTAAAAAGGTTAAATTGACTTGTAAAAAGGTTAATTTGACTTGTAAAAACGTTAATTTGATTTGTAAAAAGGTTAATTTGACTTGTAAAAAGGTTAATTTGACTTGTAAATGCTATACTGGTGTATAAATTCATGAAAAAGGAATGTAAGTTAATAAACCCGTACTCCTATTTCTTTGCCATTCAACGATTTTCGCGCATTGCTCAAGGAGGGTTATTTTGATTTGTAAAAGGGTTATTTTGATTTGCAAAAGGGTTATTTTGATTTGTAAAAAGGTTAATTTGACTTGTAAAAAGGTTAAATTGACTTGTAAAAAGGTTAATTTGACTTGTAAAAAGGTTAATTTGACTTGTAAATGCTATATCAGCGGAAAAACCGAAGTCGATGGAGCGACCCTGCGCATGAAAGAAGGCTATTCACAAAAATTGCTAGGCGCGGGTGTGTTTACACAGCACGCGCAACATGTTCATGACCGTTCACGAACCCTGTTTGCGAACGACGCGCTCTCAGTGTAAATGGGCCTTTAAATATTAGACTTCAGCCCGGACCACACTAAAATGACAGGCTAACGACACGACGACGACACCCTGTCTTTAGAAAAGTAAAATCAGGAGTTGGAACCACGTAGTAAACATTAGAACGACATCCCACAGGCACATCACCGACACTCCCAACGACAACCTCTAACGATACGGCAAACAGTGTGTATTTTGATTAATCTGGAATGACAAAATTATTTTTGGCAGCTATCTTATAGAAAATTTAAGGCTGAATCCGAATATGCTTCTCTTTTGGTTTATTATTTTAATAATGAACCTTTGCGACCAAGAAAAAAAATGTTTAACACCCCCTGAAAATTTTTTGGTTAACGTTTCAAGATGCGTAAAATCCAAAAATCTATTTAAAAAAAAAAAAAAACATCCGACCGCCGTCCGCGGCTTTTCTCCAAAAATACTAGACTAAACTATATGAAACTTGCGCTAAAAATCATATTTGGGGTTCAGATGGTCCTAGAAGCTCGGCATCAATTTTTATCAACCCCAAAGGGTTGTATTAAAGGGCTAAACATTCAAAAAATCGAGAGATCAAAAACTTTCTAAGTAACAGTAATAATATTTAGCTTGTCAGTGATAAATTTAATCCCAAAGAATCGATTAAAACCACCCGCAACGCTGTACTTTGAATAGTTCGCTTTCCCTAAGGGCTTGAACATCGAAGAAAAAAAAGAAAAAAAACTAATTTCTAAGCGCGAGAAGATAGAGAAATCACTAGCTGCTAGCGGATCTATTGTTTAGACGGTCAAGCTGTGAATTCCATCAAAGATCGCTACGAACTAAATCACTCGCGACGAAGTTGTGGAAACCCATTACAAAACGGAAGTTAGTGAAAAACGTTGTCTATTTCCACGAAAAATAAAGTGTTACAATGATAAATCAATTTCGACGGTTGTTTGTTACTGATGATGGCCTAACCGTCGAAATCGATTTATCATTGTAACTCTTTATTTTTCGTGGAAATAGACAACGTTTTTCACTAACTTCCGTTTTTTTTTTTTTTTTTTTAAAGATCGCTAGATAGTGATACTGGAATACATAAAAATTCTTCTGTCTTCATTCCTCTTTCTCTCATTCAGCATTCTCTCTTTCAGCTTTAGAGGGTGAATAATCGCTAATCGGCTTTGTAATTTATACTTATACATAATATAGGCTGTTATATAGGCTATGCTTGTATATAGGTAAAATGATGGAAAAAAAGAGCATAAATTTTCACCTCATGTTCTACTTACTTTTCCATTACCCACCTAAATGGTAGCTCTACGCCATGGGGGTTCCCAAACGATAGATCGCAATAAATTATCATATGCTCTAGTATTATCGTCATAGGAATGAATAAGTAAGTTTGAGCATATTGAGATTATTGGCGCCCAAAAAAGTACCTATTTCAACGTCTCTTAAAATGTGTACAATAACTGCTTTAATAAAGAGAAGAAAATATTGTAACAAATAGATGATACAAACATAGATCCCATTATGACAGGATGCTGAACAGGGGTTTTATATCGAACATGCTTACCTATTCATGTCTGCATACGTAGAAATTAACTATCTATGTCTGTGTGGTGCTTTCTCATTGTGTCCGGTTTTTTATCCCATACCACCTGGCCTGCGAGGGAGGCGCATTCTATTGTTTTGGACGGGAACACTGACAGCCTACATAGCAAGACTGACTTCTCTCCTATTTGTCTTCTTAAAAAGGGGAGCAGCATTGGACATCTGTTTTTTTATTGTAGAATGATTTATTCCATATATTTACTGTAATGCATCATGAATTTGGTTTATAATAATATCATAATAAATGCAATTCCTAAAAAAAAAAAAAAAAAATAGAAAAATTTTCTGTCTCTGGTTAGGCTGTTTAGACATTCAATGATGCAATCCAATCATCTCGTTGAAAAACGATGTTCCCAGAACAATAATAATTCGAATATCGTGTGAACTCGGTGGCCCGTAATGCTATTTAGTTCGTCAGGCCTCTCAAAGCACAAAATCACTCGGTCGGTTGGGTTTTCTGGTCTTCATCACTCGATTTAACCAACATTTTATGATGGGGCATTAATATTAAGCTTTGAGTATTACCAAATACACAGGGTGTCTCACGTTATATCCGGAACACTTCACCCGCGTATTCTGCAACTAATTTCCGATCGAAAGTTCCTCCTAGAGATTTTTTTAACTCTTATTTTTCGAGTTATTCATTTTCTAAGAATTTTTTCGTAATTTCAATCTTAACTTACTAAAACGGCCATTACTCCCTTAATTAACTGAGAATCAAATTTGATTATACCGTTAGAAATAGTTTTGAATTTCCCATCTCCCTTATGTCCCACAAAAGTTTTTCAAGATGGTTCAATTGGTGAACAATCAGAACAGTGAACTGTGTGAACAACAGACAACAGTGAACTGAACAATCTGAACAGTGAATTTTGTCAAATCTTCAGAATGACCACTTTTTTCATACTCTGTATGTCTAATGAAATTCCTCATGTCAAATTTAGCCTATAGTCTTAAAATATGCGCCAGAATCTCAGCTTTTCAACGGTGTAGTCAATTTTACTTTTACTTCGCTTATTAGGGGAGAAAACTATTTTTTAATGTTGAAAAACATTGTTTGTTCAATGAAATCGAGGGTTTTCTTAAAAAGTTACCTTCTATGAAAATACGAGTTTGGGGTCAGTTTCTACGTATTTTTTACGCTGAATCGAATGGTAACACTTGCATATTTCCCCAACCCCGTTATAACCTAGTTTTACACTTAAGCTAACTAGTTTCACCCCTAAATTCACATAAAATTTGTCATACCAAATGAACTCAAATTTTTCAGTTAATGTGTAAAACTAGCTATGAAGTTCGAGTAATCAAAGGGCTGCGGGAAAAGAATCCACTGCTTCTTCACCATGTGGAGCAATCTCAGATTTGGGTTTTGCGTGCTCTCAACCCGCCGGGCCAGAATTCTTATGGCTGATTCCCCCGAGGAAAAACAAGGTTTTTTTATAATTTAATAATGATTAACCGGACATTATATATATATATATATATATATATATATATATATATATATATATATATATTATATATATATTTATATATATCTTAAAATTCTACTTAAAAAAATATACCTATATTTTTTTGTAGAATTTTAGAGTAAATTTATCAACAATGAACTGGAACCTTAAAATTTTCATGCAAATAATTTTGCTAAAAAACACTTAAATTTCATTAATATTCGCTTTAAAAAAAAAACCGACCAAAACTCCAAAAAAAAAAAATTCAAAATCTTTTTGGAACACAGAATATTATTTAGAAAGAATTTGTTCGCCAAAAATTGGTAGTTAACCATTTTTATTCGCATCCAAAGTACTCAAATTTCAAAAAAAAACGAGGGTAACATAATATAATATCATAATTTACGAAAATTCGTTCATACGGTCATGCTGCATGACTGGAACGTTTTTATTCCTTTATTAACCTTGAAATCATTTGTAGTTTTATATACCTATAAAAGGGTTCAAATGTTTAAATTGGTGTTAATCTTAATGAGAGAGTTCAATGATTTACTGTTCAGTTAAGGAAGGTACTCTAATGAAGGAAATGGATTCGAAGAAAACTTGTTATTTGCCTTAGAAGTCGCAAAGTTCGGATTTGTTCACCCTATTCCTTGTATCACAAAGTTATTCCGCTCCTCTCGCTTTCATCATATCCAGAATACGGTGATTCTAGTATAAACCTTACCGTTATTTGCCCCCCAGCACCTTATTTACAGGATTTTCAATTCTCTCCAAGCACACTTCAGATTTCCAAGAAACACTATATTAGTACATATATAACTTACATTTTCGCTTTCAAGGAAGAACTTGATATTTACATGTGATCGAATTGGGCACTTCTTGTGCAGTAATAACTTAAATTTATAAGAAAAATCCTCATTTCTCAATGCTCATCCTCATTCAGCTGATAAGGATAGAGCCCGTCATTTCATTAACTTCTTAATGTCCTAGAGAAGCTCCCTATGGAATTTTAAATTCCTGGGGTAACCAGGAAAGAATATTTTTCTCTCAGCTGATCTGGATGTAGGAAATAATTCACCTGTCTTTTGATATTCTATCGTTATGCTATTCACTGGAGAGTTGTTGTATTTCTCGTATTGGTATTTATCGTAAACACGAGATCAAGCTGTTAGAGTGAGCACGATGAATGCTAACCTTATCGCATTTTCTCGTAGCGTTTTCGTAAGCCCGAGAGAAACATAACTCTTATAGAGACTCAACATGACTCTTGTAGTGAATCACTACCCAAAATATAACATGAAGTGAGAAACAACGACCACTTAGGAACTTCTAAATCATACAAAAAAGATTCTGATGTGAAGAAAACAATTCTTTAAAACGTGTAAAATGAATGTTAAAACGAAATCTCGAGAATGAAAAAGCAGAAATATTCGATGAAACGTCGAAAGCAAGAACGAAATGCCGCAAATGACCCTTCTGGTTGAGATGCAGGGAAAAACACGAAAGAAAGACAAATTCCCCAACGAAAGACGGTACAGGGAAAATTTGTTACAGGGAAAAGAGTTGTGCCCGACAAAAGTCAGGTGTATGTGTGTCCATGCCAACTCATGATAGTTGCCAAGTTAGGCAGTTAGGTTAGGGTTATCCTTGAGAAAGATCAAGTTATCGTCTCGTAATTACGTAATTACGCTTTCGAAAAAGTTGAGCACGAGTGAAGCTGACTCTTCCCGTTCCGAAAATTGTTTCCACTTTACGAAAACCTCTTCCCGTTTCGAAAAGGCCATTTTAGTATACTAGAAAATGAATACCAGAAGAACAAAAAATCTCTACTATCATTATGTATAATTTCATTTGAAATATTCTATTATCGCTTTCTACACTCAATACTATTATATTTTATTACTCGCACTATACTGTGAAATCTTGGGGGGGGGGGGGGGGGGTCGCATTTCGTGGCCCAATTTATAAATTCGAAAAGTTGTTTAGATTCCCCAAAATAAAACTCAAAAACGGGTGCGCTGCCCCGAACCGGCATAGTTGGGCCACATTCCACCAAACAAGGGTTTCTACTCACCCCACTCGGCCCATCTGAGTGGAGTATCAGCATACCATATATAGCATTTGCAGAGTTAATCTTTTTGCAAATCAAATTAATCTTTTGGCAAATGTAATTAAACTTTTTACAATTAAATTTAATCTTTATACAGATAAATTTAATCTTTTTACAAATAAAGTTAAACATTTTACAAATAAAGTTGAACATTTTACAAATGAATTTAAAACTTTCTGCAAGAGATGGAACAGCGATTGGGGACGTCAGCCAGAAACACAGTGTTAGCAATGGATAATGCCAAAATCCACAAGGCTCGAGAGGTTAATGACTTCAGGAATTCTTCCCCAATGAGCATAAAATTTTTGCCGCCTTATTCCCTTACGCTCAACCCATCAGGACAAGCATTTTCAAAAATTAAGATTGCGGCTCGAAGAATCTTGAGCGTTCCTGGGGAACATAACTTATCTCGAAGTTTATCTCGAAGTGTCGAAGAAGTTATGCTGGACGACTGCTCTAACTAGAAGAGCTTGTTCACCACACCATTAGAAAGGACGTTGTTTTTGAAGACGTTGTTTTTCTTAGCCCTTTTCTTTGTTTATGTTCTTGTTCTTTGTTTAAAAAACATGATATGCGTTAAAAATCAAACTTACTATCCGCAGCTGAAAGTTTAAATTTATTTGTAGAATGTTAACTTTATTTGCAAAAAGATTAACTTTATTTGTAAAAATATTAAATTTATATGTAAAAAGTTTAATTAAATTTGCTAAAAGATTCATTTGATTTGCAAAAAGATCAACTTTATTTTCAAATGCTATATAAATCTGCATTAGCGCAGCCAAACCATCATTCATCAAATCAAACTTGCCTTTTCACTTCGCTCTTCCAAGCACTTTCAATATCTTCCATCTTCTCCCTTCGTCCAATCGTTTATATAACTACCAGGTAATGAAATCCACCTACACCTTCAATTCGGTTTCAACCAACGGTTTCAGTACAGGGCTGAAATCCAAATTTTCCTTCCGTGTATACCTAACGACTAGGCTGTTATTGGGAGAGGTGGAATTTCACAAGTTTATTCATTCAAAGCACTAAGCTCACCCACGTTCAAATCGCAACAAAAGATTTGCTCACTCAGTATAGACTAAATTTCCAAAATCTGATCTCAATCCGTCTCCTAAAATCACTACCTGTTCTCAGCTCCTGGAATTGAAGATTCCCCAGATAAATCTGAATCCTTCTCATCGTCATCATCTACAGTCGATCATTATCTGTACGATTTGTTCTCCTCTGTGGGATGGGAAATGCCTCACGAAGCACGACCGCGTTCAGAAGAATCTGACGAGTTTTTTCGGCCCTTGTTCTGGTTATTGCCACCGATTTCACTATATCACGTTAGTTATTATTCTTATATTATATTTGGAAATTAACACATTGACCTGAAGCCAATGATGTCAAGGAGAAAAGTGTTGGCAGTGAGCCCAAGTCCATGAAGTTAAAACAGCTACCTGCTAGCGTTTTCCTTGGTGTGCATAGAACGTCTCATCATTGACACGCGCCACCTCTAACTTCCATACTAATACACCTTGGTATATAGCAATTTACCCAATTAAATTTATTTTCTTCGTCGTTTCCTAGCCGACAAAGGTTACAATCCAAAAGCCAAGAAATCACTAGGGATAAAGAAGATAAGACCTATGTGTGTTATTTATGTATCTATGTGTGTTATGAGTGCAGGGCAGAACCCAAAAATCTAAGCCGAAATTCCAGGAGTTTATTTTTTTATTATTATTTATTTATTATTATAATTTACTATTATTATTGTTGTTATTATTTTTTCTCCATATTTTGGAAGGTAAGTATTGAAAATGTTTGGCGAATGGATTTTCTATTTCCGCCTGCAATGATCGGCAGTTTTAGTGCGGCCGCCTGCAGGCCGTTGACTGGTAGTGTAGGGAGCCCGGCGATATTGGTCGTAAGTTCTCTGTTGAGGCGACGGCCTGCAGGCGATCCCATAGTGTATGGGGCCCTTTAAACGCACGCACGCACGCCTGGCAGGCTTGGCAGGGGGTCACGGTGGGTGGTGAGGGCGGTGAGCGGGGGGGTGGAGTGAGAGAATACGGCGCCGGCGTTCCTTCGAGGCATGAATTGTCGACTTTGCGTCTAGAAATGACTTTTTACGCTTTGTGTTATGAGTGCGGGGCAGAACCCAAAAATCTAAGCCTAAATCCAAAACTCCCCTCAAAAGCGAAGGAGGCGTGTGTGTGTATGCCTCAGAGTTACTAGAGTCGGAATCTCGGCGGGACTGCTTCGTGGTATCACCACCCGCGCCCTTGGGGGCTCTTACTTGAACTGGTGGTCATTTTATAGCGACACTTCCTTTCACCCCTCTCTTCCTCCTCATCCTTCTGCAACTTCCCTCATCCCTAGAGCCGGTGTCGGGTAAACCTGGGCGTCCTCCCCACTTTTTAGTTTTCAATTTAATGGTGTACTCCTCCGCCTTTGAAGGGAGATTTGTAAAACAACAAAAAAGTAAATGTGTGTACGTGTGTGAGAGTATTGTTGATACCTTGCGTCATCCCTTTTCGCTCTACAGTTCGTTCCCCTCACCATCAATCTCATCAATACTGATCAAAAATTAAAATTATTTTATGAATAAATAAATTATTAACATGAAAAAATACACAAACAAACAAAGAAACCGACAAAACACCAAACACAACTTGTGTCCGTCACGACAGCCCTTATTGGCAACAAAAGAAGAGCAAATCGGTAAGGTCATCGTTTACGTGCTGCGCTCTATCTCGAGCTTCTCATATTCGGAGCCACATTGTGGGACTCATTGGGGCAAAGCCTCCTTGGGACGGTCAAGGTTCGGTATATATTTATACCTACCATAGATTATACAATAATCTCCTCTGGAAACATCATTGCTTAACCGTTCCATTTGAGTTGTAATATTTTTAGAAAGATAGTAGGTTATATTTCAGGTAAGTATATTTCATCTGGATTGTTACGTATATGCGTTGATTGCGCTGGCATTACATTAGGTGTCTGAAAAGCTACTCACCTATCACGAGCCTTACGGCCTCCGAAGGATCGGGTGGACAGAGGAAATTTCTCCAAGCTTCGACTGGTTCCAATCGATAGTTCTAGAGCAGAAATACCTTCCTAGTTAGGAGACTTGTTATAGCAATAATAATGAAGGTATATACATTCCACTCGCATTCTTATCATTTGCATGCATCGTGGATGCATGCGCTTCTGTTGAACAGAAAACATCGATAGGCCACTGAGGGAGCTAATGACACGACTGTAGATGGTGAGGATGATATTCGTACTTTCATTTTATCAATAGCGAATAAATAATTTGAAGAAGTACCTACTACATACTAAGTACCTACTGGAATAAATTCCACAATAAATAGCACTAACATTTTTAGTGTTCCATTTGAGATATGGAAACATATTTCTTACAAGATTCTGCATATAAACGTAATAAGATATTATAATTATATATATATATATATATATATATATATATATATATATATATATATATATATATATATATATATACACATATAAACGCAGCAAATTTCTACACAAAGGTTTATTATTTCTTATAAACAGCCCTCCCACACAGATAATAATTGGTCTATAATAATTATTAAACCTAGTATCTAGTACCTATACTTTTCATCAAAACTTGGCCCTTCGTGACTCCGAAAAGGGTTCACACCTTTACAGCTCCAAGACCTACTATTGGTATAGTGAGCTATCTAGCTATTTTGTCCCAATTCAATTCAAGATGTTGAACCTTCGAACGGGGTCTCTCGGTGTTTGATAGAGCGTAGTTACAACTTGAGGAATCACTCAGATCAGATGAGTGAGTTATGCAGAAAATGTTGTCCCTTATCAACTTAAGTTGTTGAACCTTGGAACGGGATCCCTCAGGGCGTGGTGGTAGACTGTAACTACAACTTGACAAACCACTCTAACCATCTGAGTTTGCTCTGTGGCTAATTTTTTCTCTAATCAACTCAAGTTGTTGAACCTTGGAAGGGAACTTTCAGGGTGTCGTAATTACAACTGGAAAAACCACAAATCAGTGGAGTGCAAATTTTGTCCCTAGGTAATCAACTTAAGTTGTTGAACCTTGGGACGGGATCTCTCAGGATGTAGTAGAGAGTAACTGCAACTTGAGGAATCACTTTAATCAGTGAAGTGAGCTCTGTTGCAAATTTTGTCCCGAGTCAACTTAAGTTGTTGAACCTTGGGACGGGATCTCTCAGGATGTAGTAGAGAGTAACTGCAACTTGAGGAATCACTTTAATCAGTGAAGTGAGCTCTGTTGCAAATTTTGTCTCTAATCAACTTGAATTGTTGAAACTTGTAACGGGATCTCTCAAGGTTTGGTCGAGTATAACTGCAATTTGAGGAACCACTCAAATCAGCAATGTTAGCTCTGTAGCTAAATTTGTCCGATTCAACTATACAGGTTGAACCATGAAAGGGGGTCTTCTCTCAGCGTGTGATAGATAGAGCATAATTGCAACTTGAGGAACCTGTCTATGCATCTAAGTGAGCTCTATAGCTAATTTAAACTACACATCAATGGTGTGAGCTCTGTAGCTATATTTGTTCCTATTCATCTAGAGTCGTGATACTCAGCCCGGTGACCGCTGGCACCGAGGTACCCGAGGCGACCTAGCATTGCGCCCGCCAAGGTTTGGTAATTTTTCGTTTGTTTGATGCTGCAACAGTCATTTTTGGGATTTTATATAGAGATGGTTTGGAGGGGTAGGGGTCAGAAACTTGGTTGGTCTTTGGTTGCGAAAACATCAAGGTTTCATTTTCCAAACAAGAAAAAAATTGTGAATGAAGACAATTATTGTGGGTCCTTGCTGCAGAGAAGAACCACTCTAATGAGCTGAGTGTCTTCTGCAGCTAATTTTGTTTAAATTCAACTTAAGATTTTGGACCTTGGAAAAGGCTCTCTTTTGATGTAGTATGATTTACCTGAGGAACCACTCAGATTAGATGGGTGAACTCTGCAGCTAGTTTTGTTCCAATTCAACTTGAAATTTTGACATTTTGAATTGGGCCCTTCAGGTGCTGTGGAGTATAACAGCAGCTTGAGGAGCCATTCTAATCAGCACAGTGAGTTCTGTAGCTAATTAATTATAAATAATTATTTCATTTATATATAGGTATGTATATATATATATATATATATATGATTTTAGGTCAGTGCACTGTGATCTACATTTAGGTACTGGACAAGATATAACCAAACAAACAACTGCAAATGAATAATCAGCGAAGGATGAGGACCTACTACGGTACCAACTGGGTTCCATTGATGCATTGCAGCACTCGGACCATCCGCACTAGTTGTGAATGGAGAGCAGGAGCTCCCCCCCCCCCCTTTCTGTCATAACTCTCACCCTCTCTCTTTCATACTCACCCCCACACTCTCGCTCTCTCTCGTTCAGTCGGGCGTTTGACCGTCGAGTTATACGCAGTGAGTACAGAATGAAATTTCTTTCCATTCTCTCTGGTTATACGCGATGGCATCAGGAGGCAGCGCCGAGCATTCCTCAACACCCGGCTTTTATGTAATGGAAGTTAATAAAATATTTATAACTGCCGCTGCCTGTCCAGCGTGAAGAGCCCCGACCAGCTGATGGGTGTTGAAATTGGGGCAGCGGGTCCCGTTGACAGAATTGGTATGGAAAAAAAAGCATGGACAGTTACTAGTGTGGAGCTCTACTCAAACCCCCCCCCCCCCTCCCTTTCACCGATGCGTTTTAATTATGCAATCATAACCATCTGGTGCGAGGCCTCACACTACTTTCCTTACGAATTTCAGCACTGGTTTCGAAAATATTAGCTTGGAAACCAAAATATTTTGGAAACATATTGGTGAGTAATGCGTTTTGATAGAAAAAATGTTTCATTTGAGTAAAAAATGCAATATAAGGAATAGTATAATTCATTTCCCCCTCCAACACCGCTCTTCACGAAGACCCATCCTCAAAATGCATTCCCCGATTTTCCGTACGTCCATGCCAAAAGTTAGAAAAAAATCAGAGAAAAATTGTATTTTCTCCACTTCACGAAAAAACATTGAATCATGGATATTTTTTGGGGCATTGCATTTTTCATACCCACATTTCAATGGTTTTGGTTTTCTTGAAGTAGAGAAAATTAGTACAATTTATTTCCACGCAAGAACACATTGAGAAAACCGACCGCCAAAACATAAAAATACAAATTTACCTACAAGGGCAAAAGGAACCAAAAACATACATAGCCGCTGCATACATAGCAGTGTTAACATTAAGAAAAGATTATTGTTGTAAAGGTTTTTCGTTAATACGTATTGAAAGGAGCTAGTAGAGGCTCCCTCCTAAATTTCAAAACTCCAGATTGAAAAGGAGGGAATTGAGCTTAATAAGCTGATCAGGACGGAGTCCCATCATTTCATTCAACTTTTGTTGTCCGCAATAGGCTCCCTGTAAAATTCAAATTTCTTTGGGTGAACAAGAGAGAATTTAGCGTTCACAGCTGATCAGGATATACGTCATTTCATTCGTCTCTTAATCAGATCTTGGTCTGATCTCTTAATCAAATCTTGATCAGATCTTGGTGCTCTTCAAACTCGCTGAAATTGAATATTGACAAGACGCAAGAAATAACATTTTGTTTGAATTGCAGCCTGGAGAATCCTGTAAGCTTCCTGGGTTTCAGAATCGATAGTCGACTCTCCTGGGCACATCATCTGGATCATCTTTCATCGCGTTTGGCTTCTTGCAATGTCGCCCTCCGCCGCCTTTCTGGTTCAGTGTCGTTGCCGGTTCTGCGTGCTGTGTTCTACGCACTATTCATGAGCCGAGTGTCTTATAGTGTGATCTTGTGGGGCAGTTCTGGTGGTGTTCTCTCTATATTCAGACTGCAGAAGACAGCCGTTAGAATTATCTTTGGTCTTGGTTACCGAGAAAGTTGTAGAGGTTACTTTGAGAAATTGAATTGTTTAACTGTTTCCTCACTATATGTATTGGAGTGCTTAAAGTTTGTAAAGAGTAAGATGACCTTAATCAATAGTAACCAGCATCATCATAACTATAGTACGCGTTCATCTAACCTATTATGCCCCCCTTTTGTACGTCTCTCTGCGTATCTACGTAACGATCCCCTGCAAAACGGAATCCGTTTCTTTAACAGACTACCAATTTCATTAAAAGAATTGCCGGACAAGGCTTTCTTGAGAAAATTAAAATGCATCCTGGTTGAAGCCAAACTTTATGAGATATCTGAGTTTTTTAATTTAAATTTTATTGACTAGCATGCCGAGGAATATTTATACCAGTACTCGATGATGCTTAATTTTAGTTTAGTTTAGTTTATTGCTGGGTGGGTACCTCCATTGGGTGATTGCATTGCAGAAGAAAATGTATTACTCTTGCTTTTGTATGTTTTTTAGGCCAGTTCTGTTATTATATTGACTTGTGGACAGTTTCTGTTAGTAAAATAATTACCTACATATTTTGTATCTTCTGTGTAGTATTATCTTGTTAATGTAGTCCCTTCTTATGTATTTTTGACTATTGTTATTCCCATTTTGGGCCCTACAATAAAAAATATTTGATTTCATTTGAATTGATTAATACCCCTATCAAATTGCCACTTCCTAGAGTGAACAGGAGAGAATTTAGCTCATTCAGATGATCCGGAATGAGCCCCTCAGTTTATTCTCTTGATGACCCAGAAAGGCTCCCTGTCAAATGCCTAACTCTATGGGTTAAAAGGAGAAAGTTTAGCTTTCTCAGCTGATCAGAATGAACACGTCATTTCATTCATCTCTTAATAGGTATTCCTGTCAAATTTTCACTTCCTAGAGTGCTTAGGGAAGAATTTACTAACTCAGCTGAACCGGAAAGATCTCATATCACTCGTCTCTTAATGACCCAAAGAGTTTCTATCGAATTTCAACTTCCAAGGTGAACAAGTGCCAATTTAGCTCACTCAGCTGATCAGGTAACAGCCCGTCATTTCGATAATTTCTTAATAGCCCAGAGTGTCTCCCTTTCAAATTTCAACTTCCTAGGGTAAGCAGGAAGGAATTTAGCTCACTTGGCTTTTCAGGAAAGAGCCTATAATTTCAATCATCTCTTGATGTCCCCCCAGAGAGGATCCCTACTAAATACTCTTATTTTCGGAAAGAGAGATATCGGCAGTATTTTTTTCCCAATGGGTCTCGGTAAAAGCGTAAAAAGTTGTCTACTTTTGTTTCAAGGTAAAGAGAGTTCCTGGTTACTGCGGTTACAGATCACACGGTGCACGTGAATCATGATCAGCTGATCTGGTAACAATCGAAAGCTGACAAATTATAATTATACAATTACAATAGATTACAATCGCACGACGTGAGTAGGAGACCGCTTGATTGACAACGCAAGATCGTCTTAGTCTCTTAGTACGTCCTCGTTACCACTTCAACACTACTCCCGTAAATGTATAAGCCCGAGGAAGGTTTCTGTGATAAGCGTGTTCAGTTCATATTTTTATACTTAACATATTAATTATATTATTCAAAATATGAATTAAATATATAATTATATTAAAATATACTAATTTTATTTATATGCATCTTATCTTCACTCGAAGCAGTCCAACCATCGAGTGCCCAAAAACAACTTAGTCAACGAAACGGAGGATAAAGGGTTGCCGAAAAACGGATAAAATATTTCTATTCCAATCATATCTACCTTTTTCAAGATGCAAACATTAAACTACTAGGATTACCAACATGTATTATTTTACTGTTTCCCCACAAAATGCATAAAATCTCTTATACCAACCTCTATATCTACTACATACACCAATATTACTACTAACAAAGTTGAGCGACATCTTACTTGAACGATCGCCAGTGTTCCTGACGGATTGTCTTCAAGATAAACCTGGAACGCATCGTCGGGCTCGTCTCTGCTGAATAAACTAGCGTGATAATATAATTATAAGCCTACGAAGTCTAATACTTCTCGCTGAATTTCATAGCACAAATAAAACGCCGGACGAACGGACGACGGACTAATTCGATTTTTGAAATCTACGTATCTTGAAACGTAACCAACAAATTTCGAGAGAGAGGGGATACAAAAATTTCTTGGCCGATTACAAAGATTCAGTTTACAAATATCACAACGAATTGAAAACAAAATAAAACAACACGATGATGGATGATGGAAACTAGGATCAGGTTGAAGGGAAACAGAGTCGGAGAAATACAAGATGTCGGAATCAGCGTCAGATTACAAAATTTACAATCATTTGATAAGAGACGACGTGTGAAGACGCGTGGAACACCGAGCTTGCACCGTAGTAACAGCCAGCGAGTTAGCAAAAATTTGATTTTCCCTAGATTTACGTACACCGTATTAGAACACCGTAGTAACTAGGCACTCTCTAATAACTCTAAATTACTTAGGTAACGGTTGTTCGGTCTTAAAAAGCCCATCAAGCGAATTTTCATCAGACTCCCTAATAGCCTAATTATATCATGATTTATTGGAATTACCCCCTCCATTTACCCACACGGGTGATAAATTAGAAAAGCTCAAGTATTTTTGCATAACTTGAACAACAAAAAACAGTCACACAAAAATCAGATATGAATACTGAAAACATCAAGATTCTCCAGTATTAGCCCCCTCCATTCACCCCCTTCCATAACGAAATATGAAAATCCTGATATGTGTTCCACAACTAGACCGAATTTTAGTTTTTAATTAAAATTAAAGAGACTTGATAATTGAACAACAACAAAAATATAACATTGGTCGTGAAATGTAGCTACTCAAATTTTAAAACAGTTTAACAAATATTGTGAGAAAAACTAGGGAATTAACAATGGAACTTTTTCCCCCCATCACAAGCAAGTAATGGGAGAAAAATATACTTGCGAGAAGCGGGATATTCGGGGGGCAGCACGAAAATTGCCGGTATGAAAGCCTCCTTTCCGAGAGGCGCCCGAGGGAAGGTGCGATCTGTTGGATTGGAAGACGGAGCTTGTGTACCTTTACTACGTAGTCGAAGGTTGAAGAAAGTGTGTAGGTAGGCCGTACGCGTTACTGACAATCTTTTTTAACCAATCGGAATCCTCATTTACCCATCCGGTAAAACCCAGCTATCCTTTGGCTACAGTAAATCATTTCAAATTGATCAGAAAACACTGTTTCAGACCAGTGTTGGGCATAATCTTATCGTCAAATACGAATACGATTGTAATCACGATAATTATTCGTTGATTCTGAGTCAACTGCGATTATATTCGTATTCGTCTGTCGGCGATTACACGAATACAACCCATAAAAATGCGTCACGGTCATCAATTTCAATAGGGCGTCCCTCCTATAATATGCGAAGCTTTGCTAATATTAGTTACCTTCAGAGGGACGTCCTTAAAGCGAATTCAATGATTGGAGCACAGCCCATTTGAGACAGTCAAAAGTGAAAAATCACATCAGGCATGTGGTGGCCGAAATTGTTGATGCAGTCCTGGAGGCGTTCTTGGAAATATGCTGTTACTGTGAACTCAGAGCGCCACGTCAAAATGATCACCAACTTCTTTTTCCCTGAATTAGGAAGGCGACGTGTTCCAACCCAACGTGTGTGGTTCCAGCAGGATGGGGCGACCGCCCACACAGCCAGAGCATCAATGGACGTTATTTCCCCTCTCTTCCCTGGTCGCCCTATTTCCAGGTTTAGCGATGTTTATTGGCCTCCTCGGTCCCCAGATTTATCCATATGCGATTTTTTCTTACGGGGACACCTCAAGGCTAGAGTATGCAAGAACAAGCCCCGAACAGTGGACGAATTGAAGGACCCAATTCGCGTGGAAGACGCCAAGTTGAGAGAGCTATGTTGGAGAGAGTCTACACAAACTTCCAAGAACGCCTCCAGCACTGCATCAACGATTTCGGCCACCACATGCCTGATGGGATTTTTCACACTTGACTGTCTCAAATGCTATTTCCTTGCGAACCTGATTGCATCAATAAATTTGTTTTTGAGTAAAAATTAACTATTTTATGATTTTTTTAAAACCATCCGTCCTCTCTGCCTCACCCTGTATTAGCAAGGCTTCGCATATTATAGGAGCGACGCCCTATTGAAATTGATGACCGTGACGCATTATTATGGGTTGTATTCGTGTAATCGCCGACCGACGAATATGATTACACGAATACGAATATAATCGCAATAGACTAAGAATCAACGAATAATTATCGCGATTACAACCGTATTCGTATTCGTCGATAAGATTGTGCCCAACACTGATCTAAAACGGGTTTTTTTCCATGTTAGGGTAAAAGCACCAATTTTTGACACTTATCCAAATGTTGACACTACGATTTCAAATCCAAGAAATAAAGAGTATTCGGAGAGTGGTATTGTTAACCGATTCCGCGAGGTATGAAGAAAGTAACAAATCATCTGGGTGATGTGATATTGATGATCAACTTAACCTGTCACTCCAGTGACATGCATGGTCACAGCTCTACAGCTTAAGGGCCCCATACACTATGGGATCGCCTGCAGGCCGTCGCCTCAACAGACGAACTTACGACCAATATCGCCGGGCTCCCTACACTACCAGTCACCGGTCTGCAGGCGGCCGCACTAAACTGCCGATCATCGCCTGAACATCGCACACACTATCTATCCGGGGCCTGCAGGCGGACTGTCGGACAGGAATCAGGACTGCAGGCGAACCTCAGTTCGCCAGTTTGCAATCGCTGAATTTTTGTGAGAATTCGCTTTAAAAAAAAAAAAAAAAAAAAAAAAAATGCAGTACTAAAATTAGCGATTTTTTTAAATTTTTCTACTAACAATAGACGTCCCAAAACGGTTTTTGAACGAAAATTTTAAATTTTGGACCACTATTCAAAAATCGGAACGAACGCATTAGCTTAATAACAATAAGCAATAAGCTTTTTAACCATATAACTTAATAGCAATAAGCTTTTTAACCATATCCACGGTAGCTGACGGCACGGTTTTCTGATAGAATTTCAATAAAACGTCGTACGCCTCGTCCCGTAATCTTTTATTGGCGTACGCATCGTCCTAATTTTCCACAAACACGGATAGGCCCGATAAATCTCAATAAATGCCGAAATAAAAGTAGGTTTCCCGTCCATCCTCGCCGTCAGTCCGCTGTCAGTCCAATTTCGGCTTGTGAAAACACGCTCAAAATTGATCGCACGGAAAACTGACGAAAACGGGGAAAAAAAGAGCCGACGGATCACGCGCCTGCAGGCCAACTGACAGTGTGTGGCGGAGGTGGACTTGAGATCACGATCTATCAGTTACCGGCCTGTCATCGATCTCTCGCAGTTCCTCGCCTGCCGGACGGCCACACACCTTCAGTCCGCACTAACTGCAGTCCACGATCTTGAGATAAACTGATTAGTGTGTGGGCGACCACAGTCCACGGCCTTACGATAATCTGCAGTTAAACTGACAGTGTGTGGGGCCCTTTAGTGAGGTGAGTCTACAAATTTGGATGTTTCGGACCAAGTATATGAGTAAAAATTACTATTTAAATTCAGATGATCTATTAATAATATGAAGAAGATGACGTAATCATGAAAACCCTAAAATTTCAACAGAAAAATATGGTATTGTTCGGTGTCAAAATTAGGTTCCATAAAACGTGTTTGTGTCCTAGTGTAGGCACATGTGTCACTATCAGGAGAAACTTTTAATTTCATTGTAAAGTTGATATTTGGATTTAAGTCAGCAAGGCGAATATAGAGAGGTAATATTTCTAAACAAATGTAGATAAAGAATATTTCTAACCAACCCAACATAACCCGTACTTTATTGTATCGCTCCATTTTCTAACGGTGGCCTACTAAGCCTAATCCATTCTAAGATATTCTTTGAGAATATATTTCTAGGTGTTCACAAGCATTTTTGTCCATTTTACCACAATGACAACTTCTGGAAAAAGAACCATTAACATAACATTAGGAACTAAAAATGCCAACATTTGGAATTTCTGAAGGCATGTCCGTCAACAGTTGGTTAAAAAAGCTGAATTTAAAAAAAAGTGCTTTGTGATAATCAACAAAGTTATTTGAAGAAATTGAATACATGCAAACTATTCTCAACGAACTCACAATTTATAATACCTACTTGGAAGTTCCATTTTCTTGAACCCGTGGGTAAAACACAGAATCTAAGAAAGATGTCCCCTAGGGTGGAGGGACCCAATGATTGACCTCTCACCAAGAAGTTTTGATAAAAAGGCATTTAAAAGTGTTTTACGAGCTTGATCCATTTGAATTTTGAGGAAAAATACTTTATCAGTAAAGTATAAATGTGGCAAAATGTTATAAGCAGGGTTTTTGTGAAATCTGGAGAAGGTTACCCAACAGAACCTCGTGTTGTAATTTCTTAGGTGCTGTTTGTGACAGTTCCCGCGAGATCCAAGAGAATGCGCTGTGTGTCCGTCGCTTCGGCGCTAGGCGTTAATTCTCACGTTCTTGAAAGGCTATGGTTGGCGATAGATGATGATCCGGGAACCGGAAAATTATCTTCTCCGAACATAGCTCATATGCTATTAGTACGAGTTGTATCTCTTTTGGTACTGTCACACCCTCCTCTCTCTATGAGTGTGGATTCAGGCCCCCATTGCACCTCTGGGGCGGCCTAAGTTCATTACATGTTTCTTGTGATTTTCCAAGGAGGTTAGCGTTTTGTTCTGCTTCACCATACCCTCTAAATTTTCAAATTCGATTGTTTCCACGGTTTTTCTCAATCAGTTTTTTGAGTACCTTGCATTTATGCTATCATTTTTTGGAAATAATCAAAGATTACACGCGAAAATGCAAATGTCAATTACTAGTTTCCAAACTGACGCTCCCCTCAGTGATTGACAGTGCTGTCAATGTGGATCTCTATTCGTTCTTGTCATTCGTTCTTTATTTTTTATATTTTTACTAGAGGCCTGTTAGGGCTTGGAAAGCCCTAATCTAGTCCGTATAACAGTAGTACCTAACCTAACAGGAACTCAGCACATTATAGTAACGATATAAGTCCTACCTATTTGCGGCGTTATGTGACCTGTTGAAAGCTAAGGCGATGTTATTAAATGATTAAAAAAGAGGAAATGTAAGTAATGTAATAAAATAAATATCACCAGTCCTCGCCACTTTGAGACTAAACAAAAAGTTGAATCGGGGAATTCAGAATTTGGGCATGGTGAGATGATGGTGTAATTCTATCTCGAGTCTTCTTCGTTTCTTTGTAAGCGTGTGAATCTGCGCGTCCGTGTCTTCTATCTCCTTCTTTATGTCGTTGATTGTATCTTGATCGGTAGTGCTCGTAGATGTCGAACTGGTGTTGAGTTGTGTGTAGGAGATGCTAATCCTGATGTGTCTGGTACCACTCCAGCAAAGCTCGTGCTTGTTCTGTGTCTGGATTATTTTCGAGTGTTGTGTCATGTCCAATTTGTGCTTCGAATATATTTTTGAATTTTTTGGTTGTAATGAGGTGTGCTGCCACAATGTCATGTGAGTTGAAATTGAATTGTTTCCCCCCATTGGATAAGATTGCGGTTGTTCCGGTTTTATCCCTAACCGGGATTTTGCAGGTTTTGTATGACCTTCGTCATTGCGCGACGCTGTGCACACATCGGCGGGACCAACACAAAATGTTGGCAGTGTTGACATTTGGAAGATCGGTGATGGTGGTATGAATACATGTTACCTGGTTGAGATCGTTTTGGGATGGAGTGATTCTCGTAGATGAGGTTATTTGCATTTCCAGCTCTTTGCTATAGGAGCTGTATTTATTGCTGTAGGAGCTGCCTGTTCTTAAACAGGCAGCTCTGAAGAGGTTCTATTTGATTGTAAGAGGGTGTTATATATAAAGACCGTTTGGAATTATATATAAAGTCCGCTAAGTTCTTCAGTTTCAATTTCTTCGTTCAGAAATAACTCTCCTAGATGTTAGTAACTACACTACGTTTCTTACTTACCGTGAATTGATGGCAACTGTTACCGCCACAGCCTAATAAACAACTCTCGTTGATAAGGACCACCTAGAACACGATCAAGGCGGGTATAGAGACGAACGGCGACACTTTTGCAACAAACTTGGGGCCGTGCTGATTCGAATGAGCAGTCTAACACTAAAATCGAACCGCGAAGTTCTTCACAATTTCAAAGACCGTTCGGAATTATATATAAAGATAAATACATAGCAACTCACAAGCTGCTAGTTTACAACTAGAATCGTATTGTTCCTATGGTATCAAGAAAACATTGTACCTATTTTGTGATGAAACATCCGGTGATATTTTCAACTTTGTCTTTATGAATACTCATATCAATTTTATATTTATATTAATAAAACTAAGTTCAAATGCTCAATTTATTGGGAAAATTTTGAAATAAAATGTTTTGTTGATACAAAGAGTCATTTATTGCAGAAGAACTGCTGTGTCAATCATAGGGTGTCAATCACAGGTACAGCAAAAAATGTGGTTGTCAAATACTGGGTCAAAAAACTGATTTCGAAAAAAACTATTTTATGATGTTTTGTGGCTTGAATAAGTGATTTTTTCAATACCGAGCAGTTTGAGGACATCTTGACGCAGCAATAGATGTAAGCTTCAAGTTTGAACAAACGAAAAAAAAACTTAATAATTGCTTGTCGAAGTCAAAATGCCTCTAAAGGTGTCAAACACTCTGATAGTGTCAATAATAGGTGCTTTTACCCAAGGTATTTATATTTTCAGGCTTGGGTTGTCCCACACCCCCTTGGATCAATTCTAATAGGCGTTCCCCTTATTAACGCATAAGACATAGCTTCAGAGGGACGTCCTAAGGAAGAAATTTAATCTTAATAAAAGCTAACAATTAAATCATCAGGTGACAGTACCTATTTAATCGTGTCATTTAAATCGGTAAATGATCGAATACCTATTGAGATTTCCCCTCCTCGTGTAGGATGTTCTTTCCGAACCATGATCTCGTCCATTTATGATAAGAGGACGTTCACGTGGGATGGAGATAGTCGACTTTTCTTCCATGATAACATTACAAGCTCACACTGATGTTTCAATCAAGGGAACAAGCTGAGAAATCTAATACCCGAGTGAAAGCGGGGATTATGCGGACCGGTGATCGTTGACAAGGCAAACACCGAGAACTAATCTAATCATCGACAGCCTCTTGTTCGATACTTGAGGGTCACCCGAAGCCATCTGGAAGGTTCAGGAAGTTGTTAATGAGTCGGTGCCTCAGGAAATGTTTCCCTCCGGCGAACTCGGCTATCCAAGTACGCAAATAGTCAAGAGAATTAAATAACACGGTAGACGGCCATCAGGTCATTCAACGAACAACCTGCAAGGTATTTTAACGAAAAACACATTAGGTAAACAAACATCTAGGTACCTTTTGTGTAAAGAGACAAACCACAGGAGCAGCTTATTAGTATAAAAAATTCCAGTCATGCAGCATGATCGTATAAGCGAATTTTTATAAATGGTCGTATTATATTTGTGTTAAATTCTGTTGAAATTTGAGCACCTTGGGGACAAATAAAAATGTTATTATACATTTTATAGCAAATTAACTTTTTGTCAGTAATATTCCAATGAACAAACGATTTTGTGGATTTTTACAATTTTTTCGAGTATTCCTATCGATTTTTAGCTTATTTTAATGAAATTTAAGTACATTTTTCAGTACGATTTTGTGCTTAAAATTTTAAATGTCCTAGTTCATGTTCGATTAATTTTTTTCGAGTAGCATTCTGCTAAAAAATATAAATTTGTTCATTTTTAGCGGTTTTTTGCCTTTTTAAGTGATTTTTTAAGTACATTTTTTGAAATTTGACCAATTTAATGTGCTCAAAAAGTGTTGTCCAACGAACTCATCCTTTCTTTTGAAATGCTTGATTTTTTGGCGAAGGAACGAAGTTTTTATCTCAATTCTATCGAGAGTTATCGTCTGGAATGACACATATATATATATATATATATATATATATATATATATATATATATATGTGTGTGTGTGTGTGTGTGTGTGTGTGTGTGTGTATATATATCTACTAGCGTTCCCCCCGCGAGCGTTGCTGCGCCCAAATTAAATTTGTTTATTGATCGTAATTTTAAACTGTTATTAAGAGGTGATTTGATGGACGGAAGCTTAGCCTTTGGTTTCTGCCTTTGGTGTCTACAATGACCCTGGATTCGTTGTCATTTTATGCAGACTTTCAATAGTATCCTCCTCCTCCCTTCTCCTCCTCCTCCTCCCCTCCTCCTCCCTCCTCCTCCTCCCTCCTCCTCCCTCCCCCTCATCCTCCTCCCTCCTCCTCCCTCCTCCCCTCCCTCATCCTCCTCCCTCCTCCTCCTCCCTCCTCCTCCTCCCTCATCCTCCTCCCTCCTCCTCCTCCTCCTCCCTCATCATCCTCCCTCATCCTCCTCCTCATCCTTTGGCCTCACCCTCGGCCTCACTCTGCCTTCGGTCTTGGCTTGGGTAGTTAAATAAATTTCTAAAACCTGACACTGCACCCTTTTATGCCCTCTGGGTCAGAGCCCTTTGAACGGATTTGCACCAAACTTTACAGGAACAATCCTTGAATCATGCCTAATAATACCTGAAAGTTTCATTACAATCTGTCGAGCGGTTTCGGAGTCTATAGGCAACATACATATATACATACATACATCCTCTTTTATAGACTAGCGTTCCCCCCGCGAGCGTTGCTGCGCCCAAATTAAATTTGTTTATTGATCGTAATTTTAAACTGTTATTAAGAGGTGATTGGATGGACGGAAGCTTAGCCTTTGGTTTCTCCCTCCTCCTCATCACTCCTCCTCCTCCTCCTCCCTCCTCCTCCTCCCTCCTCTTCCTCCCTCATCCTCCTCCCTCCTCCTCCTCCCTCCTCCTTCTCCTCCTCATCCTCCTCCTCTCTCACTCCTCCTCCCTCCTCCTTCTCCTCCCTCCTCCTCCTCTTCCTCCCTCATCCTCCTCCCTCCTCCTCCTCCCTTCTCCTCCTCCTCCTTCGGTCTTGGCTTGGGTAGTTAATTTTGTAAACAATAAATTTCTAAAACCTGACACTGCACCCTTTTATGCCCTCTGGGTCAGAGCCCTTTGAACGGATTTGCACCAAACTTTACAGGAACAATCCTTGAATCATGCCTAATAATACCTGAAAGTTTCATTACAATCTGTCGAGCGGTTTCGGAGTCTATAGGCAACATACATACATACATACATCCTCTTTTATAGATATAGATATAGATATCTATAAAAGAGGATGTATGTATATATATATGTATGTATATATGTATGTATGTTGCCTATAGACTCCGAAACCGCTCGACAGATTGTAATGAAACTTTCAGGTATTATTAGGCATGATTCAAGGATTGTTCCTGTAAAGTTTGGTGCAAATCCGTTCAAAGGGCTCTGACCCAGAGGGCATAAAAGGGTGCAGTGTCAGGTTTTAGAAATTTATTGTTTACAAAATTAACTACCCAAGCCAAGACCGAAGGCAGAGTGAGGAGGAGGAGGAGGAGGAGGAGGAGGAGGAGGAGGAGGAGGGAGGAGTAGGAGGAGGAGGAGGAGGAGGGAGGGAGGAGGAGGAGTGAGGGAGGAGGAGGAGGAGGATGAGGAGGAGGAGGAGGAGGAGGGAGGAGGAGGAGTGAGGTAGGAGGAGGATGAGGATGAGGAGGAGGAGGGAGGAGGAGGAGGAGGAGGAGGAGGAGAAGAAGGAGGGAAGAGGAGGAGGATGAGGAGGAGGAGGATGAGGAGGAGGAGGGAGGAGGGATTATGTCTATTTATTTACTTATTTTTTAATATGTTTTTCGGATTCTACGCATCATGAAACATAAAGCAACGAATTCGGTATGTTGAAAAATGATTTTAATTAGTCGATTACTAAAGTTTATTATTGAAAAATGAACCAACATTTATCCAGCGAGAAATTTGGGCGCAGCAACGCGCGCGGGGGGAACGCTAGTATATATATAAGCGTTAAAATCCAGGAATCATTTCAGAATGCCTCAAAACAGATTTCGATGAAGAAAATTTTTGAAAATTTTTATTTTAAAATTTTTGGAGCCATTGCAATAGCTTTATTTTCTAAGAAAATTCGCTAAAACGCTGCAAATTAATACACAAAGGTTTATTTCTGTATTAGATGGCCATACTACGCAGATTAATAGTCCAGAACTACTTACGTTCCACCACCACACAAAAGCGCAACTTTCTCGCAGTTTTAGCCATTGAAAAAATATTCCTTTAGATTTAGATTACGTAGATGTAATTTATGAGTTCGCCAACAAAAAAGCTAGACGTTTAAAATTTCATTGGTCAAAAAATGTAGATTTAGTCTGATTAAGACATGTTTGTTTCGCTAGGTACCTAATAGTGTTGTCAATAATGAGTGGTTGAGAGCGAAGTAAAGTAGATTTGGCTTCTTCAAGTTTATTCCATCGTCATAATCCTACCAGTTTCGCCTCTTATTCTGGCATCATTAGGAAATGACTAGAACTAAAGCACTTGTAGAGAATCGTAACAAAATACATATATATTGCTTCCGATTCTACCTAAAGGTAGCGGAAGCATTGTTTTCACTTTCGGGAGAAAAAACATTTTTTGTCTCCAAAATGAAAATTTTCACTCGCATTTTTCGTTTTATACCATTCTGAACAACTTTGTTTCCGTGTCTGTCTGTGAGTGTGTCTGTCGTGTCAGCAAATCCCTTTAACAAGCTCATTTTTCACATTTTCATCCGATTTGGATGAAATTTTCAGGAGATGCGCGGGCAAGGGGGTAGACGGCCTCCTGTCAGTTTCATCGTTCTTGACTCAATACCTCACTCTGCGCATGCGCAAACGTTAATTCTACCGAGCATCATTTTCTCACGCCCAAGTTGTCCGATCTCGCTCAAATTTGGATGATAGTTAGGGGATGACAATTTGGTCATCTTATATCAATTTCAACATGGTTGTATCATTAATAGCTACTACGCATGCGCCAATAAAAACCCTTGTAACATGCTTATTTTTCACAGTTTTCATCCGTTCTGGATGAAATTTTCAGGGAATGTGCGAGCTAGTGGGTAGACGGTCCCCCGTCAGTTTTATTGTTGTTCAATCAATACTTCACTGCAGATGCGCAAACGTAAATTCCATTATGCTCTCTTTTTCCCGCCCTAGTTGTCCGATCTCGCTCAAATTTGGATGATATTTGGGGGATGACGATTTGATCATCCCATATCAATTTCAACATGATTGCATCATTAATAGCTACTGCGCATGCGCCTACGTGAAATCCTAATCAATAATTTCCACTTCATACGATTTCGATGAAATTGTCAGAGAATGCGCCGGTTAAGTTGTAGATGGTCACCTATCAGTTTCATTGTTTCCAAATCAATACTTCATTCTGCGCATGCGCAAACGTAAATTCCATTATGCTCCATTTTGTCACACTCTAGTCGTTCGATTTCGCTTAAATTTGGATGATAGAAGAGGGTGACTTGATTACCTGATATCAATTTCAACACGATTGTATCATTAATAGCTACTGCGCATGCGCCAATGTGAAATGCTTTTAATGACCTTAATTTCCACAGTTTTCATCCGATTTTCATGAAATTATCAGCGAATGCGTGGTTTAGGTTGTAGATAGTCCCGTACCTATTTCATTGTTTTCAACTCATCAGTTCATTCTGCGCTTGCACTAACGTAAATAACATCGAGTATCATTTTGACATGGATATGTCTTTGCTCTGGGGGGTCAACCAAAAATTTCCGTGACGCAAAATTTGTGTCACAATTTCAGTGTTTTTCACGTACAACCCAGCCGTTGCTAGGGGAATGGAACTTCCGCAGTTTTCATCGCACAGAAATCGTTCGCCACTCGTTGGAAAGCGGTTGATTTATGTGATAAATGTTCACATCTCAAGCTACCAATTTCCCCCTCCTTACGTACCTGGCTACATTCCTAAACTAAGTTGATTGGACTATAAACAATTTTAATAAGCTGGTTACAATATTCTTAACGTACCTAAAGCAATAGCATCATATACTCCACTCCATAGAAAACATTTTCATCCTCATGACAACAGTCGACTGTTAACAACAACTCATTGTATTTGTAGTGGCTTCTCTCCACAGTTATTTTCAACATTTCTATAAGTAAACCGTAGTTTTGTTGGAATTAGCCGGGATGCGGCCCAGGGATTTGTTTAAAGTTAAAGGATTTGTTTACAACTCTCGAGGACAACCGTTATGAAATCCCTAATCAAAGACATATCCATGTAACATGGTATCTGCTTGTAAAGCAGATAGTGGAACTCGTTTACGAGTTGTTTAGTTAGGTACTTGAAGTTTAGTTCCTTAATTGACCAATTATGACATTTCACGCTCCTTCTTGAATTTCTCTTTTCCGTTATGGAATTTTTGAAGATCATTTACAAATTTTCAATGATCTATACATTCATGATAGGTAAACGAGGAAGCTATGCTCCACACCCAACTTGGCAGATGTTTTCTTACTGTGAAGTGAGAGTGGCAAATAATAAGTTAGTAAAATAGCAGTACTTAATTTGAATGCCAAACAAATATAAAATTATAAAACAGCAACATAGCTTTCAAGAAAACCCTGGTGGTGTGAAATAAATATTAACGCTGCTCGTTCAGGTTGAAAATTCACTTCGAAGTTGAAAAGTGACCCATATTGTTGTAACTGGGAAGCCACTGAGCGCTCTATGAGATGACGAGTTCCGAACAGTTATAAATTGGTAAGCAGGCGGAGACGACCTTGCAAGGCTGCTCGCAAAGGAAGAAGCGACGGGTGTGGCTGTGGCCGACTTCCCGCTCGGACCTGACGTCGCCCCACCAGGTAGTTGCGAAGCGGCGAGCGGCGGACGTGACCGAGAGGCGAGCAAGGCTGAATTCCAATCAATGCGATCGTACGCAAGATCCCGTCTGTCGCGTCTAGAACCGTTTCAACAGGAGGTCATTTGCATGGCGAGCTATAATTCATGGGTTTTGAGGTGATGAGGGGGGGGGGGGGGGGGGTTGAAAAATAGAGAGAGAGAATATTTGGGGAAAAACAATGCACATCACAATTGTCATATTGGTATAAATTGTCATATTGCCATCACTTATCTCTCGAAGCATAAGACTGCGCAGGAGAAATGCCAAAACAACCTTAACTTTAGAGGAGGAAAACAAAAACAAAAAAAACATTATGCACTCTGTAGCCAGGTAAGAAAAGAAAAACTTCTTGCATGAGAAAGAAAAGAATTCTAAAGGAAATGCCAGCCGAGATGCCTGCCCACCCCAAAAGTGGCTCGGCCGGGGCGTCCCGGCCGAGCCCGGACCCGACCCACCATGGCGGCCTCACGAGGGTGCCCACCCATTTCTGGATGAGCACTGCTAGACGCGATTAAATCAATCGCTCCATTATAGGCAACACCAGGCAAGACTGCCCCCGTGCCAGTGTTGGGCATAATCTTATCGTCGAATACGAAAACGGTTGTAATCGCGATAATTATTCTTTGATTCTGATTCAACTGCGAGGTACTTTTCCGTTATCCCCCCCAATCTACTTCACGACTTTCGCGACTGTTTTACGCCCGCCCGATGTTCCTAGGCATCGGTAATGATCCCTTTTCACATTTTAATTAATGTTCGCTCAGTTTGAGGGAATAAAGAGGCATTGGTGAATTCTTGGAAAAACAAGAGGGTAACGTCATTGACCACGGGCGCTGTGGGCTTGCTTGGATCAAATGTCTTCCCGATGAACCAGTTGGTTTACTAACTATACTCTTCACAAAGGTCAGGTGATAAGACAAAGCCAATGTGGAACAGTTAATTCGTTACTTGATACCTATTTGTGCGAATTCATGTGGAGGCAATCAAACCACAACCACGCCAATTTGTTTCAACAAATCCACACCGACATCGGCGACTTCTGAAAACATGGTAATTCGTTTTTTCCTTTTTTTTTTTTAAATAATATAATTTCTTCCAACAGCTTGAAATTGTCACCAATTCTACAATATGTAATCTAATAAAGAAGGAATGCCTAGAAACATCGGGCGGGCGTGAAACAGTCGCGAAAGTCGTGAAACAGATTTATGGGGGAGGGGGGGTATATATTCGTATACGTGTAATCGTATTCGTCTGTCGGTGATTACACGAATACAACCCATAAAAATCATCAATTTCAATGGGGCGTCCCTCCTACGATATGCGAAGCCTTGCTAATAATATAACCTAGCTTCAGAGGGACGTCCTATTGAAATCGATGTGAGACAAATAGGCTTGGCTCCAATCGTTGAATTCGCTTTAAGGACGTCCCTCTGAAGCTAGGTAATATTAGCAAGGCTTCACATATTATAGGAGGGACGCCCTATTGAAATTGATGACCGTGACGCATTTTGATGGGTCTGTCTGCGATTACACGAACACGAATATAATCGCAGTTGACTCAGAATCAACGAATAACTATCGCGATTACAATTGTATTCGTATTCGACGATAAGATTATGCACAACACTGCCCCGGGCCGACCGAGAGCCCCAAGCTGAAACCCAAAAGCAAACAAACACACGGCCAAACACTCAATAAATTATGCACACAAAATATTCATTCATACAGTTAAGACTAATCATTCAGTATCAATCAATAATAAACAAAAAATAAACACGCATAGAAAAACAAAAACATCTAAGAGTTAACAAAAGGCTTTAAATTATGCATATCACAGCTTATCTAAAATGCTAGCGTGAGTACTCTCATAAATATATCCTCGGCTGCGGACACACACATTATCTATGGCTACCGGTAGGTACAAATAAACTCAATTCAACATATAAACTTATGCTTGATGAATCCATTACAGTTAATAACCACACATAAAATAGAACACTTTTAAAAATCTAGATCACTGTTCAAACTTATATGACTCGTCAAAACTATAGAACGCCAAATTACATAAGTACAATTGAAGCTTAATCCTAAATGTTCTATATTCCAATCTCTTGAATGAATGTGGTAGGATATTAAAAAAATGGACTCCCCAATAGTTCACTGCATTTTGACAAACCTTGGCCCGATTCCTTTTCAAGGATAACAGGTCAGAAGTTCTAGTTGAATAGTCGTGAATTTCATAACTATATGAATCGTGAATTTCATAACTATAACCTCATTACTATTTTCATGTTTTTCCACGTAGCAAGCACTCTCAAGTAGGTATATAGATTGATGGTAAAGTAAGTATACTTAACTTTTTGAACGCTGCCTAACAATCATCTCTATATCCAATGTTAGCAAGGACATGTATAGTTTTTCTTTGTATGGAAAATATACGAGAAGATGACGTGGAATGCCCACAACAAACTATACCATAACTTATCGTACTTAGGAAGCAACAATGATATGCCTGCAGAAGCCCATTTTTACTCAGTTTTACGTGTAAGCTGAACTTCAGCTGATTCGACTCGATTGTACGAGTATTCGGTTAAACTACACACACACATTCATTTAAATGTTCATTTTAATGTGAAAGGGAATAAAATAAGCAGTAGACGTACGTATAATGATACAGAACGTATGCCAAATTGGATGTGCCTGTATAGCTTCCTTACTTAGTGTAACAACTATCCTAACACTATTAGTTGTAAACTAGAATTAGTAGATTTTGCTTCCGACTCTACCTTTAGGAGCAGAAACATTGTTTTCGCTTTCGGGAGATGAACAATTTGTTGTCCCCGGAATCAAAATTTCCGCCCGTTTTACGTTGTAGACATTTCTGAACAAATATCATTCTGTGTGTGTTTGTGAGTATGTGTATGTGCGTGTGTGTCCAGCGGCTGGACTGTCGAAAGGGAGAGACTATATCACATGCCGAGTGACCGAGGCAAGAAGCCGGATATCGTTACGTCAAGCCCAATGGGTCTGCTATAATCCTGGATGTCCAAGTTGGCAGTGACAGTGTGGACATGGAGCATACTGGCAGGCCAAGATAAATAAGTATGACTGAAATCACCTGCGGCGCCAAACAACATCAAGGTCTTGGCCGCGACTGAATCATGGCGAGGGGTGTGGTGTGGGAAAACTTCCACAGTGTTACTCGAGTAGAACATCTCGGGAGGAATGCTTCGAGGTACCACCACACCTTCGCACTTCCTTCAGCCCTGAGGGGTTCTTAATTATAATGGTACCTAGTCATTTTATAGGGGCCTTTCTGCCTTTCATCCCACTCTCCCTCCTCGTACTTCAGCTTCCTTGATACCAAGGGCCAGCGTCGGGTGAACCTGGGCGTCCTCCCCACTCTTTCAATTTAATGGTGTCCCCCTTTGCCTTCAGGGATTTTATTTTAATTTTATTTATTTATTTATTTTTTAAGTGCGTTTGCATGCGTATGTGCATATTCATGGGTTGTGAGGAGGAGGGGGAAGGGGGTTAAGAGTAGGCTGAAATTCTGCTGATTCCACTCCGTTGCATTCAGTTAAACTACACACACACACATTTATTTAAATGTTCGGTGTAATGTGAGTGGCGATAAAATAAGCAGTACCTATAATAATACAGAACTTCTGCAAAATTGGGTGAGCAGTATAACTTCCTCACTTATTGCAACATTAGTTGTAACATAGAATTAGTTGGTTGTGCTTCGAAGTCTACCTTTAAGTGCAAAAACGTTTTCACTTTCAGAAGATGAAAATTTTGTTGCCTCCGAAATCAAAATTTCCGCTCGCATTTAACGTTTTAGACCATTCTGGAAATGTTTGTTCTGTGGGTGTACGTGCGTACGTGCCTGTGAATCCTTTCAACACTGAATCGAATGAGGTTTGGCTGACCTGAATCAGGCCAATATTGAGGTCGCTAGGGGTTTTCGAAGGGCAAAAGTATAGGTGTGATGTATTGAGTCAAAGTCTTCGGACTGGAGGAGCCTACGGTTCGGATGTTTGTTACAAGTTCATACTCAGCTTCAAGGTTCTATTTACTGCTCAAGCGGTACGGTGACCATACGTCCCGATTTTATCGGGACAGTCCCGATTTTAAAGCCTGTGTCCCGGGGTCCCGAATTGGGAAAGAAATGTCCCGATTTTCACCAATAAAGATTTTTTCAAACCAAATCATCATGAAAAGTTATTAGCTTTATTTTAAAATGAATGATTAGTACCGTGGAATTTCTTTACACCGCACACAACATAACTATTATCATAGTCACAGGAGCAGTCTGGAGACCCAACTGTGTTGGCCCCCTCGACCTCAGCTAAGGTTTCTGCCACAGAGGCAGCAAATGAATATTTGATTCTTTACAAAAACTTGGTTGACAGAAAAGAGTCTTTATTTCTACCAATGAAAGTAAAGGAACTTCAAAGAAACAGTGTTGCTGCAGGAAATGCATGCGATTTACAAGAGGTGAAAAATACAGTGGGAACTTTTTATGACCACTGCATTACTTATTTTGATCTTTGGAAATCAAATGTTGACAGCTTGAGTCAACTGCCTTGGATAGACTTAAAGATGCAGCTGAAGTGGGAAGAACTAGAGGAAAGTTGGGATTTGTTTCAAGATAGGCCACCTCTCTCGCTTGATGATTTGTTCAATGAGCTTAGTGTGCTGAACACACAGCTTCCTGATGTCGCCCTGGCTGAATGGAAAGAACAAAAACTATCAACTGAGCAACGGTGGCTGACTTTATTTCAGGACTTGTAGAAAAACGAAATAAGCGTTCCTAATCTCAAAACTCTGGTAGAATTTTCTCTTTCTTTACCAGGAACAAATGCTTCAGTCGAGCGAGCTTTCTCATTGATAAACAACTTTTGGACCGCAAAAAAATCTTCAATGGCACTAGGCTGTGTTAAAGCATTACTAATTGTCCAAATGAACAGTTCTTTGTCGTGTGTTGAAATGTACGACAAAATAAGAAAAGACGACTCCTTGCTGAGAGCACTTTCCTCAACACAGAAGTACGACTGGAGTAAAAAGAGTACCCCTGGCCCTAGTGAAAAAATATAACAAGAACAATGATGTAAACAGACTGCTCTGTTAACTTTTATTTTTTCATTTTTTGGAAAATTAATGTTTGTTTATTTGACTATAAAAACTTACCTGTTGTTCGTGAAGTGGCAAGCAGCATTTACGAAATGTGGTGATTGGTGCTGCTAGTGTATCGAATGGTTATCCCTCATTTTTCTGAGGGCTCTCATCTCACTAAGTGCACACAAATTTCAGATTTTTGTTACCAGCCACTACTCACTTGTGTCCTTTTTCCCTCCTCCTGTTGTGCATTCCTTTCCATATACGATTTGCTAGGTGTTTGAATGAGTATGGAATATTATTCCTTTAGAATAAACAATATTATCTCCACAATATCTAAGATACAATATTAATGTATTCCAGATAGTCAGGATGGAAGGAAAGTCCAAGAATGAAGTCCAAGAATTGTAAAAAAAGTGTATTAATTTAGTTTGATTTCTCATTTAACTTAGATTAATTTACCCAAACAGAGTAAAGTTGGATTCACATAGAGGGGAACGAACACGGAAAGCGGAAGGACGGAAAAACCAGTGGAGGGGGTGGCGGAGTCAAAAGATTGTTCACATGAAGCGGTCTCCTTGGTGAACAGAATCATAACCTTCCTACTGAAAGCCTCTCTGATCTGAAACCTCTACTTGCGGTTATCAACATTCCTGTCCAATGAGCTTGCAAGGAGCTCGATGGAACGCGGAAACTGTATACAAATTTCTACAACCATCCGCTGTCCTCCCCTTCCGACAACATGGCAGCCACCTTCCTAAACTGTTGTCCCAACAGCCAATCAGATTGCGTTCCGACCTTCCATTTTCTGCACTCGTTCCGCTCCATGTGAATCCAGCTTAACAATAGAAAAACAGCCAACCATCGAACTCTGTGTTTAATGTCTGAAAAGATAACGACAATATCATTTTTCATTTTGGTTAAGGTTATTCGGGATGGCTATGGGTTTTAAGTACGTTGTGATGAGCTTGACCGACCGGTTGACATGTTAGACATCATCATGGAACGGGACCGGGTGGTGGCGATTTTCTTAAGACGTCTCTTCTCGAGGAGGAATGCTCCAGCAAAAGCAGTCGTCTCAATGAATTTCACAGCCACACAAGGTAGCGCAAAAAGCCTGTGCAGACATAGAATGCAACCTCAACAAAATAACTGAGCTTCTGCCCAACTTATAAAATACGGTCCAATGAGGAACTTGCACCCATCTTAAATTCAGCCTGAAACCTTTTTTACTATACAGACGCCAATTGGACCTCCTCCAATTCACAAACATACCTATTATGAAACACAACAAAAAATTTATTTACATAATTACAATAGAATTCAAAAATCAAGAAATTGAGAACGCTCCACAGGCTAACTAGTGTGTGACGTCACAATTTCCTAATACAGATTGAGCATGGTAATTTTCACACTGGAATCAATTTCACTTGTTTTTATCGTTTCTCTCTGTGACGTTTGAAGATCTACATCGCACCATCAACCAGTACACCTACCGAAAATTTATAGCGAAAAAGAAGAATGCTGCTAGTGTAGGGAATAATACCCGGTATCTACGGTTTTTATGCACAAACAGAAGGATTTACGGTTTTTCATATATGTTGGTTGTCCAACCTGTGTACCCAGTTGATCCTTTGGTTGATCGGTTATTGTGAAGTTAATAGAGAGTTCCTAGTAGATCTATAAAACACAATACGTCGTACAGTATCAACAATTCCCGGCCGAACTCTGACGCAATGAGTTTTGGTGACGCATCCTTCCATACAGATACGTAATCGTCTCAAATGAACTTCTACGCCGAAAACCTCCATTGCGTTTTCCCGCTCGTTCTCCTGTCGGTTGACACTTGCATTGCTGCTCCCGCTCGGTTTTCACACTTGCATTTTACAGTTCTTTATAAACTTTATTGAAATGGCTATGTAGAAACCATAGAAAAAAGAGATAATTTCCTCCTTCCCTGGATTTAGTGTTACAGCTAGATCCGTAAAGGACTTAACGTGAGGTGCAGTAAATTTCCTCAGCTGTTTTTAGCATCCAGTTCGCTTGCCCTAACTGTCCTTGTTACCCCACAACATTTTGAGACTAATGGGTCTACGAGGAACTCCCTACTTTCACATTCCTGCTTCTAATTTTGAGTTTGTACGTTTGTTTCGCTTCATCGTAAATAAATAAGCGATTTCGTTCAGTTAAGTAAATGTTGTGTGTGACGTGATCCTGTGGAACAGGCATTGAACAGGAGTGTAGATGTACCAAATGTTAGTTTTTTAGATGCAATAAATACTTACACAATAATCATGATCAAACTTGAGTCATTCAACTGTTCGTAAGTTATTGTAATTTTCAGGCAAGCAAAGGTATTCATGAGCTGTTTTTCTTTGTAATCATTGTGATGATGTAATAAAGTGGGAGACTGGGGATATGTTGTTTTGATGTAAACACATAAAAATATACGAGTACATAATAATAAGAGGATTGAATTGATTAGGAAATGATGGGAAAGAAATATTAGAGAGTTCTTAGGAGATCCGTAAAACGCAATATGTCGCGTGGTATCGACAATACGACAATCGTCTAAAATAACCTCCTTCCACGGACCCAAATAACCTCCTAGGGATAATTTCCTCCTCCCATGGATTTAGCGTTACAACTAGATCCGTTAAGAACTTGACGTGACTTTAAGGTGTGGTAAATGTTTCTCGTTACCACACGCTGTATTGAGACTAGGGATCCCTATCTTGAATCCTGCAATTGCACGATCCTGCCACTTTTTGGGAGGAGCGGATCCAGCAGGATTTGTGCGTGGATCCTCAATCCTGCAAAAATGTGAATAATAGTTTCCACTCTTGGCGGGGGCGGGGTGCTCTCCCCTCCAGTAAAGCGGAGGGTGCTCCAGCCCCCTGCTTCTCCGATCTTCTGCGTGAATCACGATTTCCCCGTCTGCGTGCTAGCCCAGTCTTCTACCATTTTATTCTCTATTTAACTTGTATATAAATTTTTCTGAAACCGAATGGAGCACCATTTCGGACTTGGTTTGCTGCTTGACTCCAGTAAAGCTGGCAGTGGAGGCCCTTTGCAGGATGGATTCCACCTTTGTTTCCGCTGAAGCTACTATCCGCTTTATGGTTGAAAAAGTTGAGTCGAAAAACTACGAATTTGAGTAGAAGGTTGGCTACTACTCTGAAGAAGAGGATTGCGGAAAGGCGTACCAACCTTTCGCCAGTCATGCTCTACTTGCAGAACCTACTATAATGACATTAAAATATACGGCTCGAACCACGAATCATTTTGGCTGATGAAGAAGTCGGGCATCAGGCAAGAACCGAAGATTTTGTTAACAAGACTGATCAAGGAAGACTGTGAATCCGTTTCGGAAGATCGTTTCATCACCACAGAAACTGTATCAGGTCCAACTCCAGGTCTAAGTCCAAGTTCTTCACCATCTTCTACTGGGTCAGGCTCAGGCCAGCTGAATACTTTACATTCCGCACATCTATCATTAAAAGAAGAACTCGAATTGAAACTTCAACAAGCTCAAACCTCCTTGCAAGAACGGACTCTTGCCACTCAGGTCTTGGAAACTGTATTGAAGAAAGAAATGGCCACTTTTGACAATGACAACGTAAGAGGAAAATATCTCTCCATGGCCTTTTCTTAGCTAACAACGGTGCCGCCACCACTGTTGATTCCGAACGCACCTTCTCCGCTGCTAGATATTTATGTACATCCATTCGTTCGCGACTCAACAGTGACACTCTGAACGCATTGTGCATGCTTCGACTGTTCTTCCAGACTAAGTAAAAACATCCAGTTTTCAATCCATACCGTTTGACTAAGTATTACAAATTAATAATTAAATAAATAATTTATTGGCGCTGTTGGGCAGATGCAGGATCCTGCGCACGATCCTGCAGGATTGGCAAGTTGGAGGTGCGGATCCTGCAGGACTGAAAATCCGTGCGGATTGGGACCCCTAATTGAGACCGACGGATCTACTAGGAACTTTCTACTAACGCGTTCTCATATGATACGTTGTACCAACTGTTCTCATTCAAAATGTATTGTGTTTTTTTGTGTCCAAATTTTGGAATCTACTTGTACTTGGTTAGTCAAGTACAAACCGATCTACTATGGTAATTGATTTACTTAAATAGGTAGCTATAATTAAATAACCTAGGAACCTAAATAGTTAATAGTTTTGTTGTCTTCACTCGTTTTGTTTCAAAATTCTTGAGTTTTATTGACGAAATGAACTGGCAGTCCAAATGAAGTTAGAAGAGGTTAATTAAACGAAGTCGTCTTTATTCTCTATATCAATCTCATGAGTACCTACCTACTGTTATCCCCCCCCCCCCCCTCCCGAAGTGTTTACAAAACAAAAATAAGTCACGAAAACAATGAACGTAGATCCTGAGATTGTGTTGATCAGATAACATATCATAAATCATGACGCATGACTAAAAAGTAGAATTTTGGATGCTGTGTTTCAGTAACACTGCAACCCAGAGGATTTTTTGTAGATCTCTCTTTTTTTAACGCTTAAGTTTGGCCTTTTGATCAAAAAAGGTAACATATCCATTCTTTATAATTATTTCAAATCATTTTGAACCCTCATTTTAGCTCTTGTTACTTTCCATTAAAAAATAAAAGTAATATGAAATCAACAAAACATATGCTAGTAAATCGCCAAACAATGTTGACATGTACTAACAGTATCTACACAACTTAGGTAACGTACCTAGTCAAATGATGCAAATTAATGCGAAGAGAAAGCGTTGTTGGAAGCACGAAAGAACAGATGAGTTTAGATAAGGGAAAAGCAGTAAGAGGGGGTCGGTCCCTTAGAGTGCGCATGTGCTGGACTAACAGTCTTCAAATAAATCTAGAACTAACAGGACTAGTCTTGGACTGTTTCACCAAATAGCGAAGTAAATCCAGGACCAGAGACAACGCTGTTCGATTGCACAAAATGTGGCGTGGATTGAATAGAGCGGTCCAGGAAAAACCTTGGTGATTGGCCAGCCTCTGGCTTTCTTCGTCATTTTCACTGTGCAAGTAAGTTACCTCATGCATAAAACTGCACTTATAATTTTTAGCCATGGGTAATTGCAAAAAAAGATTATAGAGTTGTCCTTTCCTAAGATGCTCTCATGAGTCTCACTACATCATTCCTCGTACACTACAGAGATTTCACAGGCTATAATTGGCTTCATCTATGTTGGGAAGCACAGATGGATGTAATCCCCCCACAAGAGTTCTCCACTGAACCTTGGACGAAAACAATACCATAGGTACCTACATATAACTATGGCACTCAGATCCTGGAGAAATTCTTCCCATAAGAAATTCTTCCCTCTGATTCTTATGCAGCACTAATAGTTTTCTTAATTATCGCATCAATGCACTTAGTTTTATCACTCTTTCGGGCAATTACTTAGTCGACTCGCACCCAAAGATATATTTGAATTATTTCAAAATGAAACTGAATCCCTCTATTTTAAAATATAGCCTGCAAGTAAGATGGCTTCCGTGTTGTTGCTGTACTCTTTTTATGTGCCTCACAGGTATTCAACTTCTTCTTTCACACACCTGTTATCACAAAAATCGTTTGGTGCTATTTTACGAGGTTCCCAGCATAATGGAGCTAACATGGGATCTTCATGATTCCTGCAGGTTACTACGTTTTCAGTTTAACATAGTTGTAAAGACCATGAATACCCCTATTGATTACACTAGTTGGTGTCATGTCGGTTCCGACTAATACACATGGAAAAAAAACTAGTTTGTTCACTCAAATTGTTCTGACAATCACGCACATATTGTGACAGTTCCCGCTGGATCCAAGGGAATACGCTGCCTTCGCTCCGTTGTTTCCCAACGGGCGTCGGGCGCTTCTTCCCATGTTTTTGAAAGGCCGTGTTTGGCGATGGATGGGTGATCCTAGAACTGGAGAGCCAATTTACTCCGAACATAGCACATTAATGCTATTAGTAGGAGTGGGTATCTCTCTGACGGGATACTGTCACTCTCCTCTACCTCTTTCTCAAGGTTTAGGGCCCCATTGCACCTCTGGGGGGCTACCTAAGTCCATTACATGGTAGCAGAGCGTTGTTAGGATTATGCATGGCTGACGCCTAGTAATCCGATCCACTATTTTTTGGGGCGTTAACATGGCCCGGGTTTCCAGAAGGAATACCCATTATACTCCCTTGGATACATAAATACTTTCATTGGTTCTTGATTATTAATTTCTCAATTTTTCCTCTCATATTATTTCTATTTAACATACTTAATTTTCAAGGGCGTTGTTCCCTAACCTAGGGCGTCATTCCCTATTTCATAAGTCCCCATAGTGGGCACCTTCCACTGTAAGTCTCCTGGTTGAGCGAGTTATATTATTCCCGGTTGTTCCAATCTTTGATTGGGGTTTAACTACCTAATGAATACTTCACATGAAGATTCATTGACAATCTATCCTGTTTTAATTTCACCTTTTTATCCTCAATCTCCAATGCAGCTATTTATTAGTGAGCATCAGTTCTCAACCAGTAAACTATTCCACCTAGTTTACATACTTGCTCTTCAATCAAGTATGTTTTTAAGGGGGGGAGTGTGACAGTTCCCGCGGAATCCAAGGGAATGCGCTGCTGTCGCTCCGTTGTTTCCCAACGGGCGTCGGGCGCTTCTTCCCATGTTTTCGAAAGGCCGCGTTTGGCGATGGATGGGTGATCCTAGAACTGGAGAACCAACCTTCTCTGAACATAGCATATATGCTATTAGTACAAGTTGTATCTCCTATGGTACTGTCACACCCCTCTCTATCTATGAGTGTGGATTTAGGTCCTCATTGCACCTCCTGCCATTGCCTGAGTCGCATTTTGACGAGTTAGTCGCTGCCAACGTAACAGCTATCGTTGGAACGCGTTTTGTTTGTTCAGACTATTCCATCAGAATACCTATGCATTCATAGGATGATCTGGAAATCGTTACATTTATACTCAATGGTTGTAACAGATGATTCTAGGCTATGCCACAGTGGAACAGTCCACTGTGAAACTGTCTTTTCTGTGAGATTTGATACATTTCCTACATCCAACCTTTCGTCTTCCTTATTCCTTATGTTGGGATCTAGAACAAAAAGCCTCTATGTTCAACTCCACATCAATAATTTAGTTCACAGGTTATTGATTCATGCAGATCAGTGGTATAATGTCATGAATCACTTCTCTATTTGGGAAGAATAGAAAACTTGACCCTTCACTTTAATTAATTAACCTTTGTATATGCCTATCAAGGTAGTGGTCAAGACCAGTACGTTCAACCTTATATCGTGTGTTTGAATCACTGCTAAAGACTCCAACGACTTCTCTACACATGGTAATGCATTCTCAGTCAAAAGGTAGTCGAAGGTAAACATTGTCAAACGTGCCTCAGAATAATAATCTCAATAATGTGATATCCTCTGATTTTGGGTGGCTAGTGCTGTTTTACTCTAAGTGCTATCTATGCTCCAGCCCATTATATAACAATCAGTACAATATTAACAGCAAAATCCAATAAAGAAGTGAAAAATCGCAACTAATAGCATCTTATCTGTGAATTGAATAAACAACTTTGCCTCTGTTGATTTGGTGCATTTTATGACTTGTTTATGACTGCATTTTATGATTTAATGGTTATTCAAATAGGTTATGAATATTCTCATAGCTTGATAACATGGAATACAGAGGCACAAGAACTAAAGATTCAATGGACATATATTCTGTTTGGCATCTCGGCACCTCAAATAAGGGTTACTCTCCTTCCCAAAGTTGGAAAATTTGAAAATCGCCATGCCAAGGATAACATAGAATGGACCTGCCAAATTAAAAAGAGGTCAGGAACGAAAGCAATCATCTAACATCGCCTGTTAGGTAATATAATAGAGTTTTTCTTACTTGGGAGTGTTACATCTCCTCGAACAAGGCTAAAATCCGTATGATCTCGAAGAACATACAAATAATAAAGACTACATAATACAAATAATTATGATGTTGCCTCGTTGAGGGGCTTGGCTTAATCACATCAGATTGAATATCAAGATAAACGGCTTAAGTAAAAACCTTTGAAGATCAACTGTGAATCGGTAAATAACAAAATTTAGAATAAGGAAAGAATGATTCCTGTTTTTTTCGTTGGTAGATCAGTCAAGGTTACAGAAAACATTGATTATTGCATGGGAGATGTAACGATTGAAGTTCATTCCTAATTTTTAAACTCTTCTTATTCAACTTTACTCACCCGTGTTGTAATATTAGTAAAAATGAACCTTTTGAAACCTTTACATACATTTGATGCGAATGAAGTCCACTTTAATCTTTAAAACATAGAATTTCTTTCGGTTGTACCTAACAGACGGGATTTAATAAAGAGGTAACTGTCCTAGATTTAATAAAGAGGTAACTGTCAATCTGTGTTTGAATTTCAGACTACTTGGAATAAGAAATTAACTCAAACCCAACCAACCATCACCATTAAATCATCAAAGTCTGATCAGTTTATTAATTAAAAACAAAAATATCAAAATCTCATATGGACCATCCGATTTGGTTCTGACTACCGTTTGGCAGAAACTTGCGATATCCCGGAATGTTCGGCAGACAGCTTATTCGTCATTCCTGATTGAGATCGAATGATGGCGATTTTTTTGAGTCGTCTCCTCTCGAGCAGGAATGCCCCTGCAAAGGCGACTGTCTCGATGAATTTAGCAGAAACACAAGTCAGTGCAGTGAGCCTGTGCAGACACAAACATTGAAACAGATATGATACGAGGGTCATCGAAATAACTGAGTCCCTACCTAAAGGGAGTCTTCGCGTTCTCTATCGTCGACGAGGTGCTGCTACGTGCCTTAACTGTAGTTACCAGAGCATTGGGAGTCAGAAAGGTTTTGACTACTGACTAGTGCCACAAGAGTATCCAAAGCCATTAGTTAGGCAAGATCAAAGGAGTTGACGCAGCCCAAAAATTAAAGGGGTCTCGACAAAATTCGAATTCATGTCTTTCCCGAGACACCTAAAGAAAGACGCCGTCTTTATCCAGCTGGCTACTGAAGCCAACTGATCAAACCTCTTAGATTGCTGGGATCAATGGATGGATCAACCCTCTTGACTGTATGAGGTTAGACAAATGACAGGGTGAAACTGCTGGCTGCAGGATCAGCAGTTGCTTGCTGGAAGAAGTCGCAGTCAAGCTATGCCATTATCACGGTGTGTTTTGACACAGTGAATGAGAAAGTAAAGATGCAATGTCAGATGTTTTCAGCCTGGCTAGAGAGGGATTATGTGTTAAATTCGGGTCTTACTTCTCAAAAATTATAGATATTTCAACAAAATTCGAACTCATAACTTTCCCTAAGAGAAGCCCAAATAAAAACGGATGTCTTTATCAATTGGCTACTCATTGAGGCCAGATCAAACCATCTCGACGATGTAAGTTTTCTCCTTAACGTCAAATTTCCCCAAAGTTATATCAGCTGAATCGGGGTCAGACGAATGACACAGTCAAACTGTGCATTGCAGGCTCAGCAGTTGCTTGCTGAAAGAAGTCGCAGTCAAGCAACTCCATTGTCGCGGAGTGTTTTGACTCAGTGAATGAATAAATAAAGATGCTACAGCAATGTGATGTTCACCTGCAGGGTTCAAGAGTGATTATGTATTAAAGTTGGGCCCAATTTGCCTGTGCCAAATGTTACAGCCCAAAAATTAATAGCTACCTCGACCGAATCCAAACCTATAAAGTTTCCTGAGAAAAGCCTAAAAAACCGTTGTCTATCCAACCTACTACTGAGGACAATAATTGATCTTCGAATGTGACAGTTTTTCCAGAACGTAACAAGAGTAAATCGAAGAAATGTTGTAGGGACAAGATGGAATTCTTGATTCACCCTTTTTAAGCGTTATTATCTTACCATCATCAACGATAATTTTTGACCATTCTTTGAATACCAGCTGCAATCAAAGTGATTTTCCTATTGAGAAGTACTTCGTTGCCACAGTAGTCTGGCTCGTAGCAGCATCTGGTTGGCGCTAGTGAAAAGACCTGACAAACAATTTTCGTCCCATGGAAAGTTTACCAGAATCTTCTGTGCCTCTGTGTAGAGTTCTGGATAAACACAGGACTAGTGCCTATCTCAAAAGTGTTGAAATATCTTATCAAGGATGCTTTGTTGAAGGTTGTACTTTCTTTACTATAAATTCGAAGCTGATCTAGTATTGGCTTATTAAACTCCAAACAGTAGCTCATTCCCGGGTAATCCTTGCATTAAGCTACTGACAGCTGAACTCCCTATTCATAAGTCTAGTTTAAAACCTTAGAACAACCAAATAGCTTACAAATGTCTAAGAATAATGAGCGAATTAAAAACTGGCGAACCTCAACAAAGCCTGAATAAGGTATAACTGCAAATATGTCGCTTACAAGAATAAGAGCCAGTGAAATACTCGAATAAAAAAACATTAAGTTTAAAAAAATTTAAAAACAAAATAGAGACATAAAGACTTGTCAATAAGACAGACTACTTATAGTAAAATTGTTATTGCATACAGTATCACATGAAGTGTAGGTACTGAGACAAAAGTTGAGTGGGCAATTAGTACCGTTGCTCCACTAGTTCTAACCCCATGATATGTTTCCGTATCAGTTGTGCCCAGTCCTCAAACAAATCCGTTATTATTTATTTATTTATTAAGCGTTATCTCTGATCATCATTCTGCAGGTAGGTAGGTACCTACATCTATAGGAAATAAAAATACATAGGTACATCTATGTATTCTACACAAGGTAATAAAATAAGGAAAAATAAAAATTGGTTCCAAACGTAAATCCATCAAGTGCTATAGTGGTGCAGTAAGTTGGATTAGATGCAATATTGACGATTGAGTGAAAATCACGAATGATCTCCTGATATCATCAAATTTTTAAAACAACCCGAGAGAAGCCTAATACCAATTTCCTAATGTTATTTTATTTAAATGGAAGATATCTGATGGTGTTTCACATTCTAAAACCAAGATTAAAAAAGAAATCACAAACATTTTAAGGGCTTTCTCTTACAGTAATGTTTGAAGAAAAAATGGTAAAAGAGGAAAAATGGTTCCGTGAGAAAAAAATATTTATATGTATATGAAAACAGAATTAGTAGAATTGTGAAATTCAATGACACGTTTTCAAAACCAGTAAAATATTTACGAAAGTTCAAACACTTCACTTGGAACTTTTACAGTTTGTATTTATGCGCAGGAGCCACCGAGATGCAAAACTGAGAATATGGTCAACTGAATCTTCAGTAAATGAAACTGTAAGAGGCTTACCTTGAAAAGATACGTCTCTAGCTATGTATGTAAAGGTACCTAAATGGTCAACCTGTTCCTGTTATTGTGAATTGGTATGCTAGTATAGACAGAAAAATGCCATCATAGCCACTAGTACACCCCCATTCATCAGGAGGAAGTTTATTTTGCCACCTAGTTTGCACCTGGTTGTTGTTGAGAGAAGTTTAGTTTCTTAGGAATCCTAAAATCTCCTACTCATTAGCTGTGTTCGCTGGTATTTAATAAAACTTTCAGTGGACTGTATAACGATGGATAATTATATAAAATGAAAAAATATGAATTATTAACGATTATATTTAAATATTTACTTGTAATAGCGTGTTCAACCTACCTAAGGCATGCCTTGCTTGGTGCTATGAAAAAATAAATGATTATTTACAATAAGTGGATTAGGGTATTATATTGAGCTCTTGGAGCAAATGTTCATCAAAGGGGTACAAAACGACAAGAAGGCGATGGTGTCGGTGATCTTTGAAGAATGCATTGTGTGTCAAATTAACAGGCCCTGATACCAATTAGATCGGTATAATATATATTGGAAAGGACTGACCTGATTGCCGAGCTCGGAATATTGAAATGGGCAGATACAGACAGCAGAAAGGAGTCTGGAGAAGATGGTGGCCACCACGTGGAAGAAATTGCTGAAGCGCCTTGGGCGTAAAATGATAGGTCAACGATGGTCAACTGATCGACGGGAACTGAACTGCCCACGACGACGAACAAGAAGCGTGATGATGAGAGGGGTGAAGATAAAAAAGAATGTTTTGGAAGGAGCTTTTGGTTCCGGGGGGCAAATAGTACCCTTTGGCACCAGAGTCACGAGAAAGTCAGGACACAGTGACACATACGATGATCCGATGAGTCCGCATGTTGTCATTCGAAGGTCCGATAGATCCGACAGTCCGCAGTGGCCCGCCTCTTATCGCTACTTGGCCTAACACCAGGAGTAACAAATTGCCCAAACAGTTGTAACATCTGAAGAAATGATTTTGCGCAGTCTCAATCCTTGCCAGGTTAAGTTTGCTTTTTGCATTTTCAGAATGAATGAATGAATTTCGTTTTTTATTTTGCATTTAGTGATTTTACAAAATGGTGGGACATGGTGGGGATAGTGGGTAGTATTCAAACTAACATTGGTATTGATACGCTCATTGTACAGTCCATATCGTTATGACTCCCCTAAGGTTTTAACTAGACATAGGGTATTTCCTCAAGCTGTGTTTTTTCCCTATTTTCCAAGTTTTGCAATAGGTAAGTACTTCAATTTCCCATGGCCAAAAAGGATGGAAGACGTATTACATCAGCTGATCCCAGAAGTAAAAAGAACATGGTCGTGATCATATTGGCGATGTCCTAAGCCTGGGGTGATCTCAAGAAGGTTAATGTCTTCTCCCACAACAATGAAACTTTCAAATATCGTGCTTTTGAAATTGCTGATGTTTGATCCATACGAAATGTTTGACCTTTTCAAAGATTTTAAGAACTGAAACGGGGTGTTTCTTGTTTTGATAACTGACCTACCACACAATATGCCTCCACTTCACCATTTCGTTTTGTATACCTACATGAATCATTTCGTGAGTCTATCTCGTTAAAACGCTGTCATTCTTCGCCCATGTATTAGTCGTCCACTTCTGTACACCTATACTTTTTTGCCTGCACCATAGTCATATTAGACCAAACTTCAGATCAATGCTTATCAGAACGCCGTATGGTGAAATTATTTGTAAACTTTGATCATCGGATCGGTCCATTAATTCTTCCAACTTCAACACGTGTTGCTGGTAGATATGCCCACACTTGGCATTATGGAAATGCCCCACAGCATGGAACAATGGGAGCGTTGCTTTCAAGGCTCTCAGATGAAGGTGGAGGGTCCACTTATTTCCGCTTCTATAAACTGTTTGGCAAGTGCATGACCTTATAGTATTGAATCCATATCACTTTGAGTCCCACACTTTCAAGCAAAGTTCTTCTTCACATTTTTTACTGCTTTTTGAACATAACAATAACTGTCCTGGTTTGTCGATTAATTCCACGATAATACCTTGTGACTTCTCTCTATTCTACATATTTCATCTCTTCCCTTTTCCATTACAGCTTGATAGAATGAGCGTTACCCATGGGTGCCAAAAAGGTATTTTAACTATTTTTAAATGGAAGAAGATTCCATCATAAAAAGTTTGGTATCAACCGCACTCTCCTACGATGAGTAGTTTTCTATCTATGATTTTTTCTAAGTTTCGCGCACCGGTGACGTCAAAGCACCCCTCCCGCCTGGGCGGGACCCCCCTGCCTGTCAGAGGGACTTCACCAAAGCAAACTTTGAAATATCGTAGAACAACAACTACAACGTAGGTGAGTGCGGATGGTATCAAATTTCTTAGAATTGTAACAGAGTTACCTCCTGAGAGGTCCATCAAGCTCCCGTCAGAGCACAAGAGATAGCGTTGTCGGCGTCCCGTTGAGGAATCAATGGGAACCACGCGCTGTTCTCGATCATTTTAGACAGCTGGTTTGGCGTCGGATGGTTTTCTGGTGACAGGAATATCAACCTTCCCCGAACATGGCTCATTAAAAGCTATTAGTAGGGGTGGTATCTCTCTGACGGGATGCCTGTTACCTCCTCTACCTGATTTATGAGGATTTAGGCCCCCATTGCACCTCTGGGGGGGGCACCTAAAATCCTTATAGAATAGAATCTATTTTCATTTAAAAATATAAAATGAATACGTGGGTAACGCACTTTCTGTCAGTTGAGTTTGATCCAACATCAGGCTGGCCAATACATTATGAGGTGCGCACATAGGAGTGATCAGACATTTGTCACATGATCTCACCAATTGACCCCATGAAACGCACAGTCAGATGAAAATTTTCTATCACATTATTTAATTCAAATTGCCGATTCTCTATAATATCTTAGATCTAAAAGAGCTATGGAGAAAAGAGGACAGTAGGTATAGACAATCTAGGATGTGCATCTCTGGCTGTGATAAGAGTCGCTCAGACTGGATTATATCACAGCCTAGAACACAAATGAGGAAAATAATTGGGGTCCTCACAGGGCATTTTAGCTTTAAGAGGACCCTTTTTATCATGTCCAAGGTACCCTCTCCACTCTGCGAATGTGGAAAGAGGGACAATAAATACAGCTGAACACTTTCTGTGTGATAGTGATAGATTTTGGAGATGTAGGCAAGAGGTCCTGGGACATTATGCAATCGAAAGGGCCTCACTCAGAGACGTAGATTGGAAAAAGATCAAGAAGTTTGTTGCGCAAAGCAAACAATTTAGGGACATAGTGGTATCACACTAAGGCTGTACCAATGCTGTACCAATCCTGGTACCAATCCTATACCAGGCTGTATCAATGGGAGGCACATTATTATAGAGTAATCACATTCACTGTTGGAAGAAACCTCCTCCACGAAACAGTTCCAACCGGGAAAGTTTTGACTAGGACCATTGATTCAATTCTTTCGATTTGAAACCAAAGCATGTCAGTTGTTGAGGGGATGGATTCATAACTGGCGCAAGTTCCTCCAAATCTGCGGTTTTTATATTTTCAAAGCTACCCATGTAAGTTCTGTTATATGTATGCACCAATTCAGCCATCTAGACTGACTTCAGCAGTGGGTCGTTTTTCAACCTTATAATTATTTTCTTCATGGTGCAATGCGTCATGAGAACTCACATTAGAGTATTATTGGCCTTTCTGTAGTTTTTTTTCGCATATACGCAAAAATGCTAACAAAGCATGCGCCAATTTTTGCGTTAACGGAAAAAGTACGCGTGTACGGGAAGGAGGCATCTTTTCACGTATGCGATAGATTCCATTCGTTGTATCCTGAAGTAAGCATAACATTACAAAAAGTAAATTTCAGTTCTAGAGTATCGGTTCTCCTTCTCCCTGTTAACTTTCTTATCAACTTTTCCTATTTTCACGATTTGTAGAGGAAATTAAAAACCTATGACAAATAAATGTAATTGCACAATAAATCAAATTTTGTTGATAATGTAAACAAGGTAACTTCGTTCAGCAGCCAGATATATACAATTACCTACTTCGGAATTAACCCAGTTGTCGATTTTAGACTTAAAGAATTAGGTATTTCTTAGTTGTATTCTTCATAGGCATTGGCATGAATGATTTCTAACAAAAATGTGTACCTATCTAGCAACTGAAAAAAATTCAGACAGCAAGCAGGTTTGAATACAAGTAGTAGGCAAAAAATGTTTATTTACCTACTGAAAAAGCCGTTGTCAGTTCTTAGGATGTATAATCCATGACATATGATCGGATGCATAACACCTATGGAAAGGAGAGCTAAGTGCAAACTGATTAGGTTGGCAAGAGAGAAGGCAGCAGTTGGTTTGTGTATGAACACGTGAACGAGGCTAAGGGTTAGAATAACACTTTATACTTCCTTCGAGGTCTTAACCCCTCTCTGCCTCTGGCCCAGCCCTCAGATTCATATACTTGGTTTATTTTGAGAAAACCAGGTACAGCTTGTACGAAGGTCGTTCATGACAAGACAAATAATAGGTGTACCAACTTTCTTTAAACTTTGAACCCTTTTGTTATTTACATTTTCAACAATTTAGGATATTGCATAACATTCTATAAAATTTAAACTTTTTTGCAGCGATTTGAAACGAAATTACAAATATCCATGTATATTATACCAAATTTTATAACTTCTATAAGTTTATAATCCAATTAATTCGGTTTTTGGTGAGATATGGGATGAAAAATACGTCAAGACGAGGTGACAGTAGATTACTGCCATGCACCCACTTGTGAGAAAAACAATAATAATAATGAAAATAGGTGCACCCATTTAAAGGTTATGGTTTCAAACTCTTTGTGATATGATTTGAAAATTGTAACTCACGTTACAAAACCGTGAGTCTCAAAACCACGAAAAATGGAGAGTGCGTGAAGCAGCAATAAAAAAATACCAGCATTATCCTATTCCCCATGCTTGTTGAACCAACCTGATCCAGGCAATTTTTTTGTAATAGCATCTCCCCAGATGGTAATAAATGCAACAGATGGTGAAAAACAGAAGCCGGAATCCACATTATGCCGCTTAGATTAACTCAACACCTACATAGCAAAAACGTTACAGCTTGGAGAAGTATAAATCTGATCCTATTCACCCCCATATAAAGAGGTGAATTTTATTGGAATTTCTCAAGATCGAGAGTCCAACATCATGCAAAGTTTTATGCTAGGATTATAGGGCAGCTCACCATCCAAGCTTCCAATGATCGTAGACGAGACAGGCGCCGCGAACGCCTTTTGCGTAGTTCCAGTGAATGCAGCTAGAGTCGACGGCGTTTCCGAGGACGATGGGGCCTGGGATGGCGCCGAACAAACGAAAACACATCCACTGCACAGCCAATGCCAACGATCGAAATTCCTGGTCGTTGCACCTGGTATAACACAAGGATCTGCGTATCATAAAACGGGCTATTCAAATAACCATCCAAGAAGTGCGTCTATCCATAATCACACGATTCGCCAAGATAACAACACTATTTGTAATTCTATGGGCCATGCACATACAATACATACGTCTCAGCGCTCTTTCAGCAGAACGCACTATTGGTGGAGCTCAAGGCGTTCACCAAAAATCCCGATTTCTTCAAATTTAAGGGAATTTCATTAGAACTAGTGAAGTTCACTTGAGAAGATTCCAAACCTACCAGCCCTGACCTATAAATGTATGTTTCCCAGGGATCTGCAGGACCAATTTTCCTAATCTCTCTACCATTAGCGAATTTTTGTAGAAAATTAAGCAATTGCAATGGCACCAAAAGTTTTTAAATCAAAATTTTTGAAAATTTCCTTCATTGAAATCCGTTTTATGATATTCTGAAACGAATCCTAGAAGTTTAAAGACTTATATATATAAAACGACGATAAATTCCTTAGGATTGAGATAAAAATTCCATTCTTGCGTAAAAAAATCAAACTTTCTAAACGAAAGGATGTGTTTGTTGGCCAGCACTTGTGCAAATAAATTGCTCAAATTTCGAAAAATGTGCTCAAAAATTGGTAAATTTATATTTTTTGCAGAATTTTAGTCAAAATAAGTTTTGTATTAAATAACATCCATAAGAGGAAGACATAAGAGGAATCAGAGATTGTGACACCTTTTAAATTCGGATCACTTACATCCAGCAAATGGTAACCCCACTGTTTCACACTGCTGTCACTGCCAGCGCTGCGATCAACGTGCCCAAGCCCTTTAGACAGACTATGATGACCTAGCTTATACTAATAATTGATTTGCATGTTTGGAGTTTTCATGTCTGGAGGAAAGTTATTGAAAAAAAAAACTTCCATATATATACAAAATTTTCTCATATGGTCATTCTGCGAAACTTATTTTTTTATTTGAGCAATCAATTGTGCCCAAAAAGTTATAGGTAGGCGAAAGAAGAGATTTGTTATCTAAATCCTAAGGAGGGTTATCGTCTGAAATGACACGTACAATCATAACTATAACGGAGTCATCCTTTCACTCAACCACTATAGGTAATCAGTTACAAATTTCCATTACTCGACATTTTCTAATGGTTTTTACATACAACGAATCGTTACTAGGAAGTTTTAACTTGCTAATTTTCTACCCAACAAAAATCGTTAAACCAATCGCTGGAAAGATCTAAATTTATTACACGTTAGACCACATCTCATACTACCAATATCCCACTTCTGGTATACAGTGTGTCCCAGATAACGAAGCCCCCCCCCCTCCCCTCCCCTCCCATTTAACCTCCTTAATATATGAGTTAGAAGAAACTTTCGAATGGTGCTCTCTCCCCCCTTATTTTTTCTGTAGATCTCAAATTATGATTTTTTTTTTTTTAGCACGTGCGCAGGGGCAAAACGAGCGCAGTGCACTCTATGTTTGTTAATTTAAATGAGAACCCTTTTTTGGCAGACTCAAATTCTTCGTTAAATTTTATAAAGAAATTATCATTAACAATACTCGATTTTTTGAGTGCCCAAAAATGGGTGCACATCCACTCTAAAAGTGTGCAAATTATGAAATAGGTAGTGAGTTTTTGAAGATATTTAATTGCGCATTTATAACACATGATTATGGGGTATTTTTTTTTTTTTTTTTTTTTTTTTTTTTTTTTTTTTTCATTCTGAATCACGTAACGATGTTAATTTATATTTTGAAAACACAAAAAAAAACGAAATTTCGCTGGAGTCCCCCCTCCGCTAAAACCGTTAGGTAGGTAACTACGTAAAAAGGAAAAACTTTTTTCTTTTTTTTTTTTTTAATTTAGGTAGTTTTTGGTGAGGACCTCAAATATCATATTTGCGCACCCCTCGCAACCGCACAACAATGCGCAATCGACGCAAACTTTATTTTTTCAAATAGAAACCCTCTTTTTATTTTTTATTATTATTTATTTATTTCATTTTTATTTTATTGCAGATTTGGATTCTACGTAAAAATTTCATGGAAAAATGACCCAGCACTTGAATTTTTGAGTGCTCACAAACGAGCCAATCACGCGCAAATAGAGCACTAATTGTGAAATATCGAGTTTTTGAAGACATTAAATTACCACGTGTGATACATGATTTAAGGGTATTTTCTCACGCTGAATCACGTAGTGATGATCATTCAATGATATTCTCAACACCAACTTGGAAAATGCAGAAAAAACTGTTATAGTTACAAATTTACCCTCATATTTACACACACCGCAAAGCATACTAATTTCGTTTTTTTTTTTTTTTTTTTTTTTTTTTTTTCAGCGTTTTTTCTAAGTTGGTGTTACGAATATCAATAAATTATCATCACTACGTGAATCAGCGTGCAAAAATACCTAAAAATCAAGTAGGTATCAAATGTGGCAATTTAATATAAGCAATAAAAAACTCGGTATTTCACAATTTGTGCTCTATTCGCGCGTGATTGTGCTCGTTTGTGCGTTCGCCAAAATTCAAGTGATGGGTCATTTTTCCATGAAATTTTTACGTAGAATCCAAATCTCTATCTCTATCTATAGATACCTACTATTTATAAGAATGAAACTCCGTCTGTTTGTCTGTTTGTTTGTTTGTCGTGTCTATGCACGGCCAAATGGCTGAGTGGGGGGAGTGTACGAGTGGGGGGATCTTCTTGGGATTTTCCGATAGGGGGAGCGAGCGAATTTAAAATTTTCTAATCCCAGCCGAACCATGGGCCGTAGGGCGGGAGGGGGGTCGAAGTAAGAATTAATGTGCGCTTTTTGGACTTCCCCGCATCCTCTACCCCTCTAAACGGCCGTCGAAAATTCCGGAAAAATACCGGTTTCGTAGGTTTTCCTACGAGGAAGACGACGGCGCGATCGGATCGCGAAAAAAGTATCGGGAAATGCGTCAAAAAAATGCGAGAGTACGGACCGTGTTTTCTCGAAAAGTCCGACGAAAAACTACGTTTTTTCCGATTAAAATATACCCCATAAAGGTAGGTTTTTCGGAACGAAAAACAGCTTTGGGTCCGCCGAATCTGAATCCGAAATCGGATATCGAAAAAAGTGACGGGAAGTAGGTCAAATTGCGAGCGGAAGCGAGGGAAGCGTTTAATATGAGAAATTATTTGTGCCCCGGACGCGAGAAGGCTCTACGAAGACATCAAGGGGTTCGATGTCACAATGTTGCGAGGCGAGCAGGTATACATAGGTACCTACCTTGCGAGCGAAGCGAGAGCCATTTCAACGGAATAAATACGGGTTTTTCCCTACACATATGCAGCAATACCTTACGAGCGAAGCGAGCAACATTCTCTAATAAACTTTTCGTGGTTCCACGTAGTTTTATAAGATTTAATTTGTTTGTAAGAATTTCCAACAGAAAAAAACGTCTGCCAAGTTGGGTGGGCAGTATAACTTCCTCAGGCGAGCGAAGCGAGCAGCATCCCCTACAGAAGTTAGACCTACCCTTAGAGATCTACCGTTTGCGAGCGAAGCGATCAACATCCTCTACACATGTTAAACCTACCCTTAGGGATCTACCGTTTGCGAGCAAAGCGAGCAACATGCCCTACATGCCACACTGTGCGAGCGAAGCGAGCAAAATTCCCTACATGCCACATTTTGCGAGCGAAGCGAGCAATTCAATGGGGGGTCGGGGGGCTTGCCCCCGGCTGGATGTGGAGGCGAGCGTAGCGAGCCGGAGCGGCTAGTTATTTATAAGAATGAAACTCCGTCTGTTTGTCGTGTCTATGCACGGCCAAACGGCTGAGTGGGGGGAGTCTACGAGTGGGGGGATCTTCTTGGGATTTTCCGATAGGGTGTATTAGCGAATTTAAAATTTTCTAATCCCAGCCAAACCATAGGCCGTAGGGTGGGAGGGGGGTCGAAGTAAAAATTAATGTGCGCTTTTTCGACTTCCCCGCTTCCCCTACCCCTCTAAACGGCCGTCGAAAATTCCGGAAAAATACCGGTTTCGTAGGTTTTTGAACGAGGAAGACGACGGCGCGATCGGATCACGAAAAAAGTATCGGGAAATGCGTCAAAAAAATGCGAGAGTACGGACCCGTTTTCTCGAAAAGTCCAACGAAAAACTTGATTTTTTTCCGATTAAAATATACCCCATAAAGGTACGTTTTTCGGAACGGTTTTCGCGGGCGAAATACAGCTTCGGGTCCGCTGAATCTGAATCCAAAATCGGATATCGAAAAAAGTGACGGGAAGTCAGTCAAAACGCGGAAGCGAGGCGAAGCGTTTAAAATTACATTTTTAATCAAGCCCGCTGCCGTTTCACAGTGTTGCGAGCAGGCCTACGCACTTAAGTCTTGAAGGGACTCGATGACTCATTTCAACGGAATAAATACGGGTTTTTCCCTACACATATGCAGCAATACCTTACGCGCGAAGCGAGCAACATTCTCTAATAAACTTTTCGTGGTTCCACGTAGTTTTATAAGATTTAATTTGTTTGTAAGAATTTCCAACAGAAAAAAACGTCTGCCAAGTTGGGTGGGCAGTATAATTTCCTCAAGCGAGCGAAGCGAGCAGCATCCCCTACATAAGTTAGACCTACCCTTAGAGATCTACCGTTTGCGAGCAAAGCGAGCAACATTTCCTACATGCCACACTTTGCGAGCGAAGCGAGCAAAATTTTCTACATGCCACACTTTGCGAGCGAAGCGAGCAACATTCCCTACGTACCACACTTTGCGAGCGAAGCGAGCAACATTCCCTATATATCACACTTTGCGAGCGAAGCTAGCAATTTAATGGGGGGTCCTGGCTGGACGTGGAGGCGAGCAAAGCGAGCCGGAGCGGCTAGTCTTCAATAAAACAGGAAGTTCCTGTTTAAAAAAACAAAAATGGCGTCGATTGCGCATGGTTGCCCACTTGCACGGGGCGCGCAAATATGATATTTGAGGTCCTCACTAAAAACTACCTAGATTCCAAAGAAACATTATTTCTTTCCTTGTTACGTAAAGATTTTAAAGGGTGGGGGGGGGGGGGTTTCCGCACTCATGATAGACTAAAGTTGTTTTTCTTTTTTCCCTTTTTTATGCGAGTTTCTTTATAATTTTTCGTAATTCATTTATTAATGAAATTCTCATTTTTGACCAGTATTGATGAGGTTGATGGTGCGGGGAACGAATTTAGGAGAGAAAAGGGGAGATGCAAGAATCAGCAAGGGAAAAGTCATGTCAACCAACCACCATTTGCCTAAGGTTCTTCACCCCCTAGCGGTGAGCCTTGTTAGTTCGAAGCCCCATTACCACAGACACGCACAGTTCAAAATTTGATCAGCAAGCTAAAAAAAGCAAGGGAAAGTTTTCTTTTTTTTTCTTTTTTTATATATCTTGCATGAACAAGAAATGAGGAAGTGAGGAAGCAAAAGGGTTTTAAATCTTTTTTTAACTCTCTTAAAATCAATGCCTCTAGAGCTTTTTTCCACTGTATCGAACTAACGTATTGAATGACTAACCTGAACTGGGGTCAAGTACCTTCATTCCTACAGATGAAAAACGTCTTCACCAATAACAGACTATAAAACCGGGGAAAGGAAATACGTTCCTAGATTTGTTAAGAGGAAAAATATCAAGTTATATGTTAGAAGAAAAAGTTTCATAGAGATATTCACCTAAGGGAAGCAGTGATAGCAGGGACTCCAGCCATGAACGAGATGACTTGGTAGATGAAAACGCCAGCCAGCATGACGTAGAGGAGGTAGCAATCCCTAGGGCATGGGCCATACTTGGCCTGGAACCCGTGACTATCCGTCAGGTTTGGACTAATGCACCGGCAATCATAATAGAACTGCAATGAAAACAAGCAACATCACATTACAAATCTCGTAGGTACCTACCTAAACAATCAAAATTTAAGCTAAGGTTCTCCGTCCTAGAGCATGACTAATAGCCTAATGTCCCGACTAACTCAAGACTGTGGTCCATCTACAAGTACAGAGACATCACCATGGCCTAGAGATCGCTAATACCCATGTAATCAGGAAATACATCATGTAATACCCATGGAGATAGCTAATTTCCATGTAAATCAAAATCTTGACTCCTCCCCCCTCAGGCCACCCAGATTTTCATAAATGGCACACCACCCCAATACCTGGGGGAGAAAATTGGGGGGGGGGGAGGACCACTCACTAATGACATAGGTGGTAGTGGTATGGGGGGGGGGGGGTTGTCACAGGCCCCCTACACACAAAAGTGTGGACCAGAAGTGAGTTAAAAAGCTCGATTCTCTCCTTTGTACATCTCACCCCCTTCTTCAAGAAGGTGAATGAGATCGTTGAGTCTTCTATGAAGACCACACTACAATTGATAACTTACCTGTGGGAAAGATTGAGTAGAATTATATTAGATCATAGTAAAAGATTGTTTAGTGCCCACCCAGGCTGGAGCCTTTTTTCTGTCACCCATTCATTCACCTGCAACTGAAGTGAGGTAGAGTCACCCAAGAGGGAGAGAATGGGGAGGCACAGAGTGACCAACATCAGAGAGCGAATAATCCATTTTTATTGGAATAGCCACGCTTTTGCTGGTCTTGTCAAATTATTTTGTTGAAATTCACCGCAACACAGTGAAATATGAGAGCTGCATAAGTGAACAGTCATCTACTACGACCTACCATAATTCTACTCAATCTTCCCCACAGGTGAGTTATCAATTATTACAGGGTGTCTACTAAATCTGTAAAATGAAAATCGGGGACTTTTTGGGGTTTTGAATTTTTAAAATCGGTGTCCTTTTACATGCATTAATTTCTTTGGGAATAGCGTACAGAAATCCTTACCAGTAGACCTACTGTAATCATGAGTAGCCTATATAAAATTAAATCTCCATAACTTTTTTATTGATTCTAGCCTACTTATAAAGTACAGAGGTCCAAGACTACTTACAGAATATTAGTAAAATACAATGTACAAAATATTTAATATTATAGATTTTCAAAAGAATTCTTACCTTAGTTTTGAAATTCTGCAATAGTGATTAGTGCAATTAGGCCCACATCAGCATATTCCATTTTAATTACAACTTACTACTAGGAATAAGTTATGGAAGTTTTTAACAAAATGTATTTACAGAGTATCTCAATTGATTCTTTCGGGTGTTTTGTGAATCCCGGTACTGTCATTATATTAATATTATTTGGTTATCCGTGCCCTACTATTAAATCCGTGACTTTTCCGGGAATCCGTGAACTGTAGACACCCTGTATTACTATCACAGCAAGTTAAAGAGGGTGTATCTGAAGGCCAAAGATTTTGAAATTTTAGCACCAATGAGCTCAAAAGTGCACAGTCCAGCGAACTCATACTTTATTTAGAAAAGCTTTATTTATCTTTTTTTTTATGCAAGAAAAGATTTTAAATCTCGATTCTCTAAATCTCTACGGGTCTCCAAATGGTCTCTGTCCATTTTACCTGCTCCTCAGAGCTCACAAACTGTATTAAGGAAGCAAAACTCACCTTTCTTTCTTCCTTTTCACATCCAGCAAAACATGCTGAATAATAGGTGACATTGTTGTAACCGCAAACGGGGTCAAACAACGTTTTATCGCAGTTGCAGTTTTTATTGCATGGTTTGTCGAGGTACCTACAAGAATGCCGTCAATTAACAACATATCCCTAACCTCCCGATGGAGAAACATTAAAATATACACAAAAACTACTCAACGCGAACACTAAATATAACATACTTATGGTGTACAAATTTGCAGTTCGTTTACTTATTACAAGAACAAAACTGTACCTACTAGAAGTTAATTTGTGATGTAATCTCCAAAAAACAAATTACTTGGGTATACATGAGGATCATACTGCCTAATATTATCACTGGTCAACGTGTTCTTGGGTGCTGTGAAATTCGAACTATTTCTCATAATTTTGATGAGCTGAATACAGAAATGCAGCCCGTTTCTATCTATCAACTACCCATTCGGAGATATTGCCACCATTAGTAATAAATAAAATCTGCAACAAGGAGATAGATTATTCCATTTTAATTACAGGGATTATAACCTTTTATTTTCTGCATTCCATTTTAATTTTCTGCTTGTGCACTGCTTCATAAGACAGCCTGGTCTTCTTCACAATATGATGCATATATGCATCAAATCAAGCGGGAGTGTTTCACTGAACTAGGAACATTGTCAATCGCAGGCAAATAGTATGTGTTGTAGGTACCTAACTTCAGAAAACGCCAATAGTTTAAAAAAAATACGCTCAATGGTTGTCTTCAAATAGCCGTATGCTGCTTTGTCTTTGTTATTGAAAATTTAGATTGACAACTATGCTGACTTGCTTAACTATTGCCAGATTGTTTATTTGAGTTTTAAATTTCCCGTTGTGTGAGATACTTCATGAAAAGTATGGAAAAACCAGGAAGAAAACCAACAAATTCCCATCAGTCACCCGAGGGCTTTATTAGGAGTACCAACTCCTCCACAGTCTCGGCCCACTTGTGCATCATCTGGGAGTTCTTCTCGGTCAAAACTGAGGTAAAGCAATGAACGCCGACGTCATCGATGTTCATATTGACGTTCATTTATAGATATTTGTCTTTACATTGTGTGAAGTTACCTCGTTATTGATTACATTTAATTAAAAATCGTTAAATTTATAATTTTCAGCAGCATTTTTGTCAAAACTGAATTCAACAATCAACTAGGACATTTAAAAATTTTTGCGCAAAATCTTGTTGAAAAACGTAGGTACTTAAATTTCATTAATATTTGCAAAAAATCTATAAAAACTGCAAAAAAAATCTAAAAATCAAAATTTTTTTGAATTGCCGAATTTAATTTAGCATGAAATTTATTTTGCCATAAAATTGGTTTTTAACAATTTCTTTCTACTGAAATCGCTCAAATTTCAACACAATTCAACATATTATAATACAATAGATAGTTTAAGAAAATTCCTCATTCAATCATGCTGCATGACTGGAACTTTTTTCTCAAGGGCCTCCCTCCAACCATTCTCCGAAAAGTAAGGACATCCCTCCAACTTCAAGGATCGTTCTGGCATACCACCCTCATTCCACCTATACATAAGACGCGTTATCCCAAACCTACCTATCTCATCTCTTCCACCCTATCGCAAAGTAATCCTACACACTGATAACAGTGATATTCATTTCTTGTTGGTATTCATGAAAGTTATATTCATTTTCTTGTTCATAAATTTTCAAAATCTACCATTTCGAAACCTTTTCGTGAATAAGAAAAGAACTCGGAAACTTGGAAATGGTGGAAACTGAACACACGAGATAGACGGGAAGATCCCCTTGGTGGCCCAGCGCTACTTGAAGTTAAGTAGAGTCTGTTTAAGTTAAACACTAATATTCGACCCTCATGACTTTATCAGGTTAGCACCCACTGTGGCTCACCCCAGATGATGAAATCCCCAAGCACCTTATCCCAATTGACTTTCCGTATAGGAACTCTTCTTTTTCTTTTTATTTTTGGCAACTTTGGTTGCCGTCCAAACTTCAGCATTTTTACTGATTGTTTAATTTGTGATTGTTAAATGTATCCCACTTTCCAATATTTTCCAGGTCACTCCACGATTTCATCAATCATATTAAGTTATATTTAACACTTACGAGTCAGTGGTAGAATCATGATCTTGGGAGACCCTTTGAATCCCATCAAAATCTTGATTAGGGCAGTGCAGCATTATCCCTGAGATGATAAGAGTGCCAACGGCCCCCAAGCATGCACAAAAGAACAGAGTGGCCTTCAGTTCCAGCTGATACACCCGCATAATGTAGCCCCCAATGCACAATCCGATCAGGCACGGGGGTACAGTCACCGTCCCTGTGAAACAAACACTCTTATTCCATACTTGACAGGTATTATTACTGCACAAGCTAATTCCAAAGAGAGACTGAATGTGGGTCTCACTAAACATTCAAATACAAAGAGCCAAGTTCTTTCAAATGGTTCCACTCAGTTAAAATTGAATAGACAGATGGCCATCATTGGGCCGTAATCAACACAGCCTCTGTAGGGCACCTAGTAGATAAGAAAGCTGACTATGAGAGGAGAGATCCTAGGTTCAAATTCAAGATGGATCCAATACAAAAAATGGGGTTAATGCACATTTCTAACGCTTGCGCATGTAGGTACCTTGGTAGATAAGGCCTGTAGTTTCGGGAGGCTTGGACGTTCCTCTACCATCCCTAAGGCTCAATTACATCTGCTGAGTAGCGAGTCATAAGTGATCAGTGTTCCCAAGGCAACGCAAAATCGAAAGAAGATGATGAAAAAAGTTTTTAAACGATATTGTTATGTGCTCATACCTGGAATATTGGAGGAAATAGAAGAGATTCATGATGGAAGAAAACGAATTTGGACAAGACCGTGGCTTTAAGGAGGGACATGGATGGAGGAACTGCAACTGTATTGAGTGAACTTGAAAGTGAAGACCTCAAGAAGTACAGATCCTTTATGAGAATGGAAAAGCAGCCGTTTGAGCGTTTATTTGAGGCAATCGCTCGTACAATTTCAAAATCAGACACTGTTTTTTGAGCTGCTACCTCAGCAAAAATAAAATCTAAATTGAAAAATTGAATTGGAACTGGAAAGTGAGAAAATGAAGGGTGAGAAGGAAAAAGCATAATCTGATAACTCAATCTCTCACCATTTCACTCACAAGATTGATGGATTACACTGGCTGAGAAGGAGGGCGAGTGGTTACCAAGCGAGTGGATGAGTCGTGGGGGTCTCTACCGGATGGCGAAAAAAGAATGAGTACTATTCACTGACTCAGTCAAAATCACCCACCCTCACTGTCTGGGCCGATTACACCTAACGAGTACTTGGCTCAATGCAAAGTCTTGGTGAGCACTCGGCAGTTGTAATTTGGCCTTAACCATCTCTAGACGTTCCTAATAATCTTTTCTCAAGGGCTGAACAGTTTTATTGAAAGACTTCAGTCTACTACCCACGATGAAAAATTGACGCGAAAATTAGGGAATACGCTGGTGATAGAAATAATGGTGACCAGCGCTGCCAGCGGAGATTGAAAGAACTTGGCTCTTTTTTGAACATATAGTGTCAGTATGTGGTAAATCCTTGTCGCAGACATATATATACTATATACTAGACTCAAATTCGATTTAGAGAAATTAGAATTGTGCGTATTGGGGTCCTCAAGATAGGATTCTTAAATACACTCATTCACAAACGAATTCGCTCAAATCAGAAGGTTTTTGAATGGCAAACTCGAAGAAGTGGAACTTCAAATTCATAGTAATTGAATAAACTACGACTTTCTCGTATGTTTGAATATAAATTCGTTGAAAGAGGGAAAATACCAAAACTTATTCTGTCAATTTTTATGAAATATTTGGGGATCGTTTGCGTTCAACGTTTGGGTGGTCTCTTCCGAGTTTTACCTCGTGTAACTACCTAAACCGTGTACGCATACGCAAACATTAAATTTACAAAAATACTAATTTGATCAGAATAGACGATTTTTTTTAAATGTTGTCAACACGATTGATGAATTTTTTGTGACTATATCAACTATAGCCTATGGCACTCCAAACATTATCTATTTTGATGGACTTTTAGGGTTTCAGGAGTCGGTCGGTTAGGTTCTAGAAGAATGTCTTCAAGTACCACGATTTGATCTTAAGCACTACACTGTGGAAGACTACACAGCAAACCAATATGATATGTCCAACCAATATATGTCCAACCAATATGATGAAGACAGGCACCTACTTAAAAACATTTTCTCTCATTTTTTAGCCGACTAATTCTATACATTAATGTAACAATAAGTGAGACTACAGCCATACAAGCCACTCGAATTGATAAATTTCGGTTTGCTAATGTGCATGTTCCCTCCAAAATCAATGCAGTTATAGAAGCCTAGAAGAGTTTTTGAAGACGCGACAATCTTCTACATCGACGATTGTATGAAGTAAAACACCTTTTAATAGCTACAAAGCTTTCTAGTTTGTTCTGTACAATACAACAGTGATAATTAAAATTAAAAGTGTTCAATATTACACTACTCTGATTGATACAGTTATATCACGAATGTAACCAGGCATGTTGGCCAACAATATTATGGATAGTCTATGTTGGACAGTCGGTCACTATCGCATGGCTTTGAGACGGGAGTGATTCTTTGTAGCAAACCTCTCTGACGAATCGTATGATTTATTTAAATTTCCAAGTAATAAAGATCTAGAGAGATCTGGTAAGGATGCTCCTCTCCCAATTTCGATGATTCGTTCATTGGTAGCGTTGTATTGAAGCAACTCTACCTACTCAGTTGTGGTCACATGTTTTAGTGTGGACTTACCGAGACATAACTGGCAAAACATTTCTGGGAAATTAGTCACAAAAATGACTCGATCCCAATAAACAAACTATTGTTATAAATTTGATTCTCCTGTTACCCCAGGAAGTTGAAATCTGATAGGAACTCTGGGACATTGATTGAAACTATGGGCTCTTTGCTGATCTGCTGAATGAGATAAATTCTCTCCTGTACACCCTAGGAAGTTGAAATTTGATTAGGTGACTCTCTGGGATATTAAGAGATTAGATAAATGATGGTCTCTTTTCTGATTAGCTGAGTGAGCTAAATTTTCTCCTGTTCCTCCTAGAAAAATGAACATTAAGATTGGCATGACATTAAAAGAAAAATTAGACGGGGTCCATCCTGATCAGCTGAGTGAAATAAATTCTCTCCTGTTCACCCTAGGAAGTTGAAATTTAATAGGGAGACTCTGTGGAACATTAAGATACGAATTTCATGACTGGCTCCATTCAGATAAGCTGAGCGGTACTTATGTATTATACCGACCACACCCAATAAGGAACTATACACTTTACTCTGACCTTCATGTCCACCACTAATCTGCATTTTTACTAAGGGATTGACTACTTGATGTTATGTCTTTTTGAGATGCGAGCTTGCGAGCATCCAGACCACCAAACTATACACATCATTCTGATCTACATGCCCAACTAATCTGCATTTTTACTAAGAGATTGACTACTTGATGTTATGTCTTTTTGAGATGCGAGCTTGCGAGCATCCAGACCACCAAACTATAGACATCATTCTGATCTACATGCCCAACTAATCATCATTTTTACTAAGGGATTGACTGGTACACAATCTCCTCACCAATAAATCTATTTTTTCTTGGCATTTCAGTGTTCCTTATTGGGTGTGGTCGGTATAATACATAAGTACCAGCTGAGCTAGTAAAATTTTCTATTTTTCGCCCAAGGAATGTGAAATTTAATAGTAAGCCTCTCAGGGGCATTAAAAGACTAATGAAAGGTCGGGTTCCATACTGATAAGCCGAGAGAGCTAAATTCTCTCCAGTTCACACTAGGAATTTGAAATTTAGAGGGGAACCTCACTGAGGCATCAAGATGTTAATTTAGTGCTACTCTCTACCTTTCTCCTACCTATCAGGGGAGCAATGATAATTTATTGTAGCTTAATCGTACTCAACCCAGGCAAATAGACACCATCAGAGGCTGAAGGTTGAACTGCTGTTGAAGCAACTTGGGAAAGTGCGTGCCCAAGGCCTGAAGCAGGAAAAGCTCGCAGGTGCCAGCCACTGTGATGAGGTCGAATCGGATGTTCTGAACAACGAACCATAGGAGACTCGGAAGACTTTTGAAGCTCTTGATTTCTGGGACTTGTATACCACTAGCTGCTGTGTAATCTTCTCTCGATTTAATTTTCTTCAACTCGATCAGTTCTTTCGTGCCTGTAACATCGTAATAAAATTCATTAATTCTTAACCCAATTCAAATACTGTAAAAGAAAAGATGTTTGCGAGTTCCTCAGAACTTCCAGCCTACCGCTCTTTTTACCCAAGCTGACAGTTTCAAGAAATTCGTTATTTATAAGGTCCCATGATTCCATGGTAGTTTTTCTAACATCCTTTAGAAACTAGGACAGAGACATATGCAAGCTACTGATCTATTCCACTGGTTCAGCCACCAACGTTACTGATAACAACTGAAAAATCCGTAGCGAAATTCTAATCACCAACTACAATAACCTCTGTACCTACATCAAATTCCAAGATACCACGCAAAAAGAACATAGAAGAAGGATTAAAATCGGCAAGAGAAATAAATAAATAATAGAAAATGCTATACAAATTCTAGTAGTGCAGCATGACTTAAAGCAACTTTTCGCATTAGTTCATCATTTATTTAAATTTTTTCCCTGAAATTTACGAACTTTGAGACTACAAAAATCGTTCACGTTCAGATTCATTGATATGTTATTGGAACTCATACACTGAATTCAGGAATGAATATGCTAATAAATTCTAACTTTTATTTAGGTGCTAAATATATATATATATATATATATATATATATATATATATATATATATATATATATATATATATATATATCACTTATGTCCTTGGTTGATGAAACTGCCTCTGATCCCGTTGAGATTGCTGAGCTATTCGCACGTCATTTTTCGTCAGTCTTTGAGCCGTCTGTGCTGAGCCCTCCTGAGTTCCGGGTACAGGACGTCGTGAATATTGGTTTTTTGGAGGTTTCAGAGGAGGAAGTGCTCCGTGAGCTCTTGCATCTTGACATCACTAAAGGCATGGGCCCTGATGGGGTGCCTCCTGTCCTGCTGAAGAAGTGTGCTGCCAAGCTTGCCAAACCACTTACTTTTCTGTTCAACCTTTCTCTTAGGACAGGTTGTTTCCCCAAGTGTTGGAAGTCCTCGTTTGTCACTCCCGTACACAAGAGTGGTGATAAGGGCCTCATTGTGCACTATCGTCCGGTTTGCTCTCTATCTACGACACCTAAGCTCCTTGAGAAGCTGGTCATAAAGCAGCTCCAGGTCATATTCAAGCCTTTCATTGTGGTTGAGCAGCATGGCTTTATTAGTGGACGCTCAACGGTGACAAATCTACTCTTATTCCAAGAATATGTTATGGAGGGTTTTCGCAGTGGCTGCCAAACGGACCTGGTACAAACCGATTTCTCCAAAGCCTTTGATAAGGTTTCACACACTCATCTAGTGAGCCTGCTTGGCTCCTTGGGGGTTTTTGGACCACTGCTTGATTGGTTGGCATCATATCTTTGTGATAGATGGCTGAGGGTGCGGTTTCGAGGTGCACTGTCTTCTCCATTTCATGCTTCCTCAGGGGTTCCGCAGGGCAGCCATCTTGGACCCTGGTGTTTCTTGCTGGCTATCAACAGTGTTATTGCCCACTTGGGTCCTGCCGTGAATTGCCTGCTTTTTGCTGATGATCTGAAGATTTTCCGATACGTCACCTCGGTTGAAGACCGTGACATCGTTCAGCGGGCCATCACTGAACTGGAGAGATGGTGTGTGGTGAACTGCCTTTTTCTGAACCCATCGAAATGTTCTGTCATCTCATTTCATCGCTCAGTGGCGCCTCTTCAGTTTGTGTACACCCTTGGAAATGCACCCCTGGCTAGAAGGGATGAAGCTTTGGATTTGGGAGTTAGGTGCGACGGTCAGCTCACGTTCTCACGGCATATTGAAATGGTTGCCAGTAGCGCTATGCGCTCGCTTGGCTTTGTAAAGAGGCATACCCGCGATTTTAGCCACGTTCATGCCATTGTTGTGCTTTATAAGGCGCTTGTCCTTCCTAAGCTGGAGTACGCCTCAACGATATGGTCTCCTTATTATGCCGTCCACAAATACCAAATTGAGCGTGTCCAAAATAAGTTCCTGCGGTATATTGCTTTTAAGATTGGAATATCTTCGGATAATGTGGACTATCCATCACTCCTCAGGACCTGCAGACTCCAGTCCCTGGAAGTGCGGCGTGGCATGGCCGACCTGTCATTCCTCCACAAGCTTGTTAACGGCGTTATTGACTGTCCTCCGTTGCTGGCCGAAATTCGTCTTTCCATCCCTCGAATCTCAAGTCGTCAGCCTGCAATTTTTCACGTTCCTTTCTCTCCGACTAACTATCTTCTGAGCCGTCCACTTCACCGCATCCCCCGTTCTGCAAACCTCTTCTTAAATTTAAATCCAGATTTCGATTTCTTCAATAGCCCCCTTTCATCTCTAAAATCTATAGTGCTCTCTGCTCCCGCTTTGTTTTGACTCTTCTTCGTTCTGTTTTATTGTTGTTTCTGGTAAAACTGTTTTTTTCTCTTCTTGTTGTTTTTATTAGATCTGTAAATTATTTAACTTATATATGTAACCTATATTTTTGCTGTTGTAAATTGGGCTTGCCCGTTAATAAATAAATAAATAAATAACTTAAGAATGACTCTACAAGAGCTTCAATATAAATCACTTGGTAAGAAAAGAAAACAGAAAATAACAACACAAAACTATTTTTAATATTTCGGCTTCTGCCTTTTTCAAAACTACGAGAGAAAATGAGTAATTTGGAGGATGGTAGGCACCTAACACGTTGCTATGGGCTTTTTCCGACTAGTGAAGTATTCTCTTGTTGTCGTTGGGCCTCATTTTTTTCAAGAGTTTAATGCCAAAACAATCATCAAAAGATGAATTATGCGTAATGGCATGTCGACTTACAGGGAGATCATCGTCATAAGCCGACATGCCATTACGCATAATTCATCTTTTGATGATTGTTTTGGCATTAAACTCTTGAAAAAAATGAGGCCCAACGACAACAAGAGAATACTTCACCAGTCGGAAAAAGCCCATAGCAACGTGTTAGATGCCTACGATCCTCCAGGGCTGAATATTAGACGTTGAAGCGATATCCAAAGTTACAACAATCCTTGCCAATGTTGCAAACAGCCCAAATTACTCATTTTCTCTTGTAGTTTTGAAAAAGGCAGAAGCCGAAATATTAAAAATAGTTTTGTGTTGTTATTTTCTGTTTTCTTTTCTTACCAAGTGATATATATATATATATATATGTATACATATATATATATATATATATATATATATATATATATATATATATATATATGTGTGTGTGTGTTTGTGTGTGTGTGTGTGTGTGTATGTATGTATGTATATATATATATATATATATATATATATATATATATATATAATTTAATTTGTATACTACTTGCCTAAGGGCCACTTTCACCAACAACTTATAAATCCGAGATTGGCCAAACTCGATTAAATATAATCTCGAGGATCAAACCTTGGCGTCTTTCACCAACCCGAAATTCGTTTAAACCAAGATTGGAATAATCGAGTTTCCCTAACGGAGATTCCGGAAACTGTCCAATGAAAAATTGGACAATTTGAAACGACAGTTAGAAAACCAGCCATGTGTCCGACATATCAAGACAATAAAGCAGTGAATCACAACCACGACCCGTTTTTACCCGCGCCGTTTTTATCTAGTTACCTTTATACATCTAGTTTTTATACCTAGTTACTATCTACTCGCAACTTTTCGTTGACTTCCAAAAAAGAAAGTGTGACACATCATTTGACGGAAGCAGGACGGTTGATCACCTTATTTAAATGTACATAAGTTATTTTATGTGGTATAGGTAGGTAGGTACATACTGTACAAGGGATAGCAATTCAACATCGTATTATAACGTGCTATCATCATCGATTATACTTTATTTTCCTACCATCTTACATCAATTTCGTATTATAATTCATCGATTTGATGGTATAAAAGCCTTTTTCCAACTTATACCTGTTCGAAAGGAACTCCAGGTGAGTGTCGATAAGCTTGAGGACTTTCAAAACTGTCGGTTTTGGGAGCCGGAATCTCCGCCGAAATTCGACGTCGTCCAACCCGTCAAAATGTGGAATGCGCCGTCGGATCGTCCTTGGGCGTCGTTGCAGGACATCGTCCTCATCCGAGGAATCAAATTAATCCGAGCGATAAATCGCGTGAATTCATCATCAAAAACTTGAATAACAATAAACTATATATAAACTATAATAATAAACTGTGAACCAAACTGTAGAGATATGAGGAATCAGCTGTTGGTGCGCGGCCATTTTGCTCGATATCATTTTTATCACTAATCTGAGATTGGCAAGAGTTAACTGGCCGAGATTGGGAGATTAACCTCAAGCCACCTCGTTAGGAGTTTAAACTCGTAAAGTGGTTTGGTGAAAGACGATTAGCTGGAATCTCGATTATTTGTTAATCTTTTCTAACTTAAACTCGTTTATGTTGTTGGTGAAAGTGGCCCTAAATCAATAATACCTAAGCATATTGGTTCACTTGAGCTTCTATAGTTGTGTAAAAAATCAAATGGGTTGCTTCTTACCTGGTAAAATTCTGGGGAAACCCAAAACGAGGGATCCCAAAGGATAAAATATTATGCCGAAGATCACAAAGCCCAACCACCAGCAGCCAACCCACCTTGGGTTATCGGGCGTCAGCACCTCACTGTAACATTCAGAACACAGAATATAGGTAGGAATGTAGGTGAGATATTAAGAAGGTGAGGTAAGTCGGCATGGTTAATAAATAGGAAAAGTAGGTAAGGTAAACAGATGAGCGATTATGATGGTGAGATAGGAAGGCAAAGTAAATAGGTACCTACGCAAAGTAGGTGATACATTCACATGGGGAGGCAAAAAGGTAAGATAAATAAATACACAAAGTAAATAAGATATTCAGTGGTATGCAAAAAGTTGAGCAAAAGCTCAGGGAACAATCTCATGAGCGGATCCCCATCGATTGGAGACAGAACTCCCTCCCAGTGTAATCTCGATTTTCCTATGGATAAAGTTGAATAAAAGGTTTAGGGATCTATCTCACGCAACCCGCGGGATGTTGAGCTTTTGCTAAAATATTAAAAAGGCGAGGTGCGTAGGTAGCATATTGCAAGAAGGCGAGGTAAGGTAAATAGATACCTACACAAGGTAAATGAGATATAAAGAAGGCAAAGATAGTGAGGATAGCTCGGTCTAACATGCAGATTTAAATGCCGCGTTCAAGCACGCTTTTGTGTTGAAGAGTGACATCTAATTTCCTGGATGTTATTCCTTAATATTCCGTCTCTTTCGATATTTGAGCACGAGGCCCTGTGATAATCGAGAGACGCTAAGTGAAGCCAGCGATGCCTTTTGATGTGGGAGATGTCATGTCTCACTTCAAGCAAACAGTCTGTACTTGGAGGCAACACTGCACCATGCTTGGGACTGACGTCACTGCAGGAAAGTCGTCACTCTTCTCTCTTCACTTGGATCAAAGATGCAGGACACGGAACTATAGTGCTTTTTACTTCAAAGTAAATGTTAAATATAGACTGCTATAGTGCCTGAGATCTAAGAATGTGCCTTGCCATGAGGAAGGCTGAGAGGGCAAACCAGAGTTGCCAACGTGACGGTAGCACATTACCTTCTGTGAGTAGCAGCCTCATTGTACGCTTGACGCCCGGTTTGTTAACATCGAAATTGTGCTAAGAGATGAGATCTTGAGTTGACCTAAGCTCAGCTTTCGAAGTTCCGTTTTCATTTCAATTGTTTGTATAAATGCAGATTTTTTTTTGTTAACTGACTTCTCGCCTTGGTTCCTCCCTTGTGCTAAATTAGGTTTTTTTTCTTCGGAACCACTGCTTTTAGCGAATTTCCAAAGAAAAAATGAGTTACTTAGATGGCTTCCAAATTTAAATTATGGGGGGGGGGGGGGGGGGGGCTACAAATCCGTTTCATACATCAAAGAACACAGTCCTAGATTTTAACGTCGTTGTATGTATTTATATAGGTATTGAAATACTTATTTACGTAGTTAGGGTCGTATAGTGTGTATTTCCAGATGCCCATTATTGACTAATAAAACTTTTTGGTTTTCAAGTTGGGCTGGAATTTTTTCCCCCCCATTCTGTCATGATGTAATCTTGTGCAAATTCAAAGTTACAAACTCCTAATCCTTTTCAATCCTCCTAATAGCCTTGGTTCTCAAGGCCTGAGAGGGAACAGGGAAATTATGCCGTACTAAAATCCTTCTACTTTGCCATAGTGTGTCCCCACAGTCGAGAGGGGGCTCTCAATGGGTAGAGCCAATTTTTGGCTGTGTATATTCCAAGATCTCAGGCACTATAACATCATTCAATGTCTATAAGGAAAGTTACGCTTATTTTTAAGCATTGTCGCAATATCGTGTAATTATCTGTCTTTGTTATTCCATTCAAAACAGCTGATTCGTAATTCTAATCTTAACCGTCATCAGCCCGCACCTTCTTGTGCCCCAGTAGCACTCGTGCACCAGCTCTTAGCTGTCTGTCACTATATTCCTCATTTCAATTAATTATTTTGTATTTTACCATCAATAACAACTGGGGTTTGGATGCATGGGAATTGGAGTTTGGAATGCAAATTGTTTATTGGAAAAAAACTCGCAGCAGGCCGATGCGAGACTGGGCCGTTCGCCGCCCCCTCCCCTTCTATTCCCCCTCCCATAAGTGAATTCGCAGATCGTGATTCGCGGTTCCCTCTTCACCTCAGGCTCCCGTAAATCAAAATCCGAATTTACCTATTGGAGGGGGAAGAGAAGTGGAAGGGGTCGCAAATGGCCCAGTCTCGCATCAGCCTGCCACTGCCCTGTCCCACTCCTTATGCACTTCTAAACCTCAGAGATTTTAACCTATTTAACCCTATTAGATATATATTAGAAAAGTTCAATTCAAAATAGGTACATTTTCAAATACAATTTGAAAAATATATATTTTTAAATCGATTTTAGGCAGAGAGAACCACCCAAACCCTCCCAGGTAGGAATAAAGGCAACCCTAATTTCCATTTCGACCCTTTTTGTGATTATTCTGCAGTTGTGTGACAGTGTGAATGTCATTTGCAGATTGCAAACTCAGAACACGTATTGTGGCTCCGCAATATAACAGACTGACAGCCATTGGATTCTTACTCGTGCATTACGTGCATCCATGTTTTAATTCATACACACATACATGTTCAAAGTTTGCAGCCTGCAGTTCAGCAGCACACTTATGACTGACATACACACTGTCACATGACAGTTCTGCAGAACAGTCAAGAAGAGGTAAAACAGTTCCATTCATGCAGCATAATGGTATGAGCGAATTTTCTCAAGTAATCGTATAATATTATGTTAAATTGTTTTGAAATTTGAGATTTTTGAGTGCTAAGAAAATATGAATTATAATTTTTATGACAAAAAATGTATTCTAAATAATCTGCTATTCAAAAAGAGATTTTGGATTTATAGCTTTTTTGCAGTTTTTATCGATTTTAAGTAGCATATTTTCATGAAATTTAAGTACATTATTCAGCATAATTTTGTACATACATTTTGTAATGATCTATTTTAAATTTGATAAACTTTATTCGAGAGATATTCTGCTAAAAATTATAAATTTAACGATTTTTAGCCGTTTTTAGTGATTTTTTTCAGCACATTTTTTGGCAGTTGACCAATTTAATGTGCTCAAAAAGTGCTGGACAACTAACTCATCCTTTCGCTCGGAAAGCTTGATTTTTTGACGCAAGAACGGAATTTTTGTCTCAATCCTAAGGAGAGTTATCATCTGGAAGGACACATTCACACACACACACACACAAACACTTTTTTTTTTTTTTTTTTTTTTTTTACAAAACTCCTCTCAAAGGCGGAGGGGGCACACCATTAAATTGAAAAATAAACAAATAAAATAAAAAAGTGGTTAGGATGCCCAGGTTTACCCGACGCCGGCTCTAGGGATAAGGGAAGTTGCAGGACGAGGAGGAAGAATGGGATGAAAGGAAGTGCCCCAATAAAATGACCACCAGTTCAAGTAAGAACCCATCAGGACACGGGTGGTGATACCACGGAGCACTCCTGCTGAGATGCCCGACTCAAGTAACTCCGTGGCGCTTTTCCCACACCACACCCCGCGCCATGACAGGGTCGCATCCATGACCTTGTTGTTATTGGTGGCTACTCCTTTTAGCTCGGAAATCGCTTACCGCAGGTCATTTCTGTCGTGGAACCGGCGATTCCTTCCCGTCAAAGTGAAAGTTGAACCTTGCGACCTGAGGGAGATGGCGATTCCTACCGGTGTGAGACTGGCCAGTGAGCCGAGGTTCGGCGATTCCTTCCCCTCCAATCACAAAGTGATAAGGCCCGTCGGAAAACAATAAGTTGCAAGTTTAGTTATGTTATAATAGATGATGTATCCTGGCGCTGCCGTCACTGTTTTTGTCACGGAAGGCATCAAGAAAAATCGCACCGTTATTTTTAGATATAGTTTTAAATTTACTTTTCATAAAGATCTGGCTGGAATCAAACCGAAATCTACATTAAGACCTATGACAGCGACCAACGTACTCCCAAGAGTCAGAAAACAATGGATCCGGCAACTCATCGCTCGGCAAACACGCGACGATGACCTTTACCAATTTGCTAAAAGGGTCAGTGTTAAATTTGGGGGGCTTTTTGAGCAATGAAATTGAGACGTGAACTTTACGACGGATTTTTTATTTTGTGTTTATTGTGATTTTAATGCTTGGTGATTGCAATACTTTGATTTGGGTTTTAAGTACCTACTTAATTGTGCAATAAAGGATTTAGTCCTATAAAGTTAATTTTTGCTGCAAAACTAACCAACACCTGGGCGGGAAGCAATTGAGGGTACTTTCCTGTTATCTGGTACCTGCGAAAAAATTCTTTCCTATATGTCCAACTAATCTGTATTTTTACTAAGGGATTGACTACTTGATGTTATGTAATTTTGAGATGCGAGCTTGCGAGCATCCAGACCACTAAGAATGCAGAATGCTGTGTATAGGTTTTTCGCAGGTACCAGATAACAGGAAAGAATTTTTTCGCAGGTACCAGATAACAGGAAAGTACCCAATTGAGTAACGGGAAGGAATCGCCGATTGCGCGGCGGAAGGAATTGAGTAACCGGAAGGAATCGCCAACACTTTAAGGGGAAGGAATTGCCATTCTTTTCGGAGGTCGGGAAGGAATCGCCGGTCCCCGTTTCTGTCATACTTATTTATGACACTCACACACACATATACATAGGGATAAAAGTGTTAAAATCTAGGAATCGTTTCAGAATGTCACAACGGATTTCAATAAAGAAATTTTTCATTTTAAAATTGTTGGAGCCACTGTTGCAATACTTTCATTTTTTACGAAAATTCGCTAAAATGGGAATTAGGATTCCCTCTATCCCAACCAGGGAGGGATGGGGTGGTTCTTCGCCTAGTGACCACCGCCAGTGACTCTCTACAGAGAAGGCTGTACCTACCTCTGGAGAATACAGCTGTATCATACTGCTCTCTCACCTTTCTCATGTTTTACGTGTGATAACTATAAATCACGGGCAGCAATTGCCACCCACACAGATTTATCTGTTTGTACACTTCAAGCTCTGGCCTCTGACGGATAACCTTGGTTGATTTCAAGTTGGCGGTACATAATTGACCTCTATGATCTGAATGTATGAGTTATGAACATAACTGTAGGTATATAATTGTTAGGTATAAATTGTTAAATCTATGCATGATTCCACTTCCTGGTCCTTGCATTAAAAGTATCTAGGTATGTTACTATTGTTACTCATGACAGGTTATGGTTAGAAATAAATTCCGTAATTTCATTTCTGTTGACATCGTTGATTCTATCACCCTGAGGACAAGAGAGGACGTTGTTACCTTCACTGACCAACCGGCCATATCGCTTTTGTATACCATCCGGCTGTTTCTCCCAGAATTTAGCAACAATTTCTTAAAGACCCATTTCTGAACAGAAGTTTTACTCATAGAAAAACTACCGCGGTTTTACTATGCGACTACAACGATTATCAGACTAAATGATCACAACTAAAACCAAAAATAAACAGTGGAAGGGAGAAGTACATAGTCCGAAAAAATCCTTGGCGCATTTCAAATGATAACAGTGGAATGAAAACATCTAGGAGGACTGAACTAGCCTATCAAACAACCAACGATATTACCGCTCGCAACTTCTCAGAATAAAAATCCACAGAGTAACAGAACACTTCAGATCTATTTCCGAATATGAGGAGCTCGAGGTAGAGCGCAGCACCTTTCCGATTTACCTGTTCTGGTAGTTGTGAAGGACACAGGTTGTTTTGTTGATTTTTTGTTCGGTTGTATGTTTCTTTATTATAATTATTTATTTATTAATAATATAATTATAATTTTAGCGAATTTTTGAAGAAAATTAAGCTCTTGCTCTCGCCTCAAAATTTGTAGAATGTGAATTTTTGAAAAAAAATTATGCAGAAATCCGTTTCAGGCTATTCTGAATCATATTCTGAAGTTTAACGCATTTTTTTATGTATGTATATATGTATGTATGTATGTATGTATATATGTATGTATATATGTATGTATGTGTCATTCCAGACGATAACTGTCCGTAGAATTGTGCTAGAAACTTCAAACAAATTTTAAAATGTTAAGGGCACAAAACGAAAGTTCAAGTTCGTTGGCCAGCTTGATCGGATTACATCTTCGGGTTGAAATTTTCAAAAATGTAGTCAAAAATTTCAAAATAGCCTGTTTTTTGCGATTTGTCGTGCGAAATAATTTTTTCAGCATACTAACATGTGGTATATTCGGAATCAGCGTAAAATTTCCTATAAGAATATGTATCAAGTTTTCAAAATTTCAAAGTTGAAAAATCAGTCAAAAATCGAAATAATGCCGTTCGCTGGTTGTAAAAATCGGTAATATTCTTCAAAAATTCGCTCATGGGGTCATGCTGCATGACTGGACTTTTTGACCAGTATTGATGAGATTGATGGTGAGGGGAACAGAGTGTATAACGAAAAAGGGTGACGCAAGGTATCAACAAGGGGAAAGTCATCTCCAACCACCATGTTCCTTAGGTCCTTTGCCCCCTACCGCTCCGAGCGGCGGACCTTGTGGGTTCGGAGCCATATTAACAATTATGTACTCATGCTTGTAAATATGAAATATATAGGTTAGAGTTAGGTTGCGTTTATTTTGGAACTTGAAACATTTAGAATTACCAACTAACATAGAAAACTGCTGCTTTGGAATCATTTGAAATAATTACATTCAAGATACCTACCTATAGGTAATATCGAATTACGAAAAAGAAAATTAATAAAATTGGAACAGAAAATATACTTAATAAGATAGTGGTCAAAAATGCTGCAATAGATTTTAAATAATTATTGATTGATAGATCAATGGGTGCAATTATTTAAAACTACAAAGAATATGCATAGGTAATGTAAAAGGAGCGAGGTGGCGCTGAACAAGGTGAAAAATCCCGGCAGGACCAATCAGCTAATAATATGAGGGAGGAAGTTCAGAAAACGTGCTCCAGAAATTCTGAGAGAATTCCCTGAGGAAATAGTGTTGTGGGAATCACATTCAATGCAAAAAGCCTGGGTGAATTGCCAGAGATCGTCTAAGCATGAAGTAGGCAGTAACAACTTAAAATGGTGGCACGAGATTTTAATATTTTGGTAGGTACCAATTTATGGAGCACTCAACCAATTCTTTTGAGAGGCCAGAGCATGCTCTTGTATTTCATTAGTCAGAAATCCCCTTTAAAAAAACCCAGAACGATTCCTTCCAAAAAGTATTTTTAGTGTTCATTTCTTTATTATGATGACTTTATTCATTTATTAATGATATAATTCTCATTTTTGACCAGTATTGATGAGGTTAATGGTGGGGAGAAACGAATTGCAGTGCAAGTAGGGATGACGCAAGGTATCAACAAGGGGAAAGTCATGTCAACAAGGTCCTTCGCTCCGTAGCGCCCCTAGCGGCGGACCTTGTTTATTCGAAGCCCCATGAGTAAGGAGGGTTTGTTGCTCCTCACAGTAAGGAGTTAATGGATAGCTACAAGTGTAGGTACCAGCTGTTGTGAGAAGGGAACGTCACCCGGCTACGTGGAAAGAGTGGATTGGGGGGAGGCTTGTGTTTGTCCATTGGTTCTTGGTTGAATAGTGTTTTTCGTAAGTACTACATGCTTGAATCTAACTTTCTTGGAGTCTTCTCTACATTTTCACTTCTACGAATTTCCTATTATTTTACTTCTTTGACATCATGTTGTGGTTGCTCAGAACGCCTAGAATGATGATGATTATGCCTATTGATTAATACAAGAATCAACAATAAAGAAATAACACACAGTTCAGCGTTGCCTCACTATAAATCTGAAATTTGTCACCACCATCTCAACCACCACCACCATGCCATGCCGTGCTGCTTCCTTCGGCTTGTTTGAGTAGGTTTTGTTTGTTGGTTGCCTCCACTTCTCCGTACTCCGTGTTTATCTTTGACGATGTTGGCGATAGGTATTTATCTCATCCCACTGATGTCCCTCCTTTTTTGAGCTGATTCTGCAAGTTAGGGTTGCTAATTCCGTTCGTTTTTATCGTTTGGGTACAACTGAAATTCACCACGAACTACACGCTCTCGAGTTTTAAAATTTCTCTGCTGTTGGCTCAGCTCGAAATCCCGCTGGTAAGTTGAGTAGTTGTACAAGCTATAATTTAAGTAGGCACTTTGCCCATTGTAATCTTAGTTGTATGGTTGCACCATTGTTAGATGCTAGTATTTATAAATTGTTTAGTGTACCTAATATTAATAATATATATTATCTAGGTTCCTTTTGTCCTGAAAAGACCTATTCCAGTTTCAATTGCAGATAGTTCAACACCCAGTTTTTGTCATGCATCTGCTACACAGTTTGAGAATGTGCTGGATAACGCTTAGGAGTTGATATTTGGCTTCTTCCGGACGGCTGGGTACAACTACTAGGTGTGGAGTCGACAGTATGTACGCTAAGTTAACAGCTCAAATGAATTCAAGTAGGTCTTTCAGAAAAGCCAGGATAGTGAGGCGAGTGGCAACAGGTTGAAAATGGCTGTACGAGTTGAACTAGTAGAATGCTAACACAAGTGGTCAAGAAAAACTTGTGAGTATAACGAACGAAGTAAGCGCTAGGTACTTGGGGAACGATAACGGCACCTTTGTTTATAATATGGGCTACAGGTGCTACCTAATGCACTATATTTATACATCGCAAATTTAAAATTACAAATATAACAAAATGAACAATATATTAACATTTCAGACGAAACGAAAACAATCATGATGAATTGTTCGAATGGTCGTTTACGTTTCGTTTTAAATTTATAATTTTCGTCAATCATGATGAATTGTTCGAAAGATTCATGTACAGTAAATCTTAAATGCCTGAAATTGTCTTGAGAGGTATGGTGGAGCTCAACTGGCTCAGCGGAAATGAAGAATCTATAGTTTCAGAATCCAATCCATGTAAGGAAAAGGCAGGAAGTGGTGGCTTCTGATGTGACAGTAAGTAGGTCAGATGGCGGCGGTCAAGCCAGATTAGGAATCATCACTGGGCGCCTTCTTGAGTTTAATACAGGGTGCCTCGACTTAAGTAGGTAAGACTTCAGGGATCGATTCTACAAGTCATTTGCAACAAAAATTGCCTCCTGGACTTTTTCTTTTAGAGGCTTCGTTTCCGAGTTATTTCTTTTTAAGATTTTTTGTGTGTTTTCAACCTTACATCACAAAAACAGCTCTAACTCCCCAATTTGTCATGTTTTCTCAAATCTAAGGATACCGTTGGAAAGAGCGTTAAATTTCCTATCATTCTGATGTAAATTTCAATTTTTTTTTTTTTTTTTTTTTTTTTTAGTTCTAGTTAGTGAAAAAAATGGCCAAAGTTTAACATTTGAAAAAATGTAAAAATTGTCGATTTTTTTTCGTTTTTCTGCTCCTCAGTATGGAAGTTTTACAACAAGCGCTTTCCGGGAAAAACTTCCTCAACCTGTCAGCTTTCCAATGGTTTACCAAAAAAAAAAATTTTATAGGGAAGTTTTGGGAGAAAATAGCGTTTGAATGACAAAAAACGTGATTTTGTCGGTCAAAATCGACGTTTCATTTTTTTTTTTTTTTTTTTTTTTTTTTTTTTTTAATATTTCATTATACACAGCTGTATTCAATGATAATAAACCAAAAAAATAATATTGTCTCTACCTAACTCATCTTCAACCTGCTTCATCTACCTGAGCAAAATTAGATAATTATCGGAGGGGCAGGCAGAAAAATACGATAATACGATCGGCTACCTCAGTCAATTGTGCTTCAAAATTATTCCTCAGATACTTATCTTTCATTTGAGTAGGTACCTAATAATACGGGGTGGGTTGGCAATGAAAATGCTGTTGTGTATCAGAGATCGCTCGTGTTATAAAAAAATAATAATTTACTTCTTTAATAAAAAAGTTGGTGGCATCTCTTCCTCGTGGATCGTGTGACGTTACGTAAGGTATGTGCATTCTGCATACCGGAAAGAAGGAGACACTTTGAAAACCTGCCTCTTTTTTTTTTTTTTTTTTTTTAAGAAGTAATTATTATTTTTTTATAACACGAGCGATCTCTGATACACAACAGCATTTTCATTGGCCATCCACTCCGTATTATTAGGTACCCACTCAAATGAAAGATAAGTATCCGAGGAATAATTTTGAAGCACAATTGACTGAGGTAGCCGATCGTATTATCGTATTTCTCCGCCTGCCCCTCCGATAATTATCTAATTTTGCTCAAGTAGATGAGGCAGGTGGAAGATGAGTTAGGTAGAGCCACTATTATTTTTTTGGTTTATTATCGTCGAATACAGCTGTGCATAATGAAATAATAAAATAAAATACTTACCTAAATAAAAAACTGAAACGTCGATTTTGACCGACAAAAAAACGCTATTTTCTCCCGCAACTTCCCCCTAAAATTTTTTTTTTGTAAACCGTTGGAAAGCTGATAAATTAGGAAAGTTTTTCCCAAAAAGCGCTTGCTGAAAAACTTCCACACTGAGGAGCAGAAAAACGAAGAAAAATCAACAATTTTTACATTTTTTTCAAATGTTAAACTTGGCAATTTTTTCACTAATTAGAACTAATTAAAAAAAATTGGAATTTACATTAGAAAGATAGAAAATTTAACATTTTTTCCAACGGTATCCTTAGATTTGAGAAAACCCGAAAAATAAGGGAGTTAGAGCTGTTTTTGTGATGTAAGGTCGAAAACACGAAAAAAATCTTAAAAAAGAAATAATTCGGAAACAAAGCCTCTAAACGAAAAAGGCCAAGAGGCACTTTTTGTTGCAAATGACTTTTAAAATCGATCCCTGAAGTCTTACCTATTCAAGTCGAGACACCCTGTATATTAGATCCCAAATAGTTGTCGACAACTCAACTAGCACTGGGGGCACTTAGTGACATGAATAATAATTTTAAAACCTCAGGATTTTATGGAGAAAAAGCTTTCTAAACAATATTCAGCTTTACAAATGAGTTTTTGGGGTTTTCAATTTTTACCGTTTTTATCAATTTTTTTTAGTGCCCAAGATCTTGGAATGTGCATGGCCGAAAATTGGCTCCGCCCATATTCGAGCTCCCTCCGACTGTGGGGACACACTATAGCAAAGTGGAGAGATTTTAGTAACAGCATAATTTCCCTGTACCCTCTTGGACTGTGAGCCAAGGGCAACCAAGGCTATTAGGAGAATTGCAAAGGATTAGGAGTTTGTAAATTTGAATTTGCACAAGATTCCATCATGACGGAATTAAATAAGAATAATAAAACTGAGGGGACAGTCGTGTGATGAAATCGCAAAGAAATTTTAAGTGCACGCAGCACTTCAACTCGAAAACTACAAAATTTTAGTCAATTTTGGGCATTTTTAACCTACAAATCTATTTTTTCTCACTTATTTATGAATCTTAGGGCCAGTTCAACCAACGAGAGTTTTCCTTGGATTAACCCAGGACCTTGAGTTTTCTCATCAAAACGGCGAAATGACCGTTCCACCAACGCTTGACTTGGGGTCTTCTTGTGATAATCAGCGCTTATCGGCAACTTTCTCCCAGCTCGCCATATCTAAAAGTTGTGTACCTAACCCTGTTTTTCCATCTGTTTCATCATAACACAACCCTGCAGTTTTTCCGTAATTATTTATTTCCTATTCCGTCATGACAATGAAGAAACAATGAATTCTTCTCCAGAAGACTATGTTTTCGTGGAATTACAAAGTGTCAGTTCCTCGTATGAGATTATTAGTGAAAAAGTGGATTACTTGCATAAGTGGATGGACAACAATTTTGACATTTTCATGTTTTTTACTTTGGCACACAACGGGAAAAATTGACAGTTTTTTCAGCGTTACTTACTACAATTTCTTTCTGATGATTTTCACTTACAACGGAGCCATTATTCGGGAAAGGTAGTTCCGTCAGTTCTTACCCGACGGAATTTGTTCACCACTCATTGAAAACAACTCAATTTACGCTAAAATCTTACGTTGCCTACACCGTTATGATAATAAAAGCAGCTGAGCTGCACGCAAAGTTATTGATGAACTATAAAGTATAAACCATCCTCGTATGTATAGGTAATAAATTTATTGATTTGGTAAGTAACCAGGCTGGCTTACTACTTGGGTATTTCATTAACCCTTTCAGTCCCGAATCATTTGTAATGAACAGAAAAATTTCATGACCCTAGTACCATCGGTTCAAAAGATGTACCATGTACAGTATAGTGCACAATGAGACTCAAGCGGTGCTGTGAACAATTTCGAATGTACAGTGTACTGTACAATGAGACTCAAGCGATGCTAGCTACCCAACCTGGATTCAAACAAAAATTCACAGCAGTTTCAAATTCGAACATATTTATTGAACAATAACTATAAAACTAAAAATAATACCCTTGATCAAGAAATAAGGCAGGGCGAGTAAAGTAAAGACTCTTTTGTACTTGGAAATCACAGAAACACAATGTATCACAAAATTATTTCAGTAAATTAGCAAAAGTAAAATTTATGGCTTCACATGCATGCGGCAAATTATAAACAGCACCAAAAACTGGCTGGTAGTAGGTACCTAGGTAGGTACATGAAAATCGCGAATTTATTTTGATGAACGGCTTATTCATCGTAAACAGCTCTCCTATGATGTCGTTTCTTGGTATTATCGTGCCAAAATTGTTTCAAACTAACGTTCTCCAACATCCACAGGGGTGCTGCATGTCAAAATCCACACCCGTAATCATTCCCAATAATGTCTAGTTGCCGAAATCGGCATTTTCCCCGCCGAAGTTTCGACGGTATTCTCATATTTTTGGATTTAGAACATCACGCGATCCACATCGCTCTGGTGCTATTGTACAACCTACTGTACACAACGTTTGAACGCGAGGCAGCGATCCACGTCGCTCTGGTGCTATTGTACAACCTACTGTACACTACGTTTGAACACTTGGCACAACTTCATTTCGCAAATAACCAACTCGATTTTTGCTTCTATAGTAACTAAAGGACGTCTACAATCAATACCAAGCATAAAAGAGCTGATGGATCGTATTTATATTGCAAAAAAAACCAAGAATTGTGGTGCTTATCTGTATCTTCCATGACGGGCGGGTGGAGGACGGAATGAATCAGCAAAAAAGGCTTTATTTTACATTATGTGGAACTTAAAGTCACGCTACCGTCGTTGTTAGGGGATTGTAGTTGCTGTTGAACACAAATTATGGCCCTAAAACGGCTCTGGTTGTGGAAAACAAAGTGAGAAGGTCATGTACAGTGTTTTTTTTTTCAAACGACGATTTGGAAAACTTTTTTTAAATCGTAAGCGGTTCAAGTGTAATGTCATCCCCCTGATGGTGATTGTTGATTATGGACACTGGGGTCTGATGATAGATAGTTTAATGCTGATTTCAAACGTGTGGAGAACATCTCAATAATTGAAGATAAAAATACTAAGAAAGTGTCGGTAATGTCTGAATGAATCGGCCATTTTCTGTATTTCGCAAAAAGTAGAATAACTCAGAAACGAAGCCCCAAAAAGAAAATTTCAAAGAGGCATTTTCTGTTCCAAATTCAACCTAAAATCGAAAAAAAGCAATAAAAAAGGGGGTCAAGAGGAAACCGTAAGTTTCAATCAATGATTTGAGACCCTAAAACATGGAAAACTAAAAATCGGACTTCCGCAAAAAGTGGAATAACTCAGAAACGAAGCCCTGAAAAGAAAATTTCAGCGAGGTATTTTCTGTTTTGAATTCAACCTAAAATCGAAAAAAGCAATAAAAAACGGGGGTCAAGAGGAAATCGTAAGTTTCAATCAATGATTTGAGACCCAAAAACATAGAAAAATAAAGATCGGACTTCCGCATCGTGAAGCTGAGTTGAAATACTATAAAAAAGGTCCAGTTCAATTTTTCGATAGCTCGCACCGTAAGGCCGTAATTTCCCGATGGGCCCGTTTAGATGGGACACCCTGTATAGTAAATTTGAACCTACAATTTTGGAGCTATCGGGCTGACCGACGAGCTCGACCTGTCTTTTGCTTAGACGGGTGTTTCTGCATTGAAACGAAATTTACACGCCATATTTTAACCCGCCAGTTCCTAAATGAAAACTACCATAAAAATTTGAAATTTTCTGATGAATTCTTATTATTGGACATCTAATTAAAAGGGGAAAAAAAACATACCATTTATACCACGCTCCAAGTACTAGTAGTGGTACTGCACCCTGTAGGGTGCATTAGGCATGGGAACAACAAGAAATAAGATGTTTGGTGAACTTATAATTTTTATTTCATAAACCCTTCAGAATAGTGTAGGCAGTATTATATAGGTAAAAATCAGTGTTGAAAAGAATTTTTGAAGCTTCTTGGATGCAATTTTAAAGCTATTCACGAGATGAAGGTGCAACATGCGCTTTTATGTCCTCATGGAACTGATAGCAGCAACTCCACATGCTCGGCACATTTGTCTTGTATTCTTGTGGCATCTTCTGCATCGCCGCTGATTACAAGTAACTGGTTCGTGAAAAGGTTTGGGTTGACTTGGGAGATGTCTGGCCTTCATTTTGGGGATGTTTGAAATGGATCGCACCTTTTTAGCTGGATTCCCGTGCGTCAGGCATTTGGACTGAACGATGGCCCTTCTGAATTGACCGTATGTCTCATTTTCTTTAGACGTACTCTTCTTTAGCTGCCATGCATTCTGACAAGCAGCATCAAGTCCAAACAGGGAGAGAGGATACCACCATTTCCGTTCCTGCAGAGAGCATCTAAGAGATTCAACATTCTCATTAAACCGGTCGACTCCTCCCATATATTGATTGTACATCATAACATTCGGGCAATCAACGGAAATCCTCATCTTCACCTTGTTAACAGTCCCAATCCTATCAACTTTACTAATAGGACTTATCCCATGACAGTTGGAAGGACTTATCCCATGGTTACAATATTGTTGTCGTTCCATCTCACAATGCAGAGGTCTCTGGTAGTCTGGACGGTGGAGGATCCTCTTGCCATCTTCTTCATTTCGGTTATTGAGGTAAGGTCCCGAATTGAAAAAAATTAAATAAAATAAATAAAGGACGGATGGACTGACAGACACGACGTAGATAGTTACTGACACAAGCACAACAAGCATGTACCTACTTACCACCAAAACCCAAAGTTGTTCTCAATCCTAATGCACCCTACAGGGTGCACCAAAGTTGTATTTATGATTGGGAGGCCAATTTTGCTCAGTTCTCTGATATTTTTTGTTAGGGTTTCTCAGAAACAACTAGAAAAACAAAATCTGGAATGGATTATTGGTTAATTACCGTTTTTTAGGCATGGTGAACGAAAATGAGAAGGCAGGTCACACAGACGCTACAATTGCGGAGGTTGGCCACTTTGAACTGACTTATCAAGATGGCAGGTGGATCTTATCAACTTCCTTTTGATCAAGTCACTTTGTCACATCTTCAAAACCCTCTAGGACCGCTAGGATCAGTTAGTGGGCGACCTGTTTGAATTTCAGGGGCCAAAAAAGAGGTGCACCCTGTAGGGTGCATTAGGAACTGGCGGGTTAAGGGAGTTATCGTCTGGAAATACATCCTATAAATATGTAAATAGTAAGTAGGTATTTTAATATATAAATACCTACTTATGACGTTAAAATCTAGGATTGTGTTCTTTGATGTATGATACGGATTTGTAGGGTCCCCCCCCCCCCCCCACATTTAAAATTTTGAAATCTTTTTTGCTCATTTTTTCTTTGAACATTCGCTAAAAACGGTGATTCCGACAAACATTCAAATTTAACAACACTAGGAAGGTACCAAGACGATAAGTCAGTTAACAAGCCATATCAATGCCGCTAATGACCCTTCTGGTTGAGATGCGGTTTAAACCCTAATAAAAATTTAAAATAATAAAAATAATAATAATAAAAAAAAACAAGCCATATCAAAAAAAATCCAACAGGCAATCTGTTTTTGTACAAAAAATTGAAAATCAGAACTTCGAAAGCTGAGCTCATCTCAGGTCTCAAGTAGCACTTGGATATTAACAAACCGGGAGTCAAGCATACAATGAGGCTGCTACGGACAGAAGGTAATGTGGTAGCGTCACGTTGGCCCTCTCCGCCTTCCTCACGGCGAGGCTCTGTGCACATTCTTAGATCTCGGGCACTAGAGCCTAGTTTATTGACCTCGCTTGGCTGCGACTTATTCCAGTGAGCACTTGCTGAGCCAGTGGTCTGCAGTTTCAATCTAACGTTTGTCTAACTCTAAATTAGCTGAGACTGGTGTTATTTGGCTCCGGGGAAATGCTAGGTTCATGGAATTGGCCTCAGTGGCGTGGATGACAAATGAGCTTATCTTTAAAGATAACTTCTTTCCCAGAGAAATTTTAGTCATGAGTTTGAACTTCGTCGATGTAGGCATCGAATATTTTTGAGCTGTTGCATTAACTAATTAATTCATCTATTTGGTACGTATTATGTTCGTCATATCTGTTTCAAATTTGATTTGCAGATTGAAGTAACAAACATGGGTGTGACAAAAATAACGACTGTGTCATTCTAGTACTACTGATTGGCGGTAAATGCGTTGACCTCACTAACAGGTAAGTAAATTTCGCACTTCTTAACTAATTTTTTCTAGGCGATTTTTCTTAGTTGGAAAAAATAATCATCACCTCATCGTTACCAGAAAAAAAAACCTACTTAAATTCGAGAAAAGGACGATGTATTTAAGGAAAGATGTGTGCATTAAATTACATTCGTTTGTTTAATGCGCCATTTACCGGGAGCTGGTTGCCTATATTGGTTTAGGGTAAGTTTGATCACAGTGGCACTAAGTCGATCGCTTTGGACCTTTAGCGACTTGGGGGGGGGGGGGGGGGGTTAGGGACGTCCCTGCAATGCATGCATTACTTACCAATGTGTTTTTTTTTATTGAGACTATTTTTTATAAGTATAAATGTATGAATGATGATTATATGAATATGAGAGTATTTTTTGACAATCTCGAATATCACAATTTGTATGTCTCAAAATAGTAACCAACCTGGTTATCGGGTCCCTATGTTTTACTCCCCGCTTGCCTAAATGCCGTCGTTTTACTCCCCAACTGAAACTCCAGATCTTGTCGTTTTACTCCCGGGATTGCGTTGGGCTCCCGGAATGAAACAGGCGGCGTGCCCGGCTCCTGACGTTCTACTCCCCAGATTATGTGAGCTATTAGCGTTACCCAGGGGACACCTCAAGGAGGTTGCTCACGTTGTCCCCCGTATCAGTGGCAAGAGCTACTTCGTCAAATCATAATAATAGAAAAAAGGATCAGCGGCAAGAGCCACTTCGTCAAATCATAATATTAGAAAAAAGGATCAGTGGCAAGAGCCACTTCGTCAACATAGATAGATGTACAATAAAACAAACAATGAAAACAATTGCAATATGCCCCTAATGTCGTCTGCTCTCATTTGAGTCAAAGGGAAGCAGGCAAAACGCCAGGGGGACGTAGAACCCGTTGAGGTAACCATGACCGTGAAAAGTTGCACGAAAAACTTGGAGCAATAGGTAAATGTGCCGTCCATGTACACTGTGCTACATACGGCCAGGCATTGAAAGTTCGATTTGCAAGAAAAAATTATTATTCCGTCGCTCTGATGACCGTAAACCATGAACTCTTCATCTTTCGAAGTCACCGTGTCCATTCCGCTCAATATTATGAAAACCTACGTCAAGAACAAAAGAAGCCATCAACCTAACGTTTTTGTAGGTATTATTGGTTTCGTGATAAATAATAATACCTACTCTAATTTACCACATGTTGAAATGCTTTTCCGCCCACAGCCATCGGCGTTCACCATTTTTTAATAATTTGTGAAAAACAAATAATTTATGGCCCTTGTAAAGTATTACGTCCTTCCTGTAATTGCTTCCTCCAGCGAGATAAGAAGCAGCAACAATGGACTAGTAGGGGGGTAGAACGCTATCATCGGCGGGCGACCTTTCACTTTTCCTGTTTCATGGGGAGTAAAACGTACGACCCCCCTGGTTATATGGTTGTCGTCATGAATGTTTATTCGCATATTCGGACCAGTTTCGGCTTCCCTTGAGCTGTGAATAGGATTTTTCTGTTTGTACAACTATTGGACTGCTAACTGTTGGCATTTTCGCACATTTGCGCATTTTTGGGGATGTTGGTTACCTAAGGCACATTCATTTTTCTAAACCAATTAATTGCATTCTTATTTTTTAATAAAAATATACAAATCTATAGGTTAAAATAAAATGATTATAATCTCTTTATAATTTCATGAGTTATGATTTTTTTTTTTAATCCATCGGGTATATAAGGCTGGCTCAAGGCCCTACAACTGTACGTGGATCTCAGACGCCGCCTAATGCAAATTGAAGAGAGCATTGGCGGACATATTGGGGGCAACTTCACGCGCCCTTTTTGAATTGTAAGGCTAGCTAGTTTGTGAATAAGTGTTCGTAGAAAACATATTTTGTATTATCTTGATGAAAACTAGTCTAAAATCATTAAAAACGTCAATTATTATGATGACAACACAGTTTGTAAATGAATTTCATGCAATATTTTCAACAGAGACAAACTGTGGGAGCTGCTTGTCTTTGGAATATCTAACCAAATATGACGATTTACAAACTTATATAGGCCACAATTCTCGTCCGATTTTCGTGATTCTTTTTTTGTTCAACTATGGATTTGGTCTAGTTTTGGATCTTATATCAGGAATTTCAAATTTGATTATGAAAAAGGGTGAATGGAGGGGGTAACAGTAAAATATCATGATGTTTTAACTAATATCGTCAGCTTTTGTGATTCTTTTTTGTTCAACTACGAATTTTGTCTAGTTTTGGAAGGTATATTAGGATTTTCAAATTGCATAATGGAAGAGGAAGAATGGAGGAGGTAATAGTAATAAATCATGATGTTTTAATTATTCAAGTCAGATTTTCGAGATCATTTTTTAAATTCGATTATAAATTCGGTCTAGTTTATAGAAATACGTCAGGAGCTCCTAATTTCATTCTGTAAGTTTTATTATTTGAATTTGATGTCGGTGGAGGGAGTTAATTGGGGGGGGGGGGGGTTACGAGAAGTCATGATATTTTTGTTTTTTCTCTCATTTCAACTCTCACCAAAATTATATAAAATCCATTCATAGGGACGTCCGTGTAATGCATGCATTACTTACCAATATGATTCATGTAGTTTTGCGTATTGGCGATATTGTACTTTTCATACCGTACTTACAATAGTCAGGGCATAAGTTAGTAAGGTATTTTGAAGTGAAAGATCCTTCCATTATTCAAAAGGAATTATCTCAGAACCATTCTTCCAAAGAAACATAAGAATCGCTCTGCATTTGAATATTAAGACAATATCTTGTACATAAGACACAGTTTTACAAAAACCATGGGTTCACCTGGATGGGGCAAGGAATATGATCAGAGGAGCTTAACAATTGAATAAATGAATACTTCATGGCACTTTCTATGTTATTATATTATTTTCATTTTACAAACAATTTCATACAATTCTGTCAATACAATACAATACAATGTCAATACAAAATACAATTTCATACAATTCTCTCAATTTCTTGTTTAAAGGAAATCTGTTGAAAAAAACAAAACAAAATTTAGATTAATTTGAAACTTTGTAGCTCATACATATTGATAAGTTAGTAAAAAGAAAATTATTATCAACTACACTAGGTACTGAGCTCCCACATGAAGAGACCTACAACGGACCAAAATAATCTGAAGGAAATATTGAAAACTTTATACTTACTTGTGAAATGAGAGTGTGCAGTCTTCAGTTTTGCGATTTGTGCAGTTAAATACCGCACATATTTTAACCATTGTGCATTATCAAAGAAATTTCATGAGAAGACAAACTATAATAATACAATCTTTCATAATAATACAATCTACATTGCACATAAATAAACGATGTTGACTCCAATATGGCCGACTACAGACCGTTCAATTTGCAATGCGACACTAGCGCAACGAGTGGGTCTAGTTTACTATTACAATGTCTTTGGGCTGTCTCCACGCTTTCTGAGATATTGTGGAGAGTGAAGACGTGAGAAGACAACAGGGGAAATATAAAATAAGAAAAGAAAAGGGGAGGCTGGTTAATCCGAAGGCCTAAAGGTGGAATTTCCCTGATGCGTCTGCAGCCCGTGGCCAGACACTCTACACTCCTCTAGTGGTTTTAGATGAAACCGATATCCCCCGACGCAGGGTTGAAAATCGTTATATGGCAGACACATTGGCTGCGACCTGACTGGTCTAGGGAGCAGTCCAGCCGCAAGGATATGCAAATCCACAAAAGGGTTCTCTACTGTGAATTACAGAATTGCGCCAGGGCTTGAAATTCATATGTTGCCATCTACGATCTACCCCGCATAATCCCTGAAAATTCGATAGAAATTGAATCAAAACTGTAGAATTTATGGCGGTTTAAGAAATTTTTACCTCAAAGTTAGGGTGACTTTTTCTTCACCAGAAATAAGTACTGGAACTTGTGCTGTACCTTATTTCGTGAGACCTTCTCTCACAAACGATTTGATGAGAATGTTGAAAAATTCCTCTTCTGTTCTTGTTGAAAACATGGGTGCAGGAGGCTCCCTATTCATTTACATTAATCCCTCCTCTTCGTCCTCCTCTGCCAATTAAAGGGCCACAACAATATTCTCGCTCGATATGATCGAAACTGAAGCTGGAGCCTAGGTACATGGCCGCTGCTGTCACTGGGACTTGAGAAAACTCTCCCCCACAAGGCAGCTAAGTAGGTACATGACGTAATCGCAAGCTGCAGCCGCTAACTGCAGACGACTCTGGGAAATTCCACCTTAAGAGGATCGGTTAAGAGAGAGAGAGTCCACTAATCACAATCACCCTAATGTATGTAAAATGGTAATAGTTTAAGTCGTATTAATCTTGTACTTATTTGAATGTTCTGTAAAACTGATATTGGTAAATGGATGGGTCCCTCTTAAAATGAACTGCTGGATCCACCACTGTTTCCAACCATATATTTTTTCCAGTTCCTCAATTTCGCAGTTTTCATTCCTACCAAGAATTCCTCTTAATACTTGTGGTCTGGTTTCAGATTGAGTTCAAGATGTTGACCTCACTCATAGCTCTTGTGAAGCAACCTTTGGAGTTTGTCGGACTGATCTCCAATGGGACTGAGATAACCGAGGAGGAAAGGGAGCTACTCAGGAGACTCCAAGAGAAGCTGAAAAATGAAGTTTCAGCCTTTGAAGAGCACAAAGGATTTGTAACACAGTTGAGTAACAATGCTATTCAACTGGATGGTAGGTGGGAATACAAATTAGACATCACTGACAGGTTTTCTGTTGGGGAACAGGTATCGTTCAAAGTATACAAAACCCGGAACAATTATGTTGTGAAAGATGTTGTGCTGGTGACTGAAAAGAAACATTACGTTTCCAAAACTGTTGCTGGTTGTATTAGCAAAGTCGATGGTAACCAGTTTGACACCAATACAGGGGTCGTATTTGATCTTTCCAAAGTGAGATCAGATTTCTTGCCACATCTGCACGATTACGTGATTCTGGAAGGTGATTATCCAAAAGATAAGGACGATTCTGGTGCCTTTGATTTGGATTATTCGTTTTTGGTTGTCAAAAGAGTGATTCCAGCTAAAACAAAGTTGGTGACTGGTGTTATCACATCTTTCAACCCGTCATCAATGACTGGACTGATTGGGAATGATATTCTGTTCCATCAAAATGTCTGTGACAAGTTTGTGCCCAAAGTGGGAGATCAAATTGTAGGCAATGTAATTGAAGGGAAATATGACGGGAATTTCTCTTGGCGAGTAGAAAATATGTCCCTCAATGAACTGAAAACACAGAACTCTACACGGTTTTTTGTGGTAGCTCATATTCCCAAGTTTCGTGTGATTCTTGGTGAAACTAAAATTGTAGAAATAAGCCTCTCCAATCACGGCAAATTCCCATGCAGAATTATTAATGTTAAGGCGTATAGTGGAAGAAATCAGAATGTTTTTCCAAACTTTGAAAATGAGCGAATGATCTTACCACAAACTACTCTAACTTGGCCTGTTGAGGTCATTGGAGGTGAGATCGGAACGCATACTGTGAAATTAGAGTGGGTCCTATCAAGTAAGAGCAAAAAGAATGGAAACTCTATCTATTCTACATTTAAATATGAAACCGTGGCACAAGACTTAGGTCTAGATCCAGGTCATACTGGGACTGTTAATGCAGTTCGACCTCAATTGTTCATTCCCGGTCAATCCAAAATTAGAACACCGAAATTCCGTAAAATTCCAATGAAGGAATACATGGTGCCAGAAGTTCTTCGTCAGCTTGTTGAAGGTGAGGCAAACTACAATGGGTTAATTGAAATGCAGTTGGCTTTGCAACGAGAAAAACCTTCTCTAGCAGAAGGCTTGAATTGTTCAAATTATGACGATTGGATGCATACTCTCTTGTTTCTTGAAGAGTTAGCTTCCGAACAAAGTTATAAAAAACTTGCGAAACAAGACTATTTATATCTCATCCGGGGATGCGTTGTTTTTAGTTTCCCCGCAGAAAGTGATTACTCGAATATCGTATGTGGTGATTCTCTAATAGTTTCTAAGCCTTGGGAAACATCTGTGGCGTATGAAGGCAGGATTTGGGAAGTGTCACCATCCCAAATTTTTTGTAGGTTCAACCCTGAATTCGAGCAGTCCCTCAGGCAAGGCGCGCTTTATAATTTAGCATTTAAAATGAATAGGACGCCCTATAAGAAACGACATCAGGCCATAGATCTGGTCTTGAAAAATATTGGAGCGGATTGGTTGTTTCCTTCCGTGTCTTTAGACAAAGAGTCGGAAACGGAAGTCAATGCTTTGGGCGATGGCTCTCTGCATTTCATCAACCATCGACTGAACAACGAACAAAAAATTGCTGTGAGGAATATATTGGCTAAGAAAAACTTGCCTCTTCCATACATAGTTTATGGACCTCCAGGAACAGGTAAAACCATGACAGTATTGGAGCTAATCCTCCAGGTTTACGTGAGAGAACCAAACTGTCGAATTTTGGTTGGAGCGCCTACCAACAGTGCAGTCGATACATTAGGAACCCGGCTGCTGGAATTCAAAACGCCTGATCAAAGTAATATCCTTGACAAAAAAGATATGGTAAGACTTACCAGCTACAATTCTTATAGGCAAGGATCTGTTGCTGCACAATTGATGGATATTTCGTTTGTGCCGAACATTGGAGATCCAGCTTCTGATACACCCTTTTCAAATGATGAAGATAAAACGCCCACTATGTACCTGAGTGATTTGGGTAATCATAAAATCACGATCGGGACGTTGACAACACTGTCCATTTTGAACTCAGTTGGATTAGGCAAAGGATTTTTCACGCATGTCATCATTGACGAAGCTGGTCAGTGTTATGAACCTGAAACTCTCCTACCCATAGCATTAGTCGATCCTCAATCCACTCAGCTGGTTCTAGCTGGTGACCCAAAGCAACTTGGTCCAAAGATCAACTCTAGACTAGCTCAGATGTACCAATTTGATCGATCTTTCCTAGATCGATTTACAAGTACATTCGTGTATAAAAAGAAAGTCGACGCTTTTGAGGCCACATACGGTTTCAATCCACGCCTCATCACGAGGTTAGTTTACAATTACAGGTCTCTTCCAAAAATTGTTGACTTGATTGGAGGATTGTGTTATGAAGGTGATCTATTACCAGTGCTTTCTATTAATGAGAGTCGTGAGGCTAAGGTCCTGAAAAAAATTGAAATCCTGGGTTATAATTTGGGGTCGACAATGGACTCATTGATCTTCATCAACGTTGATTCCAAAGAAGAGCAAATCGAAGGCAACTTCTCATGGTATAACAGCGGGGAAGTTGTTCAGGTTCTGAACGTTCTCAACAGTCTTTATGAAAAGGAAATATCACCAGATGACATAGGAGTCATCACACCCTACTCGCTTCAAGTTCGCAAGATCTATGAGCTTCTTGATTCATTGAAAATCGTCTCTCCGAAAGTGGCTAGCGTTGAGGAATTCCAAGGGCAGGAGCGCGACATCATAATTTTGTCCCTTGTGAGAAACAACCTGGGGATCTCGAAAAAGTTGTCATCCTTCGTCAGTGATTCTCAAAGAATCAACGTTGCTCTCAGCCGAGCCAGGTTGCTTAACGTAATAATCGGCAACCGAAACACTCTGGCTGTGCATCCAATGTGGATAAACATTATTTCCAAGTGCCGTGTGATCAACTTCATGGGTGTTAATAGTGACATAACCTCACGATGAATTTTATAAAAAATGTTTGAAAAATATGTATTACTTTTATATTATTTTTATCCTTGGATTCTGGTGGAATCTACGGAAACTGTGGAAGTTTGCTCTTATACATTTCCTTTACTTCAGTAGGCTTTTTTGGCTAAATAGTTTCTTTATAGCCACCCTAGAACTTCACATTTTAAAATTTATTAGAAGTAATTCCAGAACTATCGTCTGGAAATGTTTTGATTTTATAATCAATCTGTGATTTTTTAGCCAAATAAATGTTGGTCTTGCAATTTGGAAAAAAGTCAGTACTTTGTTAAATTACAATTTTTTATTTTAAATGATGTGCCTTTACAAGAAAGTATGCCTTTCATTTTGGTTCGACAATTTTGTTGATAATAAAAGAAGTTTTATGTTATCATATGTTCTTCAATTTGGTTTCTTCCTCATCACAAGCAGTGTGTACGCTAATGAAACGACTTCTCGTCCGCTCAAGAAAAAATTAATTACAACATATAGTAAAAGTACTAACATAGCTAAGAACCAAGAAGTAGAACAATTTAAATAGTAAGCGAAATTTTTACTATGTGAAATTAGTTAGCCAGTTTTCGTAGAAAATGAAGCTATTGCCATGGTTCGAAAAATCTTTAAAATAAAGAAACCATTCCAGAGGAAAAGATGAGTTCATTGTTCAAATTTCAAAAAATGTACTTGAAAAATTACTAATTTAGCAAAAACTGGCTTCAAATCGCTGAATTAATATTTTTATTCGGAATATTGCTCAACATTTAATCAACTTTAAATGAGAGCATTCAGAAAATTTAGCGCAAAATATTGAAAAACAAAGGTCACACATTCTTTTAAAATTTGCTAAAATATCGTTGAAAATGCTAAAAAGTATTACAAAATATCAGCATAAAATGCTCAAATTTCAAACCATTTTGACATAAATATGACAACAAAAGTTAAGAAAATTAGCTCATATGTTCATGCTGTATGACTGCACTTTTTTTTAACTTAGAATGGATAATTGGTATTCATTGTAAAATACAGGTACTTTTTTTTTATTGTTATTAACAAATTTGAAAAAATCTTAATTATAATGAAATATGGCAAAAAACTGTATGGCTGCACAGACCAACTTTAGATTTTCTAATAATTTTTGGCATTTTCATCGATATTGTAGCACATTTTAATAAAATTTGAGTTCTTATTTTGACAACGTTATTTGTGCAGAATTTTCTGAATCCTAATTTTTTGGATTTAATCTGGATCTCAATTTTCTGAATGCAATTTAAAGTTGATTGAATTTTTCCAAGTAATATTCCGAATAAAAATTTAATTTCAACGATTTGAATGCTACTTGAAGTATATTTTTGAAATTTGAACATTTGATTTATATTTATTATTTTTTTCTTTGGAGGGTTGAGAAAATGACCCCGTCTCAGTAATTTGGGCTGTTTGCAACGTATATATATAACGTCTATATATATAGGCACCTAACACGTTGCTATATAAGTATTCTCTTGTTGTCGTTGGGCCTCATTTTTTTCAAGAGTTTAATGCCAAAACAATCATCAAAAGATGAATTATGCGTAATGGCATGTCGGCTTACAGGGAGATCATCGTCTGACCGAACCACGGATGCTCGATGGTTGTTCACCCTCAAGTTGAGTGGAGTTTCTGCTTTCCCCACGTAAAAGGCAGGACACTCTTTACAAACCAACTCATACACTAACATAGGTGTCTGGCATTCTGCTGATCCTTTGCATGTGTATGAGTTGGGATTGTTCGGAGACGTGAAAACTTCCTCCTCAATAACTATAGGTTTAAGCCGCACCCCTCAACCAGAAGGATCATTATTCAACTGGAGCCATTCCGAAATGAATCCAATCCATTTAAAGCTTTTTCATATATTCTGTGTTTTTCTGACTTCATTGTAACCCTCCTTTCTGTTCTGTGCGAGGCCTTTCTGCCCATCATATGAAGCTAGAAATATTCCATGACTATTAACTAAGGAGGCTGATTGCAGAAAGAAATATCAGGATTTATTCCCGTTTCAAAACAATAGTGAAAAGCTTTTTTGTCCTAGACACCCAATTTTATCCTCTCACCCCATAACAAGAAATGTCTTTCCTGAAGCATCTACACTCACCTATCGTCAGGCATCCTCACTTGGAGATATCCTAACACACCGGCGATTGATAGACCAGAACCAGCTCCAAGCAAAGGACTGCACCCATGTCAAAAGCGCCGCTGCAAAGTTTGCCCTAAGTTATTGAGGAGGAAGTTTTCACGTTCCGAACAATCCCAACTCATACACATGCAAAGGATCAGCAGAATGCCAGACACCTATGTTAGTGTATGAGTTGGTTTGTAAAGAGTGTCTGCCTTTTACGTGGGGAAAGCAGAAACTCCACTCAACTTGAGGGTGAACAACCATCGAGCATCCGTGGTTCGGTCAGACGATGATCTCCCTGTAAGCCGACATGCCATTACGCATAATTCATCTTTTGATGATTGTTTTGGCATTAAACTCTTGAAAAAAATGAGACCCAACGACAACAAGAGAATACTTCACCAGTCGGAAAAAGCCCATAGCAACGTGTTAGGTGCCTACGATCCTCCAGGACTGAATATTAGACGTTGAACGTTGAAGCGATATCCAAAGTTACAACAATCCTTGCCAACGTTGCTAACAGCCCAAATTAATCATTTTCTCTCGTAGTTTTGAAAAAGGCAGAAGCCGAAATATTAAAAATAGTTTTGTGTTGTAATTTTCTGTTTTCTTTTCTTACCAGTGAGGTTTAAGCCGCACCCCTCAACCAGAAGGATCATTATTCAACTGGAGCCATTCCGAAATGAATCCAATCCATTTAAAGCTTTTTCATATATTCTGTGTTTCTGACTTCATTGTAACCCTCCTTTCTGTTCTGTGCGAGGCCTTTCTGCCCAATATGAAGCTAGAAATATTCCATGACTATTAACTAAGGAGGCTGATTGCAGAAAGAAATATCTATTCCCGTTTCAAAACAATAGTGAAAAGCTTTTTTGTCCTAGACACTAACTATCTAGAGAAATAAGGGACAACTATCCGGGAGAGTGGTCAACCACTTGGAGTCAGATTCCGTAAACGAATTCATAGATCCATGTACGTGGGTGGCCAAATCTTGTGTATATCCTAATTCGTAACAGGTTTTCATAGATATTTTTATTATTATTAACCTCAGGCGTCTTTGTTGTCCGCTATGTCATCGGAATTTGAAAATCGGCTTCGTAAGAAGGCTAATAACAAATTAGATATGAGATTCATGTAGTTTTTCGACCAAACTTTGCATCCTCATTCACCATTTATGTTTATTTAAATTCTGATAGGTAGGTATATAATAATTCACGTTGTAGACTTGATGATTGATAAGCAATCTAGATTTTCAAATACACTAATACAACTTTACAAGAAACACATTTAAAGTGTTGGTACATACTTACTCCTCCCTGATGGTGATGTGACGCAAGAAATCTACATCTAGGTAGTGGCTGAATAGACCTCCTACGCCTGCACCAATCGCTGGTCCCACGATTGCCATTCCGTAGAACACTCCTGAGAAAAAATGATTCAGTTTTATCTTTACGACATCAAAAACGTCGAAAAATTTGTTATTTTGGATGCATTTATTATTATTGTGTTATCTTGTTGCTTTTCTTCATATATTGTATGCATTTTGTTTACGAGTTGTAAACGAATTTACTCATGGAGCACGACTCTTCTATTGTTAAAAGTTATTAGTTTAGTCAGTGAGTCACAAAAAAGGTGTTACATACGACAAAATTATTCAGGAAAAGACTGTGTTGATGGTTCAAATTTTTGAGAGCTCGTAAAGACTCTTCGGAAGGTGATAGAGTTGATATTTTGGACTAATGAAGTAGTACCAATCACATGTTACGAGTATAATCAGTGTTTGCTAGGCGTCCCTTTTTGGGGATCATGTACTCCTTTTTAGATACCAAAACCCCTAAAACTTGTGGCTACGCACAAATGTATCCCTTTTTGCGTTGGATCCCCTTTCTTACCTCTTCTCATAAATATCCAATCACTTCTCCTTTTTTACATACGGAACTCTTTCGTAAACTAAAAAATAAATAACTCGGTATGTGAAGGGTAAAACGTATGGATGTATTGTACGTAGGTAGGGGATGCATTGCTTCATAATGTATCCATGTATACAGTAGTTGAAACAATACCAAGGCATTGTTTTTGTTTTTGCAGTTCGTTTAACAAGTGAATAGTGTTAAATCTTGTTGATTCACAGACACACTAAAACCTATATTAAAACCTTGTTTATACGAAATTAAAGTACCTATTAGAAAAAGCATGCTAAACAACAAAATTTTGTTTTATGTCTGATAAATAGTGGGGATTAAGTGAAAGTAATAATTAGGCATAATATTCTACTAATGAAGCATAGGTTATAATATTCACTATTTGGCATAGTAGCAACATTTTTTTTCTTCAGATTTTGAGATTATTCATTCCTTAAACTAGAAATCCAAGCCTTCAAGTTTTTTCTCACAAAATCTGTCGATGACTTGGTTGATGGAAATTTCGATTTCAGGCTTCTGACTGATTCAGCAATATTGGCCTTGTAATTAATAATATACTATTGGAATGCTCGTTAGAATGTCTGCTGCAGTTTAAAGTTTGAAGGTGTTAGAGTAAGTGTTTTTACTCCAGAACCGAACGAAAGTAGCAATAAAATGGTTTTACCAAGGTCCGTAGGTCTCTATTCTTGACGAAGTGAGTGACTGGCGTATTTCTAAATGAAGAAAGTTGTAAGTATACAAGTTCATGCTGGTGTTCCACAATGAATCAATTTCGCAAAATGTGTGACTAATGTCTTTATCCCTTCTTCGTGCTGAAATCTAAGATTAAGCTCCTTCAGACCACCCAGAAAATATTTCGAGGTACTGATCTGATCGGCTGAGGAGGTTTTGGGACAAATTAGCTAAGAAATTACTTTCCTAAATGACCTAGAATGAATGAAATTTGAGCGCGCTTCTGTATCACGTCAGTTGCAAGATCTGGAGGTGAACTGATCGGCTGAGGGACTTCAGAGGCTAATTCTTAATGTGCCGATATTTGAAACAGAAAGCCTTTGTACTACCTTGAAAACAATTTTACGAGGTATGGAGGACCACTCATCAGCCTCTGAGGTGTTTTTAGCGAATTTTCTTAGAAAATAAAGCTATTGCAACGGCTCCAAAAATTTTAAAATAAAAATTTTCAAAAATTTTCTTCTTCGAAATCTGTTTTGAGGCATTCTGAAATGATTCCTGGTATATATATATATGTCATTCCAGACGATAACTCTCGATAGAATTGAGATAAAAACTTCGTTCTTTCGCCAAAAAATCAAGCATTTCAAAAGAAAGGATGAGTTCGTTGGACAACACTTTTTGAGCACATTAAATTGGTCAAATTTTAAAAATTTGTTAGAAGTTTCAAAAAATGTACTTAAAAAATCACATACATACATAAAAAAGCAAAAGACCGCTAAAAATTAAAAAATTAACAAATTTCTATTTTTTTAGCAGAATGCTACTCGAAAAATTAATCGGACATGAACTAGGACATTTAAAAATGTAAGCACAAAATTTTACTGAAAAATGTACTTGAATTTCATTAAAATAAGCTAAAAATCGATAGGAACTCTTGAAAAAATTGTAAAAATCCACAAAATCGTTTGTTCATTGGAACATTACTGACAAAAAGTTAGTTGTCTATAAAATGTATAATAAAATTTTTATTTGTCCCCAAGTGCTCAAATTTTAACAGAATTAACATAAATGTAATACGACCATTTATGACAATTCGCTCATACGATCATGCTGCATGACTGGAACTTTTTTTTTTTTTTTTCATCTGCCAACTGAAATACATTAATTAAATTGTAATAGTTGTTCGTCGGTAACGCTAGATGAGAATTATACTGCTCTCATTTCCTTCAACATTTCTCATCCACTGTTCACGATTAAGTCTTTGTTTTGAGCCTAATGCAGCATAAGACGCTTTGCGAGGATCCGTTATTGAATACAAACATGAATACGTTCCGCCTTGATACACTGTACTCAACCGGAAGGGTCATTAGCGGCAATAAAAAAGGGGGGTGTCAAAAGGACATTGCTACAGGCACGATTCTAAGGGGAGCCATGCAGACTGTCCGTCACTAAACGGATTGCCATCACGGACTCCACTGGCAGATCGGAGTGGGAGAAATAATAGGTAATAATAATAACCCAAAAAAGGAGGCATCGCCGCACTCTGCCTCAACAATGAAATTATTACTGGCCGTCTAGGGTTTAAATGAAATGAAGAACTGGAATGAAGCAGTGATGTCATTACTGGTATTGACATTATTACTGACCATGTAGAGGCTGCTTTAAAGCGGCCCAGTCACGATCCTGCTGCAGGAGGTGGGAAAAAGGAGGTATCGCCGCACTCTGCCTCAACAATGAAATTATTACTGGCCGTCTAGGGTTTAAATGAAATGAAGAATTGGAATGAAGCAGTGATGTCATTACTAGTATTGACATTATTACTGACCATGTAGAGGCTGCTTTAAAGCGGCCCATTCACGATCCTGCTGCAGGAGGTGGGAAAAAGGAGGTATCGCCGCACTCTGCCTCAACAATGAAATTATTACTGGCCGTCTAGGGTTTAAATGAAATGAAGAATTGGAATGAAGCAGTGATGTAATTACTAGTATTGACATTATTACTGACCATGTAGAGGCCGCTTTAAAGCGGCCCAGTCACGATCCTGCTGCAGGAGGTGGGAAGTGCAACGAAGTTCCCCTTTTCGCTCTCCTGCCTCAGAGTGCGTTCTCCATATACAATCCGTCATTCCCAGCTCAAACCGAAGGTTTCCCGCCAGTATACGGTATTCTGAGGTAGGTAATCTATTTTCCTGTGTTGGCTGGAGGTTAGAACATGGAAGGTCTTCCGGCAGCTCCACACTCGCTCGGACCTAGCAGGTTGATAGGGTGGGGGACCCCGAACCGCAGGATGGCCCGATGGGAAACCCATCCGACGAGCTCTGCAGGACATCTGCAGCAGGAAGGCCTCCACACACGTCCTTTGCGCCTCCGTGCAAGAAGAGAGGGAAGTTTTTGGTTCCCCTCACTTCCTGCAGCAGGATCGTGAATGGGCCGCTTAAGGTGCAGCAACATTGCGACCGTATTTGTCTTTAGTTGACACAGTACTGGAGATCAGAGGAGGTTGCGACACTGCCACCACTTTGGACTTCACTGGACTCCAACTTGGGTGTTCCGTTTCAGTCCATTTGGAACTTGAAGGCCCAGGAGTATGCAATTCACCGTAGCAATCTCATCAAGAAGTTAGATATTTTGGTACACGGACATGGGTCATGTATACGACCTTAAAGACAGATCCACGCCTCTAGCACTATACCTGAACGACCCGTGTAAGCCTTGCCCTGTAGCAACTCTCCATACCTTTCAGCACTCCAAATTTTTATTATGGAGTTCAGAAGCCTTCTGACATCTTCCCCTGAAGAGATTCCTTTCTCTCTCTGGAGGGCAGTGCTTCAGAGGAAGAAAATTCTCTCCGAATCTCGTATTCCCTCGGCTAGCCCTTTCACTTCATCAGCAAGGAGTGACACGCCGACCGCTCCCTGAGGTAACTCGTACTGCTTTCCTTGCAGACGCATGGCTCTCTCCTACAGCATGTCCCATCTTAATGTGGTCCAGCCTCCTGGAGAATTTAACATCCCGTCCCCGAAGCCTCTTATGAAATAGTTCTGAATAGGATCAGCATTTGGTATTGATATTATACTTTGAGTAAAACGGTTGGTATTCAGGTTCGCAATATTTGTATGTCTGGAGCGTATATGTAGAGTGAGTTCTCTTCTTGTAAAGCCTCTAGAACAATGGGGACATTGGGTTGCATTGTCTCTTTGACTATTCACCAAGGTATCATCCATGTTACTGAGCTACATAATTACGTTGCTCCAACGATATCACAACAAAACAATAATTAAGTTAACATTTTTGGAATGAGTGAATGAGAGAGAATTTGGCACTCAACTTCGAAGTAGGAATTTGAAGAAGTATGACTGGTAGTGTGAACCTGTCTGAAAAACCGTTTTCCATCGGTTTTCGGTAAAAAAAAAAAAAAAAAAAAAAACGCGATCTAACGCTTCGAAAATCGATTTTCTTGCGGAGCGGAAATTCACACAACACATTACCATCCGTTCCGGGATTAGAAAATTCATAAATTTACTTTATGGGATCTTGCAGTCTATGGGAAATTTATCTATCCTATGTGCGTCACGGGGTTCTGTATTCCGCCCCACACTCCTCACAATATCCTACGGGGAGAATGTTCCTAGATGTCTTCTTAACTTTTACATTATGGGATCCTGCAGTACCTTAGAAATTAAGATTAGAAAAATACTTTAGAAATAAGATGGGTAACGAACGCCTTTCTCATTTGACCATGATGTCAATTCATTATCCACTGTCGTTCGCGGCTGATAACGTGCTGGATTTGATGTCTTTAAAAGCAAACAGAAAATCTTACTATAAACATTTTATGATCAACTAAATACCTAAAAATTGAACTTTTATTGTTGTATAAAGATCAAGATTTATCATGATTGTAAAAAATTGTTTTAACTGTCACCTAAAATCCTAATTATGTACCTACCTACCTATTAAATATTTTTACCTTATTAAAGATAGTATTTCATCATGTTTGTAACACATTTCTTCTCCTTTGACTTAAAATTCGTATTTTAAAATTTATTGAAATGGGAAGAGAGCCAGTGGGTGAGGGGGGGGGGGGGAATTTGGGCCCCCCCCAAGGAAAAATCCTGGCTTTCGGAAGCAGAACCCGAGTCTGATAATGGAATGGGGAAAATATGTTTATGATGCTGTAAAAGTCTCCGATGACACCATGTGTTGCCAATAGGTTCAGTACGGTGAATTTCAAGCCCTTTCTCACCAAACTCAATGATGTGCAGTTTCGTAACTAGTTTAACAAGATCTTATTCAACTGATAAGTCAGAAGTGACGGGTGGCTCATGGGTGTGGGAAGAGGAAGCGGTTGAAAATTGGGGTAGTCCTGACCCAACAAGGCCAAATTCGGAAGGCAGTGGGCGGCTCAAGTAGAGTGTGTTCAGTTTTGGTTACAGTGTTGCCACTCCTCTTGAACGTCTGGATGGGTTGCATGCAAGTTGAGTTTAGTCACACTGTCGCTGCACCTTAAACCAAGCCTCCTTGATTGTGGAAGTTTACCCACTCATAATTTTAACCTACATGCTACACATGAATTCGAGGGTAAGGAGGTAAGTACCTACATTTCATTACCTGGCTCTGAGCACAACTTCGGATTTAAACATAGGTAGGGGTTTTTTTTACTTACCTATTTGGTGGAACTCTATAACAGAAAAAATGCTGGAAAAAACCGTTGCTAGCTAGCCACTTGGGTGCCTCTACCTACCTACATATTTCTCTCAAGACAGGTTGACCTTCATTGTTTAGAGAGCAGTTGTCATCCCACGTTCATTTTTAATCAGCTGTTTACTTGTATAGTTTGTTGCTGCCCTTATAATTTTATTGATAATCTTATCATTCACTAAGTATAAATTCTGCCTTGTCTTTGAAGGACGCCATTCGGTTGAATATTGACCAGAAAATACCTATATCAACAAAACCTTCATTTCATCATTTTATGTAAGTGAATACCTCAAATCTAATACATGGTTTTATATGTATCTGCCTCTACACGTCAATAGCGATACGTCCTGTGTCCTAAAAGACGTCATCTATCACCCTGAGGATCCCTTCCTCAGAAACAATCAATAGGTTCGTTCTATTAACCTACTGACTTGTCTTAGTAACATCCTATTCTATGCTACTGTCTACTACAGTTCCCTCTTTTCCTGCCTCTTGGTTTTAGATTATTCTTCTCTTCACCCCTTAATAGACTGGTATTGGATTTCGAATGGGTATCTATTATTTTAAGTGTATCAATCACGAATATTTTAAAATGAAGGTTGACAAAGGGGTTCAATGCCCCAGCCCTTTGTTCACATTATAGGTAATAGTACAGGCACACTACATTATAGGTATACAGTTACAGGCAGGTACCTACTACGTGGGTAGTATATATTAGTTGATATGTATGTGTTATATATTATAAATGCAATCAATAAGTACTTGATGGCAGTACACGCCAAGCTGAAGCAATGCAACCGCTATTGAGCGCAATAGGTACAGGTAAGTATTAGAGAAAATAAACTCGAATACTAAGGTGATTTCCAGTTCCTACATACCACCTACCTGCAAATTGATACAATAGCTAGAAAAGGAGTTTCTGCAGGTAGGTAGGTATAATGTAAAAATATGAGTTTTGAAAAATAACTCCTCAAAATTTGTTATTTTGGCATATATTTATCAGTCATGTTTTTAGAGGAGTTCTACTATTCCTATAATAGGTACTTACAGGAAAAAAAGTTCCAGTCATGCAACGTGAGCGAATTTTCGTGAATTAGGTATTGTATACAGTTAAATTGTTTTGAAATTTCAGCTTTTGAGGGCAAGAAAAATGTGAATTATTGATTTTATGGCAAAAAAAAAGTATTCTAAATAATAATTTCATATTTAAATAGGTACAGGTTTTGAATCTTTAGCTTTTTCAGTTTTTATCAATTTTTAAGCAAATTTTAATGAATTTTAAATATTTTTTCAGCATAATTTTGTTCATAAATGTTTTATTTTATAGTTATCCAACTTTATTTTGGCAATATTCTGCCAGAAAAGATAAATTATACTATTTTTAACCATTTTGGTGATTTTTTTATTTCATTTTTTGAAATTTGACCAACTTAATGTGCTCAGAAAGTGCTGGCCAACGAACTCTGAGTTATCGTCCGGCATGACACATATATAAATAAATGAATACTTATTGTATATATGAAAAAGTGCTAAACTCTAGGATTCGTTTCAGAATGCCGCAAAACGAATTTCAATAAAGAAATCTTTCAAAACCTTTATTTTTACAATTTTCGTTTCCCACAAAAATTGGCAGACTCCACAAATCTATGCTCAAGCTGCCCTATTTAAATGTTCCAAGAAAAGAAAGAAATCCACAAATTATTAAAAAGGTTTGTTATTCCTGTATTGGATAGCCCTCCCATGCAGAACACTAGTCTACAATATTAAACTTTAATTATATACCTAATTGATGAATAAACGAACTTCCTTGTGCAGTTCATTCATAATTATGTCAGGGGCACTAGAGGGTGTTTTAACCATTGTAGTGGCCCCAAGCCACGCGTCGGACAGAGCTGATTTCAAAGATTATATTTTTAAAAATTGCGGCGGGACGTTCGCCTTCAGGGAGGTCGAACCAACCAACATACCACCCGGTCACGTTGACAGTACTGTTAGTGGCCATCTTCACTAGTATTAAGAGTCCCCAGGCAGGTCTATGATACAGGGCAGGGTAATGGGTGGGTGTTGAAACACCCTCTAGTGCCCCTGACATAATTATGAATGAACTTCACTAGCAAGTTGCTCAAAGACAATTCGCAACCAAGGAATCATAGACTGCCAGGCCTGGACAGCTCGACCATCCCCAACAAAGCGTAGAGACAAAAGGAAAATTATTTTCATTTTAACAACCAATAACCTTTCGTCTGTGGAGAGTCTAGAACACACCTGTTGCATCTCCTCTGACACCCAATCCAAACAGGGAGGGAGGGGAGATGTCGGTTATAGCCCACTACCAGTGGGCCCCATTACCTGCCCCTCTCCGCTGTATTGCACTCACCCCCCACCACCTGGTGATCTAAGATCCCAGGGGGGTTCAAAGCCAGAGTGGATTTGGGAACCTCCCAGCCAGACCATACCAACCGGGTGGGGGCACAGAGCAGAGTTACTATTGTAAATTAGGGAACAACAACCGTTACCAGTAATATTTAACACTTTAAGAAGTTCTTTTATTGTGGGGATGAATGAATTATTGCGCGAACAAGATTCACCCTTGGGTAACGGTATTAAGCTGGTTCACCACGAAACCCACAATAAAATAATATGAAGTACCACCGGACAGAAATATCCGGAAACTATAAAGAATTATGCAACACCTTACCTTGTAATTCGGCGACCTCCAACTCGCAGGTGGTAGCGAATACGTGAAGAAAGAGGATTTGGTATTGGGTCAAAACAAGGAAGCCGGTTGAGGGTGAAAGGAAGGAGAAACCCTACCTAAATTCGCTTCGAAATGATAGAAACAACCCCGAAATGGTCGCGGAAATTGGGCACGTGTAGAATTGCAATGGCCGGGTGTGGAAGGGTGGGCTTCTTGAGCATTAACAAGAACGAGGGGTTCAAGCGCTCGACGGACTAGACTCGACTGACCTGGATCCGACTAACCGCCCCGCTAACCCCAACCAAGTTTACTTGGATACAGATAGATAGATGCCTTAATGTCGAGGTCCAGAAGACCCCCCCCCCCCCCCCCAGAAGAGCCCTGGTATCACCCTAAACAAATCATCCAATTCAAAGTGCTGGCTTCAACATTTATTAATATTGTAAATACTATGAATTCAACGTAAACAAATAAATTTTTGTTAAAACGAATGCAGTTTTTAGCCGGTTCTACCCACCCCTAGATTCCCCTGGAAGCAAAATAAATAATGCCATTTGGTGTGACAGGTAGGGTAATGGGGGGCAAAGGTTTGCATGGGGCAAAGGTTCTCATCAACTTTTAAAAATAACCGTGAAGAGTTTTGGAGGGGATCGGGTAGGCAGTAGATTCGTCTACTTCCATTCAGTTGACACTAGAAGCTTGAAGGAGAAAGTACGACCCCAAGCGGAGAAAATGTGGTAAGTTTATTTTTGTCATTGCTGATGTATTTTCTCGCAACTTTTGAATAGTTATGAGTATTACACTGTGACGAACACAGCTATGGGGTTCTCCTTGTGTGTTAGCACCGTGAATAAGCTTTCAAATTGTATAAAAAGTTTTGAGGTTACTCAAGTTCAGTGGCGAGCATTCCATGTAAACAGAACCCGCCCGAAATGGGGCGAAGATTTGCAAGAACCATGGGGCAAAGGTTCGCTGTGACCTCATGCAAACCTTTGCCCCACTTCTATTTTCTTTATTTAATGACTGATTTTCATGAGAAATTCTAGACTCAATTGCCTTTGAGCACTCAGTTTTCGTTTGAGATGTTGGTAGCCTGATGTAGGTCTTGGGGTGCAGGTAACCTGATAAATCATTGATATTTTATTTCAGAAATCACAAGAAGAAGAGCAACCAGAAACCCCTCACTCAAGCTCTGTATGAAAATGCGTGTGGTATGATCAATGCAGGTTCTTCCATCCAGGCTGCTAAAGCTATTGGTTTCTCGGACACTGCCCTTAGGAAGAGGACGAAATGCGGAAAAGGAGGATCAGTGCTTGGAAGGTTCAGGAAAGTCTTCTCCAAAGAGCAAGAGGAAGATGTGTTACACCATTGGATTGAGTTGGACAAGCGATTCTTTGGGCTAAGTCTCAAATCTTTGAGATACCTGCTATACTCTTGTGGTGAAATCCACCCCCTCTTGTCAACAGCCCTTTTCAGGGCTACCAAAAAGAGGTAGATACAACACAAAAATATTTACAAGACGTCGAATTATAACTCCGTCAAACAAAATATTTCACCAGAGAGAAAATACTAAATTCTCTCCCAAAAGTGAAATATTAAAGAATAACACGCAAGGCGACCTCCCCAAACATTTACTGGGCGAGAGAGATGCGACAAACATCTCGAAACAAGTCGCCTTGAATGAGAACACGCAAGGCGACCTCCCCAAACATTTACTGGGCGAGAGAGATGCGACAAACATCTCGAAACAAGTCGCCTTGAATGAGAAACCTCAAACAGGAAAACTCAAGGTCGTTCAGCCACCCCCGGGGACCCCGTCAAAGCGACGGACGCAGGGAAACCACCTCGGAAGACCAACTCAGCTATCATATGCACAGATACTGAGAAAACACTGTGCGAACCAATGAGATTGCACAGTCGAATTTATGAAATTGAGCGAGCCAATCCGAAGCTAGTTTGATCGTACCAAATTATTTGACGAAACTAATTTGCATACTAACCATAAAGTAGCCACCACTTTTTGGTTATAAATACCTCGCTCAGAGCCTAGTGATTCATTCCACTCTCCGCTCTCGACGACGACACACTCTGAAGTACGAAGATTTCTACACGCACCAAGCTGACGAACCTTCTGCTACACGAAGTCATCTCAAGAACGATTTTTTACTGCTTTCTACAAGCCAGTCCTTCTCTCCACGCAGATCTCGCATTGGCATCTACGAGTCCAGTGATTATTCATCCTGCTCATTGCCCAACGTAGTTCATCTGTTAGGACGCCACCCGGTGCAGCTATCGATTTTCTCTTTAGCTCGCACGCCCGAGGGACGTTCCGAGCCGTGTCGCCCGGATTACATAGCCTTAAGCTCGTAATCGACCGCTGTGGGCACGCCGGTAAATTACTCAGCTCCTCCGCTCTAATTTACCGTCTAAGGAAGCTTTTTTCAAAGCTACGAGGTAGGACCCTGCCATCTGAGCATTGGAAAGACGCTCTGGCAAGCGAGTCCACCTCCAAAACCCTCTATTTTTCACACATAGAGGCATTGAAACGAGCTAAAACTCTCGATCAATTCGATGGAACGCCGGCCTTCCTACTTCCCCTTGCAAGGGGAGAAGGACGACGGCGAAGCTGGGCCGAGTAGCCCACGCAGTGCGCCCTACCGGCCACACGGCGAGCCCGCTGAACCCAGCGACAGCGCAAGGCACGGCCCTCACGTCCGAATCGCCTTCTCGCCCGACGTATTCGTTCGAGAAACTTTCGAACAAGCCTCGCCTATACAAAAGATCGAGGAAACTTTTCAGACTCGCTCTGAAGCCGATCATTACGATTCGACCAAGCTGTCCGAATACCCACGATATTCGACGCAGGCTTACTCGGCCGATCCGAGTGTCAAATACACTCCAAATGCACAAAAAGCGAAGGATACTTTTCAGTACCTCAACCAAGCTCAACATATTCCCCTTTCAGATATAAATCTAAGGCCGGAATATTACAAAACGGCTCAGTACCAAACTGATCGAACCCAGCACTTACGGCGCGAGCCTAGCGCTCCACGTGGCTGCGACACGGACCATCCCCCCTTTCAGTCCGCGAAACCAGTTGACCTTGGCGGTTCCTCCCGCATTCCTCGCGGGGGTGGCCTGGAGACTAACCCGCATAACCGGGATATAAATGTCCGACTTGGCCTACCTACGCCAAGTCAAACCTATATAAATCCACTACAAATGGTGACCCCGCCTTTGAACAGGCTTAACACGGAGCATTTCGTTCCCTCTTATGAAGCTAGTGGATTTCAGGGAACCACTGCGGACGTGCGACCCCCGCCGGGCCTCTACGCCCCACATCTCACGCAACATCCCTCTACACAAGGTGGTTTTCAAGCACTTTTAGAGGAGATGGGAGATTATCAAAAACCAATCTTCCAAAAGAAGAATATCGATCGTGCACTCGCCGAGTTCGATCAATACTGCGTGCGTAAACACCTGAGAACGCAAAACGAATGCTTCTCAGCTATATACAAGTGGGTACCAGAAGAAATGAGGGAAGCTATAGACTCAGCTTACCTCACGGCACCCCACGCACCCTACGAAGAGGCCAAACATCGCCTCCAGCGTGAATATGGGTTGTCCTTACAGGACAGGCTCCTCGCACTCGAGGACCCCGCATCTCTCGCCAAAAAACCCAGCACCAAGTACCACGAAATGTACTCGAAAGCTGTTGGGTACTTTTCGGAAGCTCTGATCACTCAAAAGTGGATCGAGACCCTTCCCATCGAAGCACGAGGTATGGTCGCAGCTCAGCCTACCACGACCTCCCGGCTCGACCTAGCTGATACGCTACACGCGTACAGAACAGAGAATACTTCTCTGAACATACGAGGAGTAGAATCTACTCTGAAACCCATAAATACTGGTTTCAAAAAGGCCCTCTCGAAACAAGCTGAGTTCAAACCTCAACCAATGGAGAGTAAGCCTCACAAACCGACGGCCTATGTCTGTCGAAACCACGCACGTTTCGGTAACGAAACTCGCAAATGTGCAGACCCAGAACACTGCACTTGGAAGACGAACACTGCTTCCAAAACTAGCAGAAAGGCTGCGACTATAAGCCAGCCTAAAACCCGGGTTTCTACCGAAAATACTCAAAGATCGGTACAAGAAAATACCGTTCCAACTTCCGACACAGAGAATTCGGAAAACGAATAACTGCCAGTGTATCTGAGCCTATACGCCGGCAGTCTACTGAATATAAAAGGCTCTTTTTCAAGTGCAAACTAAATGGCACTGAATTTCTCATTGACACGGGAGCAGAAGTGAACATTCTGCCCCACAATGTTACAAAAAAATTGGGCTTGAAAATTCTTAAGTCCAACGTTAAGCTCACAGCAGCTAACGGAGCCCCTATAGACACACTAGGGCGAGCTGACACAACAATTAACATCGGCCTCGGGGACATGACCACCGAGTTTATGATCACGAAAGTTGATCTAGCGATCCTAGGTATTCCATTCCTCGAGTCTTGGGATATCGGAATACGGGTCAAACACAAGTACATTTATAAAGATAAAATAAAGTGCTATGCCGATCAAAAAATAGCTGCAGTCATGAACAAAAAGTTCACTGACGAACAAATAGCAGCTAATATCCCTCATCGTGACAATACCCCTCAACCAGAGGACGTGCAATTCACGGAGGACGAAAACATTCGCTCTATCATTAACAAATACAATGATAAAATGAGCAAAATTCATGGTAAATGGAAAAACAACGGGGTTTACCACCGTATAACCACGGAAGGAACACCAGTACACTTCTGAGCAAGACCCATGGCAGGAGAAAAACGGGCTCAAGTCAAAAGTACTTTTGACGAAATGCTTTCAGAAGGCATAATTGCACCATCGGATTCCGAATGGGCATCCCCGTTACACTGTGTGCCAAAAAAAGACGGGTCATGGAGAATCACCGGCGACTACCGTTTCTTCAACGCGAAAACGAAGAAAGACGCCTACCCTCCTCCTCACATTCGCTCTTTCCAAGCGAATTTACATGATACGCATATCTATTCGACAATAGATTTAAAATCAGCGTATTATCATATTCCGATGCACCCAGATGACGCTCATAAAACTGCGATTATTACACCTTTCGGTCTTTATGAGTTTAAGAAAATGAGCATGGGTTTGGCCGGAGCGGCTCAAACATGGCAAAGATACATGGACAGCATTATGCGAAAATTTGATTTCGCATTTGTATACCTAGATGACATCCTGGTGGCTTCTAAAAATTATAACGAACACATGAACCACCTCAGACAAATTTTTGACAAACTAGGGGAACACGGACTTCGAGTAGGTTTTGATAAATGCATTTTTTCAAAACCTACCGTCGATTTCCTAGGTTTCACTATCTCGAAGGAAGGGATAATTCCTAAACGAGATAAAATAGAAGCCATAGAACAATTTCCTAGGCCAGTAGACGTACGAAGTCTACGCAGATTCCTAGGTATGTGTGGTTTCTACCGAGCATGCTCAAGCAAGTTCGCTCACACGGCACAACCTCTGTATGACTCCATTCAGTCAAACAAAAAAAATGACAGAACACCTATCGAATGGACATCAGAGAGAGAAAAAGCTTTCAACAGCTTAAAGCAAGCAATGATCAAAGCAACATTGCATAACATTGCTCACCCACACCCTACGGCGGAGTGGAGATTAGTCTGTGACGCATCCGACACGCACATCGGAGCGGCACTAGAACAAGAAATTACAGACAAACATGGCTCGAAATCGTACCAACCATTGGGATTTTTCAGTAAAGAAATTCCAGAACAATGGAAGAACAAAGCATCGTTCGACAAGGAAATGTTCGCCGTTTACCAAGCGTGCATTCACTGGCACAACGACTTGGACGGCAGATCTTTCCATATTTGTTCGGATCACAAGCCTCTGCTAGGCACGATGCTTAAGAAGAATGCACATTTTTCTAAAATGAGATTAAGATGGCTAACATACATCTCTCAAATGACGAGTGACATTCGTCATATTTCCGGAGAGAGCAACGTCGTCGCCGACGCACTCTCCAGACCCTTCGATCCGGTTGAAATTCAAACGAAATCGATTTCAACCCAGACGGACGAGGGTCCACCCATAGCCGAAATTTCGAAAATTACGGCTGCAATAGAATGCAATCTTCTACTGCACATTTCAAATTCACAAATTCGTTCTCCCCCTACCGCGGAGGACAAATTGAAACTCACACGAGTTGAATTCTCTCAAGGAGAAATTTGGTGTAACCTAGACCTAGGACACCCTAGACCTTATATTCCAAACGAAATAAGGGAAGAAATAATAAGCCAAATTCACAATTTGGGACACCCAGGTATACACTCTTCAGTGTATAAAGTTAAACAACGATATTTTTGGCACGGACTCCGTGCAGATGTTTCAAACTGGGTCCGAGCGTGTGAAACTTGCCAACGAGCAAAAATCACGCGCTCCGTGAAGCTCCCTTACTCCGAATTTGAAACGGCAAACAAATTTTCACACGTACACGTTGATATTACCGGACCCTTACCTTTAGCTAAAGGAGGGAAACGTTACATTTTGATGATGGTTGATAGAGCAACGGGTTGGCTAGAGGCAGTCCCTCTTAACAACATCGAAACAACCACAATCACAAACGCCTTTATCAATATTTGGGTAGCTTCAAAGGGCGTACCTAAATACATCACAAGTGATCAAGGCACTCAATTTGAATCAGATCTGTTCAATTCCATTATGGAACGTCTCGGAGTAAAACATACTCACACGTTACCATACAAACCATCAACAAACGGAATGGTAGAACGCAGAAATAGATCTTTGAAAGAGGCTCTCAAAGCTCAAAACGAAAATTGGCTCGACGCACTTCCCAAAGTTCTACTCGCCATGCGTACGGCAGTAGACCCGGCGACCGAAACTACGCCTTTCCAAAAGGTCTACGGAATTGACGTACCACTCCCAGGAGACATTTTCGTAACTTCTACGAACCTTTCGGAACCTCTTTTCTTCCGGCCTACGCATATTAAACATAATAACACGAAATATGCCGTAAACATGCCCAAAAATTTGGATACATGTACTCATGTCTATATCAGAGTGCCCACACAGCTCACCTCTCTGCAATGTCCTTACACGGGACCATTCAAAGTGGTTAAAAGAGATAAGTTTTCGGTTACAGTGCAAATTGGCGAACATACTAAAAAAGTTCCCAAACAGCAAATCAAGCCAGCTTATACTCTACACTCAGAAGAGGCTGTATCACAAGGACAATCTGTGTCACAAAATCAGACAGAAAGTAAGGAGAAAACTCCCCGAAAATCTGCCAGAAGGCACGTCCCCTCTACCAAATTCGACGAGAGGTGGGTAACGGCGCTCGAATCACCCCAACCAGCGTCGCCGTTATTAACACGACGTCTTGGGGGGGCCCCTGTGGTGAAATCCACCCCCTCTTGTCAACAGCCCTTTTCAGGGCTACCAAAAAGAGGTAGATACAACACAAAAATATTTACAAGACGTCGAATTATAACTCCGTCAAACAAAATATTTCACCAGAGAGAAAATACTAAATTCTCTCCCAAAAGTGAAATATTAAAGAATAACACGCAAGGCGACCTCCCCAAACATTTACTGGGCGAGAGAGATGCGACAAACATCTCGAAACAAGTCGCCTTGAATGAGAACACGCAAGGCGACCTCCCCAAACATTTACTGGGCGAGAGAGATGCGACAAACATCTCGAAACAAGTCGCCTTGAATGAGAAACCTCAAACAGGAAAACTCAAGGTCGTTCAGCCACCCCCGGGGACCCCGTCAAAGCGACGGACGCAGGGAAACCACCTCGGAAGACCAACTCAGCTATCATATGCACAGATACTGAGAAAACACTGTGCGAACCAATGAGATTGCACAGTCGAATTTATGAAATTGAGCGAGCCAATCCGAAGCTAGTTTGATCGTACCAAATTATTTGACGAAACTAATTTGCATACTAACCATAAAGTAGCCACCACTTTTTGGTCATAAATACTTCGCTCAGAGCCTAGTGATTCATTCCACTCTCCGCTCTCGACGACGACACACTCTGAAGTACGAAGATTTCTACACGCACCAAGCTGACGAACCTTCTGCTACACGAAGTCATCTCAAGAACGATTTTTTACTGCTTTCTACAAGCCAGTCCTTCTCTCCACGCAGATCTCGCATTGGCATCTACGAGTCCAGTGATTATTCATCCTGCTCATTGCCCAACGTAGTTCATCTGTTAGGACGCCACCCGGTGCAGCTATCGATTTTCTCTTTAGCTCGCACGCCCGAGGGACGTTCCGAGCCGTGTCGCCCGGATTACATAGCCTTAAGCTCGTAATCGACCGCTGTGGGCACGCCGGTAAATTACTCAGCTCCTCCGCTCTAATTTACCGTCTAAGGAAGCTTTTTTCAAAGCTACGAGGTAGGACCCTGCCATCTGAGCATTGGAAAGACGCTCTGGCAAGCGAGTCCACCTCCAAAACCCTCTATTTTTCACACATAGAGGCATCGAAACGAGCTAAAACTCGATCAATTCGATGGAACGCCGGCCTTCCTACTTCCCCTTGCAAGGGGAGGAGGACGACGGCGAAGCTGGGCCGAGTAGCCCACGCAGTGCGCCCTACCGGCCACACGGCGAGCCCGCTGAACCCAGCGACAGCGCAAGGCACGGCCCTCACGTCCGAATCGCCTTCTCGCCCGACGTATTCGTTCGAGAAACTTTCGAACAAGCCTCGCCTATACAAAAGATCGAGGAAACTTTTCAGACTCGCTCTGAAGCCGATCATTACGATTCGACCAAGCTGTCCGAATACCCACAATATTCGACGCAGGCTTACTCGGCCGATCCGAGTGTCAAATACACTCCAAATGCACAAAAAGCGAAGGATACTTTTCAGTACCTCAACCAAGCTCAACATATTCCCCTTTCAGATATAAATCTAAGGCCGGAATATTACAAAACGGCTCAGTACCAAACTGATCGAACCCAGCACTTACGGCGCGAGCCTAGCGCTCCACGTGGCTGCGACACGGACCATCCCCCCTTTCAGTCCGCGAAACCAGTTGACCTTGGCGGTTCCTCCCGCATTCCTCGCGGGGGTGGCCTGGAGACTAACCCGCATAACCGGGATATAAATGTCCGACTTGGCCTACCTACGCCAAGTCAAACCTATATAAATCCACTACAACTCTTATGCCCAGAGGAACATGATCCCCAATCTATTTCCGGACTCGTCAAAAATGGCTGGGAGGGATTTCACCAGAGAATTTATGAAGTGGAACTGTGGAACATATTGTCTTTCAGAACCCCACGGAAGACCAGTGTAGCGCGAACTATGGGTCAATCGCCAACCGCTCGATCTCTACTTTGTCAATTTAGAAAAATACAATTTTCGGCCTGAACAAATATATAATATGGACGAGACTGGTGTACAGACAGTTCCCAACAAAGTACCGAGGCATGTTGCACCTACCTACAAAAAGGAAGTGGCTAAGTCTGTATCAACCAAACAAGGCAAAAGGGTCACAGTGGTGTGTGCGATGAATTGTGTTGGCCATTATTACACACCACCGTTTTTCATATATGCTAGAAAGCGAGAAAACAGATTACCATGAGGAGGACCACTTGGGTGTGAAATGGCATTAACAGACCTACATGAACGTTCCTACATTTGTTAAGTGGCTGGCTCATTTCTAGAAATACTCAAACCCTAATCCTGAGAATCCAGTCCTTCTCATTCTGGATAATCATATGTCACACATCATTCTTCCAGCTGTCAACTTTTCCAAGTCTAATAATATCCACCTACTAACGTTGCCACCTCACAGCAGTCATCGGACTCAGCCCTTGGATAGGTGTTTCTTCAGGCCATTCAAGGCCTATTACGATGCAGCTGCGGATAGGTGGATCACTTCCCGACCAGGGAAAAGTATTACAAATTACGATGTTGCAGAGCTGGTTAAAATCACCTTTGAGAAGTCAGCATCTGTGGAACTTGCAGTCACCAGTTTTCGGTGCACTGGGATTTACCCTTTTAACCGACATATTTTCACAGATGCTGACTTTCTGTCGTCAGAAGTGACGGATCAAGATCCACAGGATGCTGAAGATCCTGATGAGCAGAGGTTGTTAAGTTTCAAAGGAAAATTACTCAATTTGCGATTTCCTTGACTGTTAAAACATTTAAAAAGGTGATCAAATATTCTGAACCCATGTGATATTATGCATATGTGATGTAGCCCACCTCGGCTTTTTGTAATAAAATTTCGTATCTAGTCTTATTCGAAATTTTCTTTGGTATCCTAGCCCCAAATTAACAATGAGGTAAAGGTTTGCAGTCCCAGTATCGTGCAAACCTTTACCCCACCGAGGGGGGCAAAGGTTTGCAAAGAGGTCTTTTGGTAAAATGGAAAAACTAGGGTCTAAATCATTGAGGAAATGATTCATTTTTTTATTGAAGGTAGGAGAGATATCCATCTACTACACCAGGCACTTTTTGGGGGGGGGTAATACAATGTAATGGAGGCCCGTGAAAAATCCAAAACTGCAAACCTTTGCCCCACACTACCCTAGCATAAAAACCGGTAAGCATAGCGTAAATGTAGGTGTGAGCTGAAACATCAGCCTCAAGCTCTCATTTACTTGACTTAGATACCTAAAGATATTAGAATGTGCGAGCTGCAAAGACAGCTGTGAGCATAGGGGGTTGAACCAAGGGCCTATCATAAAACCGAGCAACAACTCGAAGAGAGCGTCCAGCCTGCTGCCCAGAAGATTGTATCTCCCCCTTTCCTTGCTGCAGATACCAAGGGGTGTGTGATGGAGTGAGGCCGAAAGACACTATCAACTCAACACCTCACTGACCCACCTAGCCAGAGTGTGGCGTGAAGCAGGACGCAACGGACGTCTGACCATAAGGAGTGACTTTTTTTGTTTTTCTTTTTGAAGAAAAAATCCTTCATCAAAACTTATTGGACTAACCTGGTATTTTCTGTAGGGTTACTTCCCAATCTAATACCCAAGCATAACCGCCGCATAATACCAGTGTTGACCGAACCGCCGAACGGAAAGGGTGTCGTTGGACAGCTCAGTAATTTTTTATTGTTTTTCGGGGCTCTTAGAGAGCGAAAAATGGTTTTATTGGACGTGTGTTCATTAATTAGTGTGATCTTAGGACAATAAGTCGCGAACGTGTAGGAAGGTGTCGGTGTTATAGTGATTCTTGGTCCATCAACTTTCGCTATAGACACTGCAGGAGAGAAAGAGACAGACAGTAGTAAAGAAAAAAGAGGGACCACGGCGTTGGGAGGTCAGACTCGGCGCTCGTGCCGCATCAGCGTTTCTCAATTCAGGTCGGAATCATTTTTTTAATATTTCTCTCGCTCCAGTTTAATTTCAGTTGTTTCTTTTCCTCAACTTTCAGACGGTACCATAAACGGTTTTTTTTTTCTTCTGTTTTTTAAATAAATACTATAGTAAATGCCAAATTTCCTATTGCCTGGACACAAATATCTAGGGCCCGGAAATCCACTCCCAAATGGGAAGCCAGTGGATTATGATGATCAGCTCGCATTAGAACATGATTGGGCATATGAACGGGCGATAAACGCGAAGCAGATAAGGAAGGCGGACAGAGAAGCATTAATAGGGTTTGGCAGTGACCTCTTAGTGAATGGAAACCTACATTCAGCTATAGGGGCAACTGGTATTGCAGCAAAGTACGCATTGGAATCTGTGACAGGGGTTTTATATCCACCAGAGCACAGTAAGTTGGGCAGACTAGTCACAAATGTGATGGGGGTGGACAGAAGGGAAAATAACCTCAACCTGAAGAAAGAGGAAAGGGCCTCAGAGATAAATGCAATTAGGCAATACCACCGGGAGTGTGAGGTAAAGGCAGCATACCCAGGAGAGGTGGGGCACTCTGGTCCAAACAGTGCAGGACAAGCTGCTAGCGGTGGGAAGGGAAGGAAAACTCAGGATTCCCCCTCTACCAACAGGCAAGGATTTACAAAAAATGGTAAGGAATGGCAACCAATGCCTCATCTTTCTACTAGGGCTCCTTTTCAAGGAAAAGAAAAAACTTACCGGGGATGGAATGCCCCAGCAGGGTATAAGGTGAAGCCAACATGGGGGGAAAACCCTGTTACAGGCAGTTGGTACACACCCGAAAGTACAGCAAAGGCAGAACAAACAGTCGCCCAGAGATGCCAGGGTAAATGCCAACAAAAGATGACAAGGGAAGAGTGGCTGGAGGTGATGAGACGAGAAGAAGTAGAGAACACCACGGACGAGGAGGATCAAGCAGACCTAAGGCATAACGCCCCCCGTAAAATGACAAATAAAAAAGATTATGAAGAGGAAGCAGTAGACCCCACCGGATCTAAAACTACCTCTCAACACGTACATGAACTGATGCAGCACCTCACAAGTGTTCATCGAGATGAAGCAGTGCAGAGGATGGCACGCCAACAGGCCACCCAATGGGTGAGAATGGCAGGCATAGGAAATGACGGAACAGAGGATGACTCTACATCGCAGGAACAGCAGCAGACAGAAGAGCAGCAGCAGCAACAGCAGCAGCAGCAAGAACAACATCAACAACAGCAACTGCTACACAAACAACAAAAACAGGGGCAACAAGGCAGAGATGATTATGGCGATACAGAGGAGATCACGAAACTAGGAAAACGAAGGAGAGCAGCAACTCACCGGGATAGGGAAAGAAAGAAACTCCTCAAACGGGACATTGAGCAATGCCAAGCAAATCTCTTAGACGTTGACATATTACAGATGGAATATGAACAGTGGAGAGCTGACTGGAATGCTTGGGGGTCAAACCCTAACAATATTGGTGACAAGCCCTTCAAGACAGCCACTGCTAAAGTAGATAGTCTGGTAAATGGGGTGTGGAGTAATCTGCTTAGGAGCTATGCTAATGTCAAGGAGGAACTGTGTGTTTTGCGACAGCGCAATATTGATATAGGAACACTCACACAATCCATAGAGCATCTGGAAAGCACAATGGCTGGGGCCAGAGCCAGATCCGATTCTATTGGCACAGCAAGCTCTGCTGAGAGCGAGTCAGGACTGCTAACATCATACATTGGAGCTCTTAAGGACACAATGCTGGAGGGCTTCCGGAGTGTTGAAGCACAGCTCAGCGCTGTTGACAGGAAGGCAGAGGCATGTGCCTCCAAAGTGGACAAGCTGGAAAGAGATGGATTAAAAGCCCTATCCAACAAGATGGAACTGATTAAGAGGCGGGTGCTCAGAAATGAGAGCAGTGAACAGGCACCAGTCAGTCTATTTGAAGGGAGGTCACAGGGGGGAACGGTAGAACCCCCAGTTCCTAAGGTGAGACTGCAGGCGAGGGACCAAAGGGAAACACCCAAGCCAGTTCCCCAATTCAAACACCCTTGGGCTCCATCAACCACTGAGGACGAGGAGCAACGGGAGGGAGAAAACACTGCAGGCGAATCGAGTGGAGGGTGGATGGAAGCCACACGCAGGCGGAAGAGGAAAACCACCAAGAGAGAGAGGAACCTCCTCAAGGAAAATTCCACCAGAAATAAAGTGGACGTAGCCATAGAAAAAGCAAAGAGAAGGCTTGAAGCGCCTCAAACCACCCTGATTGTGCAGGCACATAAAGAAGCACCCTCGGTGGGCCAAGAAATGGAGGATTCGGCCCCAAATATTTCTTACAGGGATGCCCTATGCTCCCCCGATTCAGTGAGGCGCAGAATGAGGAAAGAGATTGACCTCCGCAGTATGGGCATGGCGGTAACACAAGTGTTTCCAGCAGGCAAACATGCTTTGAAGGTAGCAGCTGCCACGCCTGAGGAGAGGATCAAACTGGCAAATGCACTAACGGACAAGGGCTTCGAGGTGAGAAAGGAAAGGCAGCCAGATAGGCCTATTCTGATGAAGATCCATGGTATAGACAGGGATATAACAAAGGGGGACCTTCCTGGATATGTATGGGACCAAAATAACTGGGTACGGGATAACTACAGCAAAGAGGATTGGGAGAAACAGTTCAAGCCATCCTTCCCGACTGGTCGAAGAACAAGGGCTGATGGCTCACCTATTGAGGACTGCATATGGGTCACTCAGGTCAGCGAAGCACTGCGCAAGGCATTATTGGAGCACCGAATTCTCTACATTGGCATGGACAGATGTCGAGTTGCGGACTTTGTGGAAGTAACTAGGTGTTACAAATGCCAGGGATTTGGGCACAACGCAAAGTCAAACAAATGTCATGAGCTTGAAGAGGCCTGTGCGAGGTGTGCAGGCAGTCATGGCACACAAGCGTGCCCCTTCAAAGGGATCCAGCCACCAGAGCCAAGGAAGTGCATAAACTGCAAGAGAGCTAACCTCCAACATGACCATCCTGTGGATAGCGAGCGGTGCCCAGTATATAAACGAGCTTTGAAGAGATTTATTGATAGGGTGAACCCAAAACTGTAAGATATGGCTTCCGAATCTCAAAACTCAGAATTTGAAGTGGATCTCATCATGTCTTCACCAACATATGAGACTGTAAGTGACCAAATAGTGACATCAGGTTTCGACACGGACCTAAATCCATCTTCAACAACATATGACAGTCTTAGTGATTATGTAAGTAAATTTAATTTAGCGGAAAATATGTTCATATTTCATATGAACATACGTAGCCTAAGTAGAAATTTAGATGAAGTATTGTGCTGGCTTGAATCTACGGCAACAAAACCAGACATTCTGATCTTTACTGAAACTTTTAGTTCCTCTTGCTATAACTTAACTAATATTCCAGGTTACAATTCTTTTTATTCAGTGTCCACCCGCAACAGAAATGATGGAGTGGTCATATATGCTAATGAAAGATTAAGTTGTAAACAAGAAACAATTGTCATGACAGGAGCCACAGGCCTCAACATTAGTTTCCAAATTGGTCCAGAAACGTACAGCATCATAGGTATCTACAGAACCCCATCCCAAACCCAAAATGATATTTCTCTTTTCATCTCACAGCTAAAATCAAACCTTGAAACCCTATCGAGTAACCATTCTTTTATTTTCGGTGACATGAACCTTGACCTACTAAGTAGTAATGACAATATCGACAATTATACCGACACCTTACTATCACTGGGGTACATTGGACTGATAAATGAACCAACTCGAGTCCAAGGAATGTCCAAAACTGCTATAGACCATATATTTGTTAAAACTAAAATACTTGAACTTTCCCCAGCTGTCATTAAGAGTACGATAACTGACCACTTTTCCACGGCCCTAATTATGCCACTAAAAACCCATCTGAGCCGCAAGAAAATGTACAATTTGAAAAAAGTAGATGAAGATAAACTTAGGATACTACTTAGTGAAACTAACTGGTCAACAGTAACAAAGACCAACGATGTTAACCTTGCTGCAAATGAATTTATAAGATTGTTGAACGTCGGCGTTGAAATGGCTACCGAACTTAAAAGAATTACTAGCAGGGAAGTCAAACTAACACCCTGGATAACTAGAGGCCTGATTAAATCAATAAGGATAAGAGATAAACTGAAAAAACTTTCGACGAAAAACCCACTAAATTTCAATTTAAAGGAAAAATCAAATCGTTATAGAAATAAAGTAAAGGAGTTAATAAGAGCAGGGAAGAAGACATACTTTGCCAATGAAATAGAGAAAGCCCAAGGTAATATGAAAAAAACTTGGGACACTATCAAATCTGCAATACGAGGAACAAACGGAACAAATAAATCAGAATGTCCACTGGTCAAAGAAATAATGAAAAATGATCACGTCCCGGAAAATGTAGCGCGTAAAAAAGCTTGCGATTCACTAAACTCATATTTTTCCCAAGTAGGAGAAAAGCTCGCTGCGAAATTCTCAAATATTCAGAAGCCCCTAGATCCTCCGCCTTCAAATGAGGTGGCGGACACAATATTTTCTCTTAGAATGATGACGGAGACAGATCTCGACAAACTACTACAAACTATGAAGGGATCCTCGTCACCAGGTATAGACGGCATCCAGGTACATCTTATAAAAAACCATATAACGAGTCTGAAAAAACCTCTTCTTCACATATACAATCTTAGTCTCACAACAGCAACATTCCCTGAAGCATTCAAAGCTGCAAAGGTCATCCCAATTTTCAAAGGCGGGACGGTGGGTGAACTCGGAAATTATAGACCAATCTCTATGTTAAGCACGCTGTCCAAAATACTGGAGAAATTCGTGAAAAATCTGCTGTACTCATATCTTGAAGAAAACAATTCAATAAACATGAACCAATTTGGTTTCCGCAAAAATAAAGGGGTAAATGATGCGGTATTTGCACTAACCACGGACCTTTACGACATTAGGGACAAGAACAAGAAAGGTGCTCTCATACTACTCGATATCGCTAAAGCATTCGATGCAATCGATAGAGAACAACTTATGTACAAGTTAGTTAAATTAGGAATCATAGGCCCCAGCTTAGAATGGTTTAAGAGCTACTTGAGAAACCGAACCCAACGAGTGGCAATCGGCGAGTGCTCTAGTGAAGAAAGCAATAATGATTTTGGTGTAGTTCAAGGAAGTACATTGGGTCCACTATTGTTTTTGGTGTATATAAACGAAGTGGCATCTCTAGAACTACCCAATACCAAAATGTATTTATTTGCGGATGACACTGCCGTGTTAGTTGAAGGTGACACGTGGGAGAATGTATATAGCAAGGCAAACCTAGCAATCAATGTGATTGGACGATGGTTCTGTGAAAACTATCTTACATTGAACACTAAAAAGTCAAAATTAATTATTTATGGAGGAAAGAAATCATATGTTAACGATAAAAATTTAAGCATCATACTACATACATGTAGATCAAATAATAACTGTTCCTGTGGGAAAATAGAACGTGTAGCTGAGCACAAGTATCTTGGGTTAGTCTTGGACGAAGAGCTAAACTGGAAACCTCATATTGACTATACTCACAATAAAATTAATAAATACATGTATATATTCTATAATATTCGACACACACTCCCTAGAAATACGATAAAACTAATTTATTACAGTATGCTACAATCTGTACTTCAATATGGCATAATTGCTTGGGGTGGGACTTTCTCATCCCATATTAATAAATTACATGTACGCCAAAAAATCATTGTAAAAATTATGCTGTCTTTACCGATTAGGACTCCATCTGACAATGTATTTAATATCGCTAAGCTATTTACTATAAGGCAATTATATGTTAAAAATTTACTTCTGCAATTCCATAAGGATCCTCAAATAATAGGTTCACAACGTAACCCAATGTATACAACAAGGTACGTAGCCGCAGGAAATGTAATTGCACCCAGACCAAGACTAACGTTGTCAACTCACAATCCGAAATTCATTATTTACATTATCCACAGAGCGCTAGAGGGCCATATGAAAAATGCTCAAAGTTTCACAAGACAAAACTACAAAAAACATATTTTAACCTGGCTTGTAGAAAAGGGGGAAGCGGGATGTGAAACTGTTTTAAGCAGTATTTATGTACAGTGATTATTTTAGAAAATTATTATAAGAACATTATATACATAACATTATATTTTTAAGTACCGTTTGTATCATAGAATAGATAGATTGTAAGACATGAGCGAATCACCAAGACCTTCCCCAACAACACGGGCCAAGCCTATCGTTGGGAAAGAAATCGAAGTGAGTAGCTTAAGTTGTTCAATTTGTACCATATCTATAAAATGAATTTGTATGATTAAAATAAAATAAATAAATAAATAAAATAAAAAAATAAATAAATAACGTTTCTAGAAAATCTGCTCCTGGATGGTCATAACAACTGAAAAATGCGGAGTTCCCCCCCCACGAATAATAACTAGGTAACATTAAAACTACCTAACTGTGCAAAAGGATGGAAATATACAAAATACTTCAAACAACTGAGTTTCACATCACAGAATATATTTTACTTGAGTCTACTCAGCTCAATTAGGTAGGTACATGTACCTATTTAGGGAAATTAAGAAAGGGAGTTCGCATAAGTGCATTGGTATCACTTCATTTGAATTCAAAGATGTTTAAAAATAAATTACATATATATATATATATATATATATATATATATATATATATATATATATATATATTATTCTGAGGTATTACAGATGGTTGGAAAATATAGGAAACACATAAATATAACTTACAAAATTGAGAATATTTCGCCAACGTTTTTATTACTGAAAGGCGGCACATACAGATTTCACAATAGGGCATATTTGGTACATATAGGTACATATATACTTATACGTGGACATATAACATATAAGTAGGTATATATTATATAATTCGACGAGGATCTCTTGTGGAGAATGAATTCCGTGTTGGTGTTGATGAGTTCGGACTTCCTTGTTCTACTCCCCCCAATCCCACGTCTCTCCATTGTGTAGGTATGGGCTTCGCATCATTTTGATAACACCGATAACAGCATCTCAGCTGATTTCAAGGCCTAACCAGCAGGTATACGTCGACGTTAGTTTTGCTTTCATTTGTCAAGTTCGGGTTCTGTGTTGAGAAAATCGTTTTTATTCCAAACATTGATTGTACGCATTCTAGTTTTGACTTAGTAAGACGGGGTTCTCGTTGATGTGGAAATCGTAGCAGTCAGCGGCTTCAAAATGATTAGAACCGGATAGCGAAGTGTCCTTTGTGTGTTTTTTGTTTTGTTTTGACCCAACAAAGACGTAAGTAATACATAAATTCATTGTACGAGTAATGGGGGACGACGAAAAATTGATTAATGGAACTGTCCAATGTTTGGGAGACACTTTGTTCCGTGGTTTTGAATCTATTGTACCAAAAGGATGGTCGATGAGCGACCGATTTTCGTATATTAGTGTGTCCAAAGAGAACCTGAGAGTTCATTTCAAGGGACAAAATGAAGGTCATAAAGAAGGTGCCTCCGTGAGAGCTACTCATCCAATACCACCGGCGTGTGGGTTGTTTTACTTCGAAATCAAAATCATTAGTAAAGGCAGGGAAGGAGGAGTAGCTGTAGGTCTGTCGACACAATTCGCATGTTTGGACCAATTGCCGGGCACGGAGCAGAATTCGTACGGGTACCACGGAACCGACGGCCTCAAGTACCACGATAATGAGCCTGGACATGGAAAAGCCTATGGACCAACCTTCACCACAGGGGACGTTGTCGGAGTTGGCCTCAACTTCACCGACAATAGCTGTTTCTTCACTAAGAACGGTCACCACTTGGGGGTTGCATTCACAGAGCTGCCGCGAGGTTGGGAGCTGTATCCTACTGTAGGCCTTCAGTCGGTCGGCGGGATGATAGACGCCAATTTTGGACAGCACCCTTTCATGTTTGACGTAGAAGACATGAAGAAGGAATTAGGTTGGTACAACTTTAATTATTCGTATTTATTGTTAAGCAGGTGCCTACCTACGTTTTTTATCTTTACAGAATTGATGACGGAGGTTCCTTTCTGTGATACGATACAAATAGATTTAACAAACAATTCCACAATAAATTAATTGCATACCCTCTAAATGTTAGAACGATACTTTTTACTATATTATAAATGAAACATTTTTGTAGTGTAGAGATGGGATTAGGGTTTCCGTCATTTTTCTTAACAATTTATTGTTTGATAACTGCTTAGTCTTCGATTTACTTCAAGCTGTAGTCCCACCGTCAAGACAGCACTATCAGCATACCCAAATAGGTCGTTTTTAGCTCCATCACTTTATTCGGGCCCCCTTAATGCGTGGCTCTAATGATGGCGAATCCTGGGCGAGCTTTCAATCATCCGCAAATCACGACTTGAAGACGATCCCACATGTCTTCCAAGCTTTCTGCCAACGCTTTTGAGAATGCTGTGGCTTGTGGTGCTAGGTACTTATGCATCGTCTGAGCATACAATAAGTGAAAACGAGAATGAATGAATGATATCAGTGTAAATGTTGTTGCCCGCAGGATCGAACTAGTTTTTCCTCCACTTCTGCGGATGAATGGGCTGCTGTTACAGGTCGGGAGCCATAGGAGGGAGCATCAGTGTCTGTGATACGGATATCAAAAAATGCTTACCTCTGTGGCTCCTAGACCCGTCAACATGCAAGATAACCTCTTAGCCCTGTTTTGCTGGTTGAAGGTTCAATAATGATGTGCTCCTAAGCTGGATTCACATGGAGCGGAACGAGCGTGGAAACCAGAAGGACGGAATGCAATGTGATTGGCTGTTGGGACAACAATTGAGGAGGGTGGCTGCCATGTTGTTGGAAGGGGCGGTCGGTGCAGTAGAAATTGTCATACCGTTTCCGCATTCCATCGAGCTCTCGCAAGCGCAGTGGACAGGAATGTTGATAACCGCAAGTAGAGGTTTCAGATCAGAGAGGCTTTCAGTAGGAAGGTTATGATTCCATTAACCACAGAGACCGCTTCATGTGAACACGCTTCCCGACTCCACCACCCCCTCCACTGGTTTTTCCATCCTTCCTTCCTTCCACTTTCTGTGCTCATTCCGCTCCATGTGAATCCAGCTTTAGACACTATTTTCCCTAGCAGTTGCCATTAGCCTATCATCATACACTTCACTTCATTGTGCTGTCGCCTAATCAGGCCTTCTGTTTTGCAGCACAGGGCACATTCAAGGGGTGAAGTTTTCATATCCTCGCCCATCAAACGTTACTGGAATGTCAATTGGTTTCCACTTGTGGAGCGAACTACCATTGCATCTTTGGAATCACAAGGGGTTTCCTCTATACTATACCTACTTAAAGACGGTGTGTTCACCTATCAGCTGGAATGAATTGATTTGTTGGTGAATTGAAGAATCATAGGTGGTCTGGAAGATTTTAACTCAGTGTGAAAGTTATTAAATGCCCACCAATGAGAGTTACCCTTCCATTTTTAAATGGAAGAAGATTACACCCTAAGAACATCGGAAGGGTAACATATTCCTATAGTCATTCATCGGCCAATCTCGGCTTCATTTCAGGTTGAACAATGCCGAGGTGTGACCTAAACATGTTTATTGTCATTATTGTATTTTGACTCAGAATGCAAGAAAGTGAAACTTTCTGCTACATCAGGAAATGTGATGTTTATGGTCAGGCTCGAGAGTGATTATGCATTATTGATGGTGAGTTATACCGACTACACCACTGCAACGCACTGTGCTGGTCATAAATTCTTGATACCTCTGCTGCTCAGCTCAAATCATAATCATGTACATTTTTTCCAGAGATTTTAGGGATGACCGCCCTCTATACCATTTTGTTTTACAGAGGAGGCCATTTTATCAAACCTTCATGAACTCTCATTACAAATTGAATGAATTCGCAATTGAATTTCATTATGGAAGGGAGGAAATGGCGGGATTAATTACCAACCCTTTTGAGTGCTGTCTAACCTAAATTATTCTCAACCTGATTGATTATTTTTTAATTTAATTAAGCATAAGGCCTAAGTAGTTTTGGATCTCATAACAGGAGCTTCAAATTCCATTATGAAGGGGGGTAATACTGATGAATCGTTGTTTTCTCTATTGTCATCTGATTTTCGTGTTTTTTTCTCGATCCAGATTTCATTACGGTTATGTAACAAACTTGAGAGTTTCAAATTAATGATCGATGAGGATGAATAGAGGGACTTACTCCGACAAATCAGGATATTTCAATTTCTCATCTGTTGTTTTATATGTGCAAAAAGAAGAGGATTTCATTTTTATGACAAATGTTGATGGAGGGGGAAATGTACTGTACTATCTATTTATGCTGTTCCCAAAAGATTTTCGTCATTGTTTTACTGTTTTGCGCGACGTATTTAGTCTCCCTGAAACCATTCTCAATAAAAATTAAATGGAGGGAGTACCAGTTGCCAAGCAGTCAGCAGGTGCTTTGTCATCTAACGGTTGAGATGTCAAAAGGGAGTGACTATATCACTTGCCGAGTGATTGGAGCAAGAAGCCAGATATCGTTGCGATCAAGCCCGATGGGTCTGCCATAATCCTGGATAAGTAAATATGATAGGAATGATCTGCAGCAAGCGATATTTGAGCTAAAAGCCGCGACCGTTTCATGGTGCGGGGAAAAGCTCCACAGAGTTACTAGAGTTGGGCATCTCGGCAGGAGTGCTCTGTGGTATCACCACTCGCGTCCTTAGGGGCTCTTAACTCAACTGTCGGTTATTTTATAGGGGCACTTCCTTTCATCCCTAGAGCCTGCGTCGGGTAAACCTGGGCGTCCTCCCCACTTTATTTTATTCATTTATTTATTCTTTAAATTTAATGGTGTGCCCCCTCCGCCTTTGAGGGGATTTGAAAAAAACGTGTGTGTATGCGCGTGTGGGTGTGTGTGTGTTTAATGTGATTGAAAATTGTAAGGAATGAATTGTCTATGGTATATTATGAATCTTTGTTTAAATTTTAGGTATGGTAATGCGTAACGTGATTGACCAAGTGCCACTGCCAGATATGAGCTCAAATAATGCTGAAGTTTGTTTTGATATGGAAAAAGTGGTAATGACTTATCTCCTTCACAATGGTTACTGCAGTACAGCCTCAGCTTTCGCATCTGCCACGGGACAAGATGTCGCTGGAGAAGTGGACGTGGTGAACAGGCGTCAGCAGGTAATTCAATCAATCAATAGTCACGTTTATTCAACAAAGACTTGTACATCAATCGTGCTTAGATACCTGCCTTTTGAAAATTTTTGTTTCGATATGGCACAGGTAAAAATAAAGTAAAGTAAAAATGATCCCGTTTGGGGGTGAACATATGACAGCTGTAATGCACTGTCTTCTGGGACAGAAAGATGGTACAATGCACAATTGTTCTGCCTATCCGCTCTCCTAGGTACAGGTAGCCTTCAGAGAAAACAAGATTTCCATTGACATTAATAATTAATTTTGAATACCAAGCTCAACTACATGTTTTTGAGCTTCGTGAAACATGTTGACCTGAATGAAGGGTCTTGCATGTAGTGTACATGAATATGTATGTGATGTATGTGTCTTGCAAGACTGTAAGAACAATCAGCCGGGATTTTTACTCCTTCCAATTGCCTTAAATACCCTAACTGAAAGCCCAAGCTTGAGTTTCCTCAACTACAAAAATTTCCCCAACACCATCTAGATCCATTCCCTTTATATACCTCAGATTGTACAGGCTGATGGGAGTTGTGGGAACCCACATAACCTCCATCAGAGCGTGCCCCCCAAAAGCCGGCATACACCTCTAGTGTCGAAGAAACTCCAGCAAGGTCAACACCCCAGTTAAAGGTGGCACCCTGGGGCAATGGAGAAATGATTTGCCACAACCGATTACTTCCCTCTTGTTCAGACAATGGTGGGGGAAAGTTAGAATGTTCTCTTAAGATCAGAAAATGGACAACGCTATTTACAACTAGTAATTTTGTTTGTTTTGTGGACTTGGACTAAGCTTGTGGTTTGTTGGACCGTGATCGTTATTGAAAGGTTTTTATTAACATTTTCTTTCTCTCATGAATGTGTAAATCATTTTTCATTACAAAAAGTTTAGTCTGTTGACTGAATCGTTGTAATTGTGGGTATAATTGTACGCACAATGTGGATCTTGTAAGACCCTTAGTCCTTTTAGTTGATGGACATAATGAAAATCTAAGTGCATAAGTTCGTTTTTTAAAATTTAATTTAATTTTAGAATTATGGAAAAGGGACTTTGAGTTCTGAATTCCAGCTACCACTCTACGACCCACTGGAACTATTGTGAATTGCTCTCGGTCTGTATTAGCCTACTGAAAAGGGTTTGTCAAAAACCTATTTCCCCCCATGTTTTAGCAAACTGGAGAATATCAACATATGCTACCTTGGGAATGTCGTCAGGAGGAAATAAGACATAATTTCCAATAGAGATGAGTCGATACCAAAATTTATCGATTCCCGATACCGATACAATCGGCGCATAATACCTAACTTACCTGTAGGTGAAAAACAAAAACTCCTCTTGAACTAGTAATATATTCAAATTTTTTTGTACAACATATTACTTCCAATGAAGTTTTTTGTTCTTGTTCCAATGAAGCTTTAATGCTTTAGTTACTTATTAAAATTAAATAAACTTCAAAGATTAATTCTTGTTACAAATTCTAAATTTCAGATTTATACTTTCATTCAATGCTTTAGTTAATTTGATTTGTGCAAATACAAAATTTGATATTTTTTGTTATCTATCAAGTATCAATTAATAGGCAACGTTTATTGCCTAGGATTGATTTCTTTCTGAATAAAACAAGTTAAGCAGACTGACTTGGTTTTTTAGTTTTTCATCAGTAATTGTAAGGTATTTCCAAATAGAAATGGATCTAGGCTTTTATACTTGGAAAACATAGCTTTGTCTAATGCTTCTGTTGTCACAAACAAAATAACACAAGCCTACTTGTAAACAAAGTTATAATTGTAAGTTGTGTTTTGGACAATTCATGTTTCGAAACTGCTAACTTCACACAACGGTTGCACGGTACAACCATCTTCGTTGTTAGATGGTTGCAATAGTACCGTAGTGTAATAAAACGCCCATCACCGGGCGGTATCGGTATCGGCTTCAGGCGATCGATTCTCGATACCGATACCAATGCCTAAGAATCGGTGGTATCGAGAATCGGTATCGGGAATCGACTCATCCCTAATTTCCAATGATATTATGTCTGATTTTACCAAGTGCATCACAGTAGCACATGATGTTTTTGGCATCCTTCGTTTTACAGAGGCAGCAGGTACATCTGTTGTTAGTTTCCCAATTGCCTTTTGGTGATATCGAAGTGGGCTATGGCCAGTTGATAGGCATACAAGTATTTTGACGTCTTCCTTAGACATAGCAACTGATTCAGTGGCCTTCTTTGCTGAGAATGTCGCAAATAGCTTAGCCTGTCTTGGGCCTGACAGATCTTGCCGGTATTTTATTCACTTTTTCTCCCAATATTGTTAACCTCATTCTGACACCAGGTTTTGGTGACTCCAAAGACTGGTTCTAGTCCTACAGACAGGAACTATGTTCCTCTTTTAGCAAGGCGATCAGCAGCTTCATTACCCTCATAACCCTCATGAAATTCAGAGAAGAGTAATCTCATTACTCTGGGTCAATCTTTTGAAGGTAATCAGACAACCCCAGACCACCTTCGAACTTATAGTAAAGGAAACTATGACCTTTAGGGCTGCCTGACTGTCGAATAAAATCTAAATTATTATGAGTTTTGTTCTTTTGTAACTAAACTAAATTTTACATAATTGAAAATGAAAAATGATTGTATTCTTTTACTTGCTGTTTTAATTTACTGATGTGGTACTACTCAGGTGCTGAGCCTGGTGATGGAGGGACAAATCAGCCAAGCGATGGAACTCACAGAGCTCTACTATCCCGGACTCTTGGATGAACAGCCTAACCTCCATTTGGTGTTGAGGGTAAGGCAATTTGTTGAAGTGGTGAGTGGGGCTGACACCAGGTATCTCTGTACGCCCAATTCTGAGCCACCGGAACCTCCGAGGCGGAGTGTCATCATGAGCGAAGCTATGGAAACAGACTGTGGAGATTTTTCCAATGGGTTGTCTAACGGCCACAACAAAGTTAACACTGCCCAGGTGGACGAAATCCAGGGGAGCACGTTGGAGAAAATTCTAGACTGTGGCCGAAAACTCCACTCGTGGCATGCTCGCCTAGCAACGGAAACTACTATCTGTGATCAATACCAGTGAGTATTATTATACTGATAAGGTCTGAAACTTAACTCATAAGGAAATTCTGGCAGTGGTACCTCTACACAGTATAATATACGTAGTGTTTTTACCCAATAAATTACTGTACAATTATATTAGGCTGAAAAAAATATCTATGGAGTTCTGTGATTTGAATAGAAAAAGAGCCCACAATTGGTACCACATTTGGTATTGGCATCACTATATATTTAGCCATGTAATTATGTATATACATTTTTGTGGCAGTTGAGCGTCCTATACAATGAAAGCTGCATTCATTCAAGCGTCCTCTGGAATCCAGCGTCCGTATATGGATGCTGGATTGCGGATCCACCCTAGATTGTTCAGAATTCTTCAAAACCTCAAATCAACCTAATGTTTATCGGATGCTGAACCTACGGGTTTTGTATAGGTTTAGTTCACAAAAATTCCACACAGCGCCACTGTCGAATTGGTTTTTCTTCCAGACAACATACATATTAACTTAGCGTCCGTATAAATTGCGTCAAATTTCGCGTCCGAGGTGTGTACAGAGGAGTCAGTAGGGGGGGGGGGGGGGGAGAGAGAGAGAGAGAGAGAGAGAGAGAGAGAGAGAGAGAGAGAGAGAGAGAGAGAGAGAGAGAGAGAGAGTGAGAGAGAGAGAGAGAGAAGAAAATGTTTTCACTAACCTCCGAGGAGCTCATTTTCAGAGTGACCAAGGGCTGGAGAGAGGTGGTTTCAATCGGAAGGACAGTAGTACCTACTACCTACTAATTAGTAATCATTAGTACCTACTATTTTATAATGAATGATGAATTGACTTGACTACTCCCGACTCCAAGAATCCATTTCGACTCCTGGCATTTGCCACATTCATGTCATGTCGAGGTCTCGCTGATTATTTCATATTTATGTACCTAGGTAAACTAAATTAGTAAACTAAACTATTGGTAAATTAAATTGAATTTATTGTAAGCAGTGATGATTACATTTCGTATCAGTATACGCATTTTGAAATGTTCGTAAATGCACAATAAGCACCTACCTACGTGCACTAAAATACGCACATTTTATCGGATGTGTACAGCAGTAATAGAACTATTTTTGAATAGGGGAAGAGAATAGAATGTTTATTTACAACATAAGTAAAGAGACAGTAAATAAAATAAATATAATATGCATGATTTACATTGGTTATATTGGATACAAAATCTACTATTCCCAATCTGTGAATCTGCGATTCCAATGGCCAAGGAATGATCACAAGATAAACCCTTGATTTCAGGAAAAATTAAGCTATTTTAGGTACTACAGGGGCACGGAATACCTATATGCAAAAACATCGCAAATTTTCCTCTCTGATAGGACAGTTCTATTTAAAAAAAAAAAAAAAGTCTGCCAAGTTGGCTGGGCAGTAGGTATAGCTTCCTCACAAACAGTAACGTTGACTTACTCATGTAGGTATTAGTTAGTGATCAAAAAAGATGAATCGAATTTATTGTTTCGGTATGTGAACAAGCTGGTACCATACGATAGCAACCAACCTACCAAGACCAGGACTAATCTGCTCAATCCTGAAAATTTATACAGTACTGGCCAGACCACTTCTGATTTTTGCACCTTCTGACAAAGAAGAAGTATACCTATGTTTGTGCATGCGCAGTGGCCATAACTAATCCAATCGCAAAGAAGTTCATTTGTTACATTGAGACCATACCACATCGTACCTCAAGAAGGTACCCTCCGATTTTGAGCGAGATTAAATCATTAGGTCGGGGGAAATGAACGATTCAAGAAATTAACGTTTGCACATGCGCACACGCTCCTATTCATCTGACTGTGATGTAGGGTCTAACCCACACAATTCGTGAAAATTTCATCATAATTTGCTCCAATACTATCTATTAGGCTAATTTTGATTAAATTTAATGGGTTAGACCCTAGACAGTCCTTGTAGCTGTTACAGATTTACGCATCTTACGGTTGCTATTGCGCACTAGCCACTACTAGTCCGATTGCGATGATGTGCGATCTCCTTGAGACCATTCCACAACTACCCTCCGAATATTCAGGCAATTAGGAAGGAAGAAATAGGTGTTTCAATAAATTGACGTTTGCGCCTGCTCACTCGCTTCAATTGATCCTATAGTGGTGAAAGACTTGTAGGAAATCGTCTAGAGTCGAACCCCCACAATCTCTGAAAATTTCATCAAAATTGGCCAAATAGTTCAGGAGTTATGCCTCTTTCAATGAATCATACGTCTGTGCATGCGTGGTGGCTACTATTGATTCGACCATTATGAAAAATCATAGGGGATCACTTTGAGATCATTCCACAATTACCCTTCAATATTGAGCGAAGTTGGGCTGTTGGATCGGAAGAAATAGGCGTTCCAATAAAACCACGTTTGCGTATGCGCATATGATCTTATTGATCATTGACAGTGATGAAACTCGTATGGGACCGTATAGGGGGATAATCCGCATAAAATCTAAAAATTTCATCAAAATCAGACTGTGATTTAGTGCAGTTTTGCCAGGGACAAAGAACTGAAACCCTTCAGGAACTGAAAAAAATCCCATTATGAACCCTGCAAATTTCGATGAAATTGGACGATTCGTTCGTGAGATATCAGGGTTTTTGGTGCGTCTATGGACGTCCTTTTGGTTTATTATTTCCAATAATAAGCCTATGTGATCGTGTAGCAAAAAAATTTTATAACCCCCCCCCCCCCCCCCCCTCAAACTTTGTCACTTTACGTTTCAAGGTGCGTAGAATCCAAATTTGAAATGTCCGTTCGCCGTCCGCCGTCTGGGCCATAAAAGGCCTAAGAATTTACTTTAAAAACCCGTTCTTTCGCACATAGACTCCATTTGGGGTCTAGTTGGTCCTAACGTTTAACCATCCCGATCGCTTTACTCATATAGATGCTATGGGCCAAAAACGGGCGAAAAAGTGTATTTTTCAAGGCTTTGAGTTTAGACGTGTTAGACGCACGCCTGGCACGCTTGGCAGGGGGTCACGGTGGGTGATGAGGGGGGTGAGCGGGGGGTGGAGTGGGAGGAGGCGCCGTGGCACCTTGTGGTGGTTGGAGAATGGATATTTATTATTTTTACGTGTTATACCCATATAATACACCGCAGCACCATGAGGTGGGTACAGCGTTCCTTCGAGGCATGAATATATGTTGTTTTCTAGGTCATATTTGTGCGTTAATACCCATGCTTTTCCTATGCATATTTAATAACATATCCTCTCGACTTTTCGTACGTACTTAGATAATTATATTAATAAGGCAATAACTATTTGAATAGATAGGAGCTCAAATCGAGAAATATAAACATGCGTATATAATTATAGAAGTATAGGTTGTGGCAACTCGAAATAGGACACGCCGAGGAGTCTGGGCGGGCCTTATGACGTACGCAAGCCAACTAAAACTACGATCAAACTCAATTGAAAAAATAATAAACCTTGGTGAAATAATTTGCAGCGTTTTTTTTTTTTTTTTTATTTCCTTGTTTTTCGATCATCAGTAGGTAGGTATTTCGTGTTTGCGCCTATGCTGAGGCTACCAGTGGATTTATTGCAACAAGATTCACAGGAGGCAATCTTGAGACTGCACGTGCGCAAATGTGAAAGCCATTAAGCATAATTTTGTTATGGCTTAAATGAGCTTTTTTGCTCTAATTCGAGGGATGGTCCGGAATTGACAATTTAATAAGCCCATATCTATTTCATCACGATTGTGTCATAAGTAGCTATCGGTAGGGGTACAAGGGTTTGTAACACAGTTTTCATTAAATTTCGATGGAATTTTTTAGAGATTGAATACTTTGAAATTTAGATAGTCCTTCGTGGCCTACATATTCACGTTACGGATACGAGAAACTACGTGCCAAACTCACTTTGACAGATTTTTTTTTTTCCCCCCATCCGGATTTTTAATTTTTTTATTCCAAGGTTGGATACAATCTGGAATTACATTTATGTACTTATTACAGTCTATAAACACATTAACATTGACATTCTGTGATGTTTGTGGGTTAAGTGGACAACCTGGAGTACATGTTGTTAATGCACAAACATTCAAGAATAGTTTTAGAAAGTTCAAGGATGGATGAAGACAATTTTCTTAACTTCCTTAATTTTGCTTAATTTCTATTAAAATGTGCTAAAACACCGTTTATATGTATTTATCCCATGTTCAACGTTTATGTGATATACGTGTGTATTTTTTCAATTCTCTAAGATCTGAACTGAATTACATGTGACTCTACAGGGACATGGTACGTGATGCATTCAGCCTCATTGCCTACGTCGACCCTTACTCCAGCCCTGTTGGATGGCAACTCGAGCCAAGTCAGCGCGAAGTGGTGGCAGACCTGCTTCGGGAAGCCATTCTCAGGAGGACCAACATAAACAACAAAACCGTCCTCGAATCTGCCGTAAACTATGCAAAAGAACTTCTCCGCCTCATGGAAGCCTACGGCATTGGTAAAGTGGCATTCGTTAACTTTGACGAAGTTGTCAACTGACCCGATGGTCTCATCCCGTTGAGGCACTCGTCCTACAGTTTTCAGCGCTCACTTCTCTCCAATTGCCAAAAGCACAGTTCTTGTCAACCCAAATTTCCAATGACTTTTTCTTTCATAAATTTATTTTTCTATACTATAGAAAAAACAGTGTTCTTTTGAAGAATTCAGTAATATTTTCGTTGGGTTATCAATTTATTGATTCTGAAAAAGGTGATTAGTAAACCAATGGTTACTTCATGCAGATTTTATTTATGTAGATTGATAGTTTGCTTCAATTTTTTCTCAATATAGTTAGATAAGTACTTAAAATTTAGGTTGTTAGTGAGAAGAAAAAATGCAGTCCCTTTATTTCTCTCTTCTAACAAAAATATAGGATTATGTATTTCATCTTGAATACAAACAATAACGTCTGAAAATTCCTCTTTAGCTGCAAACAATGTAGCTTTATTATACGTTTAAAAAACCTATTTTTATCAAGACCAAAAGTAATTACAATATTGTTGGCCAATTTACAAATTCCAACTTATAAAAATGAAAAAAAAAAAAAAAAAAAAACCCAAACTTACAATTATAAACAATGGTCTACCCGTATTGCCTATCAAATTTTTGATTTGGTGGCGAATTGGAATAAGTTAATGAAGCTCAGATACTTTGTTGATTATTGCAAGTTTGGATTTTCGTTTTCATTCTTGTAAGTTGAAACCATTGTATAGGACTATAACTGTAATTGTTTCTAATTTTATTTTTTAACATTGGTTGCTTTTTAATTGAGCTAGAGTGATTGCTGGGAAAGATGGATTTTCGGGGTTATTGTTTGTATTTATGTTGGTACGCTTGATAAATTGCACGAAAACACTAGTTAAAATAGAGACAAATAAAGGGTTCTGGTCTTTTTCTTAAAACTACCAATCTTAGTGTGCCGCAGGAAGCCTTGATTATACTTAATCATAATCAGTATGTTCACGTAAAAAAACTGCCAAGATTATTATTTTATCTTCAAAATTACTTCTTAATTCAGGTTATTTATTTATTCACATTCTAAATTAATTATATTCAACGACTTTTTGTCTGGGACGTATCATGTAGGATATTAATGCAGGGTGTAGCTGAGAAATTCGGGCTTCCAGCCATCTCGTATAAATCACGATAAAACAGTAGGATGGCTCTTATGAATTGTTTGGGATGGATCGGTGACTTTGAGTATAAATAAGGTAGATTGCTGTTGATTTGCTTTCGATACTGATTGCTTGTCTCCAGAAAATTTGCCGCTAGTGTTGGACTGGTTTAGTGAAAATACTCGTCCTGCAGTGCTTATTTATTTCAAAATAACTAAGAATAAGCATTCTGGATCTTCTTTTGCTTTACTCCGTGATTGTTTGTTGGAAATGGTTCAATGTGTAACAAGTAGTATGGTGAATGTAACGAGTGGATTTCATAGTTTTTGTTATCATTTTTGGAGAACCTCAGCTTTTGCTGAATATTGGGATTTAGGGCGGAATTCATAGACGGGAATTGAGTCTGAGTGGGCCCCTAAGTGTATTGATAAGGGAATTCATGCACTCTGCGCGATTCATAGACGTGATTTGAGGGCAACCCTGAGGACGCACAGAGTGTGCAACCCAAATGCACACTCAACGGGATTCATAAACAAAAAATGGCGTTGAGGTGAGTTTCACCCTCAGCTCAACACTGCAATAACCTGAGTGACCGCAGGAGGTCACTTAAGTGCGTCAACTGATAACTTTTATTATTATTTTCATGTAGGTATAGGTACTGGTAATATAGTAGAGCATACATCGTTTATTTTGTTCGGAGTTTATTTAAAAACCACGGCACATAAGAGTAGGTAGGCTGTACCTAAACGGTAGTTAGATGACCAACAGATCCCATTTGAATGTTATACAATCAACAACGAAATATTTCGCAACTTACTTACTTAGTCGCTTCCTCTTCTACCTCCAAAGGGTGTAGAGGATTGACAAACTCTCCTCCATCGGGTTCTGTCCAGGCATGCCTCCTCGATTCGGTCCCGTCGAACTCCTCTCTCCTTGGCAGCCTCCTGCACATTTTCCTTCCAGGTTATTCTTCTCCTGCCTCTCGGTCTGGTTCCTTCAGGACGCGCTTCGTGGGCTCGCTTGGGATATCTGTTGTTCGGCATTCGGACGACATGCCCAAGCCATCTGAGCTGAGCGTCTTTGATCACATGATCCATAGGTCGAACCTTCAATCCCGTCCGTATAGTGGTGTTTCTCACCCGATCCCACCTCGTCTTTTTAGCGACCTTCCTTAGGTACTTCATTTCTGAAGCCTGGAGACGGTCGTACTCCTTTTTCGTCAAGGCCCATGAAACAAAGGCAAACTATTCCGATTTGGGGAAGAGGCAGTCATGGACATCTGCGAACCTGAAGGAGCCTAAAATAAATGGAAAGGATTTATAACCACCACAGCAGGAAGTGCTGGTCGCTCTTTGGATTTTATGCGATCTCTACATACCAAGTTTGTAGTGCATGGTTTTCCGATTCATCTTGGTTTATGGAATGAGTTGGTGGTAGTTACCTAACTTCCATCCGTCATGATGTACAATCAATGAAAATTCCAAGATAATGTGATTGCTTGGATCTCTCCCAAAACCTCACGTCTTCTTTTTGTCCAACAGTCTCATTATACCTATAACTCTTCTTATTTTCAACTACATGTCATCAAAACTAACTGGCGAATTGTTTTCTCATTTTCTCACTTTTTTCCATCACAACTCGATACAAAAACACAAATTATCAGCACTTCAACAAACAAGCAACAAGGATACAATTCAACTGTGGCTGCCCAAGCCAGGATGACTTTCGTCTTTGTCTGATATGGGCTATGTCCGGTCTCCCCAAGGATAAGAGCATAAAAAGCAAAAAACAGTAACCTTAGGAAAGAGTAACCTTTGAGAACTGTTATTGGTCAGTGCGGAATGTGAGAGAGTATTTTCCCGTCCCTTTTCCCTTAAATCAGGGAAACTTACCCCACAACATACTGTCAGGGCTGCTAACCTAAGTTGAAAAAGCATTGAGTGTCCCCTGAGTGCACTGTCAAACTCATGTAATCTGAGTGTGCCCCAACTGTTGAGTGAACCACCCCACTCAACTATTTGAATTCGAACTGGAGAGTGGAGGGTGACCCTCCATTTAGGTGAGTGCGAATGAACACATACTCAGTGTTTGTCTATGAATTCCGCCCATAGTTAGTTGAGAATTGAACGAGAGATGATTCTCTATGAATTTCATCATTCGCATATAAATTTTGTAGCCATTGTGCTTGCACAAACATCTTGCAACACGTATAACACCCACAATTCCATTTTGGTGGAACTATCAAGGATTAAGTGGATGTGCTTTTAGATAATGCCCCATGAAATTCATCACTCACTGATAATTTTTGTGCATCCGTGAACCTGAAGTCATAAGTGTAGATTTATTGCAACATAATGATCTAATTTGGTGATTTAATGATCTAACATTTCTTCATGACAGGATCGATACTAAACCTCTTGGCATTTGCAAACGGAAAATCCTTCGACTACGAATAAATTTCACTGAGTTGTATCTCTGATCACTGTGTAATCACTTTTTAAGGATTACACGGGTTGGCTGATCGAAATAAATTAATTTATCATTTAAAATTGCGCGCAGCCTTGCAAATGTTTGAAGGCGGCGCAACCTGTAAAAGGTTGCAATCATGCACTATGATCGGCGGATTTTCGAAATTATTTTATTATATTCGTGTTACGTTTTTTTGAACTTTGACCACTTTTAACGAAAAGAAATTGTTAACTAACAATTTTATGGCAAAATAACTCTTTCTAAGTATTAATCTGCTATTGAATCAAAGCTTTTGGATTTTAAGCATTTTTTGTATTTTCAGTCGTTTTTAAGTTCAAGCTAATGCAATTCAAGTACAGTTTTCAGCATACTTTCGTGCATAAATTGATTGAAAATCGATTAATTTAATTATAATTAAAACCAAGAAATTGAAATCAAGAGATCCACTCATGAATTGATGGCAGTTTTACGTGAAACGTTTTGTGCCTGGTTTAGAAAGTCACAGTAGTAGCAGACATTTCAGATGTAGACTTCATCAATTTCTTCTCCAGTTCCTATAAGTTTCTGTGAGCATGCGGTATCTTTATGTGGATCTAGATTCCAAAATGTGGACTGCTGATGCATAAACCGAGTTTTGATCAACGAATCTTGGAGGGAGTACAAGTTTCCTGGTTTCTTTCTTTGTAAGTTCCTCAATATTTAAATTCCTAAATGTTTTAATATATTTATTTATTTTTTTATTATTATAACACTGTTTAGTTCAATTTACAAAAACAACTAGTCCCTAGAACAAAGCGACAAAAAAACTGGAACTGCTGCCGATTTTTGGTAACTGAAATTGCAAGTGAAGAACAATTTTGATTGAAGTACGTCTAGCACTGAAGGGTTTATCCTGTTGAGGGAGTGAACGATTGGTGTTGTAATTCTAGCACGACGAATGATAAGATTTAGTTTCATTTTATGAAATGAAAGGAAATGAATTTGGTTGAAATTTACCTACAGGCTTATGTAAACGAGTTGTGTCGGATACTACAAATTGTTACAGTCAAATAACAACCAAATATCAACCTCTTTAAGACTCACGTTCACCAAAAACATATTAAAAAACTCCGTTAAATTTAATTTTGAAGATTAAACCTTTGCGTTTTTCACCAGATCAAAATGTTCCTAGTTTGGAGTAACGGAGTTTAGGCAGACTGATCAATCAAAATTTTGACGATTTAACACGTTTGGCAGTAAAGTCGTCCGTACAACCACCACCTCTCAGCTGATGTCAAGTTCCGATGTGCTATTATCATTATCATCATCTATTATACACAATATTCCTCTTATTCGATAGAAATTGATTGCTAAAGAGTGTCATGGTTTTTTATTTGATGATACTGTTTCTATCGAGAGCTCGTTTTATTGTTCTATTGGAACGAGTTTTGTTTCTCATCATGTTAGGTGATGCAAATAATTTGCTATCTTTCTAGAGAGGTTTCTACTATCAACAAAAACCTACTACACAAAAATAGTTACGTACGTGCCTAGGAATTACACTAGTTTTTAAATCATCAATTTATTCTAAATGTTATTTTCTACATCGTCCTTTCTTGGTACATTGTCCTCGACTGACTAGTCGAATACACGGTGCGGCAGGTGTGACGCATGGGTTTTAAAAATCCCTTACTCGTCCTTGGGGGGGGGGGGGGGGGGGGGGGGGGTAGAAGGGCGAGGTCTCATTGTGTAGCTTACATTGTCCCGTTTCTGATCACACCATGATTTGGACGGGTGAGAATCGAGGTTTTGCTGTACGCACTTTTTTCAAAAGTGGCCGTTCCATCATCGCTTGACAGAGGGCTCTTCACTTGCGCCTCAACATTCCATGTTCAGAAACTGTCTCTGGCGGCAACACAATCAGAAGATGGAAAAATCAGAAGAAACAGGATCTTCAGTAATACCTAAACGACCTGGAGGACTCAGAAATGTAAGACCACTGAAAAATGTGCTTGCTGTTAACTAAGGCAGCAATTGAACAGTTCCCTAGACACTGTGTACGGAAGCAAGCAGTTGTTTTGTGCATGTCTGATCGTTCTTTAAGGAGGATTCTACATAAAGACTTATCATTCCGACCCTACAAGATCATTATTGTTCAAAAATAGATACCTACCCCTTGACTAAGCAAGCAGCATTGATCATTGTCAAGGAATGCTCCTACAAATTACTATTACGTTAACTTTATCATTAGGTGGCCAGCACGCTCGCTAGATTAAGCATCAGCTATTGTTTCTTGTGCCGCTATTTAAACGAAAATGTTTTCAAACATCACCTCACACCTTGGAAGAGCTGAAGACCCGAATAACCAAGGAAGCAAATGCCATAAGGCACTCCTTGAAATGAGCCAAAAATCACACCAAAGCTTCAGAAATCGACTGCCTACATCAGTGTATTGCTGCTGAAGTCCCATCTTTATGTTACATTCATGGGAAACCTTGTTCACCTGTTTTAGAGTGGGGTATTTGGAAAAGCCAGTCAGCTGTTTTATAGGTAGAATGAGTTGGCTTCGTGTGTCCCACCCTCCCACCCTAGTGTATGACCCCTAACCCACCTGTTTTAGAGTGCCTGCACGCTAAAGAGTGGGTATTTGGGGAAGCCAGTGGGGAGCTGGTTATAGGTAGAATGAGTTGGCTGTGTGTGCTTCAAGTCTCTACCTTCAATATTTTTTACATTTATCATCACTTCAAACCCATGCGTTACACCTGCCACACCCTGTATTGTAGTCAATGCCAACTCGCGCAAATTCATCCTTATAAGTAAAAATCACAACCCCACACAAAAGCTACGTGGTCATGTTGATTTCGCGACTATTGGGTATTAGCAAGATTAATTTGCTGGATTTCGGAGAGTTTAACTTGAACCGCCTCAGAGAGTGTTTAAACTCCCACAGTGCTCTGGTAAAACATAGTGAGCAGTAATTTCCGTTAATTTCCATCCTCATTGAGTTTAAACTCGCTAAAATTTTTGGTGAAAGTGGGCCTAAATTATTGATTAATATCCTACCTATTGAGTCTTCCTTGTTGATTTTTTTTTTTTTTTTTTTTGTAAAGTTTTGTTTTTGAATGAGGTATTGGTTCAAATTGCGCCACTCTAGCTAATGTGGATAGAAAATATAAATCAGGAATTTGCAATGTTTTAGATTAGTGAGAAATGTAAAGGAAAATAATGGGTGTTTCTGTCAGGCATAATGTTTTTAGAAACTCCACAACTTTAGAAGGGTGGGGCTTAGGAAGGTCAGCAACCTTTCATTTTGTTCATGCAGTCCTAGCTTTTAGTTACCATGTTACCATCATGGCTCATGGCTCATGTTACCATCATACGTAAAAATCCCATGTTATAATAGTTCTCATCGGGTAAAAGTACACAAGCCCCGGGCTAGGGGGCTTGGTAGGAGTGGGCTACCATTTGATCTGAAATCGTTCTCATAAGTTGGTGGTCAATTGATGCAAAATTGGATTTTCTACAACTTTCCTCTAATACCAAATGTTGTGTAGAACGGCATCGTAGAGTAACGGTGTCGAAAACAGGTGAAATACAAACATTCATGACGCCGAAGAACGGCGTCGAAAGATATCGGCTTATAAAATACAGAATTACATACTGTAGCGCATATCCGTGTTGAAAAACAAGAGCGCTCAACCACATAGAAAATTTGCCCTTGTTTCCGACGACGTTTCTCTTCGATGCCGTTCTATGCTGCGTAACAGCAAAAAATATTAGCCAAAAAATCTCCAAATGTGTAACGGCGTTGAAAAACGGCCGCGTCGAAATGGATACTATAAAACCTTTCTTCGTCAGGTGCAAGCGTTGGGGTGATTTTTAGTCAATTTTTGCAATTTTCCACATAATTTTTGTACTTTCAGCGAACTTTAGAGGATATTTACGTAAATGGGGAAGAACTGGATATCAAATTTATCGACTGAAAGTGGAAGTCATGTGAATTGAATCAAAATATATGGCGATGATAGGTGAAAAGTGCGAAAAAACGCGAAAATAGAACGTTTGTCACCTACTTCGATTTTTTTACACCTTTAAAGTGAACCCCCCCCCCCCCCCCCCCAATCCCTCTTGTCAATCTCGTGTGAAGCGTAGTGTATTGCAGGTTGCCTTGCCAAAGCATCCCTCTGTCTAGTTCTGTGTAGTATCCATCCTTCTTCACCTTTTTAACGCAGTTGTTCTTCGACGCCGCTAACCCTCTCTCTCGTTTTACATGCGGTTATTCTTCGTCACGGTTACACTACTGAGTTTTCGTTTCCACTACTTCTGAAAGTTTATACCCCGCTGTTCTTTGACGCAAGTATCCTCCATTTTATATACGGTTATTCTTTAATGCGGTTGTACTCTAGATTGAGATATTATTTGAAAAACCTCCTTTTCATATGCGGTCATTCGACGCGGCTGTACGCTCCTAAACCAAACTCGATTAATTGTAAACTTCTACCCTTACTTTGCAAATAACTGGTATAGGGACTACCTACTAAAAACTTTAAAACACAACTACTTGCCTAAGAATCAATCAATTTAATAATTTCCGGAGCTGAATCGATACAGAATTGTATCCTCTATATCGTTTTCATGGAACAAAAATAGTTTTGAATTGTATTTTGAACTGTATTTTTCCACCGTTTGAACAGTACGAGAGGTCGCTGACCTTGGTAGTGTTAAGTTCAAGGAAAACTCACATTCAAAGCGGTTTGATTAAATCGGCCTCATAGCTCAACCCATTGAGTGTGGCAACTAAAGAGAAATTTCTCCTTAGTAAGTAAGAACCCAGTTTGAACTCTGTTCGAGATATAAAATATTTTTCGGCTGCAACAGTTGGATGTGTCAGTAAAAACCCGAAATAATACAGAACAATAATTAATTAAATCCCTCCCGAGCCAAAAGACTGTAAACATCACATTCTCCTACGTAGCATCTTTCACTTCCTCACTCACATGAGTCAAAACACACACCGTGACAACGACCTCCCTCAACTGCTGGAATTTTTCCACCGACTTTTTCCAGCGAGTATCTGCTTTTGCCTGCAGTTTTCACTTTGTCATTCGCCCGACCCCAAACCATCCGAGACAGCTGGTGTTACACTCTGGGAAATGTCATGTTCAAGGGAAACTGATTAAATCGGCCTCATAGCTCAACCCATTGGAGTGTTGCGACTAATGAGAAATTTCTCCTCAGTAATTAAGGTCCGAGTTCAAACTCTGGTATCAAATATTTTTGGGCCGTCACATTATGCCCCGCCTCTCAAAAAATGTGGAGGTTCTAAAAACATCATACTTCATGGATGCCCTCCGTAATTGTTGTCTTTATTTTGCTGCAACGATTATACATCTAATGTATCTCGTCACATGGGTTTTGTTTTAGTTTCCTTTTTGAAATGTGATACTGCCGAATTATTCATGAACTTCGTATTAATCGAATTTCATTAGATATATTTTGTTTTCTATTTTACTTTTGGGATTCAACGAATTTTTCTATTCCTCTCAAGGAGACAGTTTTGAATCAAAACTATATTTATAAGAATGGGCTTAGCAATTTGAGTACGTTCATTTCAAGGTGTATCTGACACTAATGTACGGCTCATCAGACAGATTACGTACTAGTTGATGGATGAAATGAAAAAAATTGATTTCGTCGACACGAGACATTTAGAAATAGGTATATTTGTATAGTATTTGGCAACTCTACGTTAAATTCCAAATTTACTGTGACCCATAATATCCGTAGCTACCATTAATTTCATTCTCAATTCTTTTCTCCATTATTATATGAGGGCAATAGAAACCCCAATAGAAAGCAGTCATTTACAATCAATCTTGATTTTCAAGAATTCAGATTAACTGAACCATGATTGAATTTCCTCTTGTAAATTAACCTTCCAGTCATTTATTTCAAGTGATGTCAGTAATTATTTAAGTAATCAGTAATAGTTTTTGGATTTCATTTTAATAGATAGGTCCCCCCCCCCCCCCCTTGCATTATTACATGTTAAATCAGAATATCCTTGTTTAATATTTTTAAGCAGAATATAACTTAATCTTTACATACATACATAAAAAAAAGTTCCTATAATTATTCTGTACATATTATATATATATATATATATATATATATATATATATATATATATATATATATATATATATAACTTGAGGTTGAGAATTGACCAAGCTAGTCTTTGTGTAGAGTTGTTTATATTCCTACGACGTTTCGGTCCTGGAGCAGGACCCTATTCATGTAGATAGTTTACAATTTAGTTCTTCATAAGCAATAAAATGATTGCATTGAATTTTGTTGATAGTCAACAATCAAACGTTAATGTTGACTGCTGACTATCAACAAAATTCAATGCAATCATCACTTTATTGCTTATGAAGAACTAAATTGTAAACTATCTACATGAATAGGGTCCTGCTCCAGGACCAAAACGTCGTAGGAAAATAAACAACTCTACACAAAGACTAGCTTGGTCAATTCTCAACCTCAAGTTCTCATATTTGACTAGTCAGAAACTCACCACAATATATATATATATATATATATATATATATATATATATATATATATATATATATATATATATATATATATATATATATATATAGTGGTGAGTTTCTGGCTGCTGTTTGCCAGATACCTAAATGTAAAGCATGTCGTCCCTCGGGTTGGCTGTGATAACTGATTATCATAATCACTAATTTCAATCTATCACTCATCAACTGGGATCAGGCCTCTTCCAACACTACATCATCATCAATTGGGACTTTAAATTTGTTGTTTATTGTATTGCTGTTGTTCCGTTGTCAGTAGGATAAAGGTACAATCTATATAGTACAGAAACAAATAAAGCGATAGAAAGACGCTGCAAATTATTGCGCAAATATTTATTATTGCTGTATTGGATAGCTTTTCTACGCAAATCATTTGTCATTACATTATCTGAATTCAGCTGCAAAAACATAGCCGCCTACTTAAGAAAAATTAATTACATTACACAAAACACCTATTGGCACTTTACTACTCCTTCTGTATTTGATAAGGGTTGATATCCAAATTCAATAGTTAATCAGAATCTAAGTATATCGACATTGACATAGGCAACCACCAACTGATAATTGTGATAAAATTAATCACCTACCTACTCTTCAATAATCCCTCTATATGTGAAACACGTTGTAATAAACTCCATTTCGATAAAGGATAATTTTATCAGCTGATACGATCGTCTTAGTATATTAGGCAATTTTTAAGGTGGGTTCACCCACCATGCGGAAATGCGGTAAAGCTGTAATGCGTTTAAGTAGTGGAGGGGGTTGGAAGGGGAGTGCGGAAATGCGGCAGGCCGTTCATAACCATCCGGTTGTGTTATCATTGCGTTATCATTGTTGTTGTCTTCTAATATCATTGCCTTTTTCCAAAGAAACATATTCCTCCCGAATTTTCTTCAAACTATCACACATTTCTAGGACATTACAGCTCCATAAACAATGTTGAATAATAACACTTTGGTTCAGTAGTTTCGGAGAAATCTGGAAGGCGGACCTTTTTTTATTTTACGTATCTTGTTACGTAAACCAAATAATTTTGTGTGGGGGGGGGGGGGGGGGTTAAATTTTTTTTTTTCGTTCTATTACCAAGGTGTATTATTGAAAATGATAAATCGAAACCGAGGAAGAAGTCAAAAGACTGAAATTTAAACTTTGCATTGGAAGTTTCCATAGGGTTGGTTGAAAGGGGAGGTCTGGAGACCAACTTGTAGAGTCAATTTTGATCTTAATTTAATAATTTCCTTCAGACTTCTTTAAATTCTGTATCCTAGTTATTCAAGAACCCTTGGGAAAACGTTTCAATATTATAGACAGAATAATTATTTATTTATTTTTTACTATCAAAATAGATGTCGACTATAACTTTTTTATACCTACTCAGTGTTACGTTAGATGTTGGCCTTCGTTCTTCATTAATTTATGTGCGATGAAAGGTTCATAAAACAACATTATCATTGAAGTTTTTCTGAGTCGTTTCTAGAAGCACCGAATTTCATCTCGAGAAACTAGACTCTGAAAAATTCCGTATTATCCCGTATCTACTTATTTTGTTTAAGACCCTGAACACTCAATAGAATTTGGAATTTTGACGTAGAGAGGCCTGAAATGTAAAGTCGTACGTAGACTAAAACAATCTTCTTTTAGAAAATGTACTATTTTGGCTTGTTGAAGGTAATAATTATTGTAATATAGAAGTGCTGAATTTGTTTTTTGTGAACTTAGAAGAGTTTATTAGGAAGTTTCAATTTTATGATTCCTAGTGGATATTATAAGTTTTTAATATTACCTATGTATGCTCAACGTTTCGGGTGAGTAACGATGAATGGCGCCAATGCCAAACTTTGAAGTTGTAATTAAGGTATTTATACTAATAAAAAAAGCGTCTTCGAAAAAATACGAAGATACTCTGATATTTGATTTGTTTTGTTCACTGTTCCTAAAACTCCTTTGCACTTCTGAACGAAGTACCTTAGTAACAAAAGCCATTTCTGTATGTTATCCCTCCAAAAAGACGCTCCTCGTACAAAAGATACCAAGCCACAAAATACATGATATCATATTATTTGGGCCAAGATAATAGTCGGATTCTCTCACTTTTATTGACTGTGTTTATGGGAGACAGACGCTGGCAACGGCTTGGCCGATTTCCGCCTATCGCACAACCGTACTGGTAAGTGTGTTGATGGATTCATTAGTAGGGTAGACATGTATACTTACATTCCATCGTTCATTAAAATTGACGTCATCATCCTGGAGCTGTTTTTTCGCATGAAAACGCACGAAAATAACTGAGATATGGTTGATAAGCTCCAAACAGGCCTATCCTGAAGCTTTTTGACATTTTCATGTCTTTCATATGGCACATAACAAAAAAATCGTCACGAAAAAAATTGTACCAAGTGGCCACAATGATGATTATGACCATCAGAAATGACGTTGACCATTCATAGGTAAACACATGAAAATGTCCCAATGCGTTGCAGACTCGTATGCAAGCGTTTTTATAATGCATATGGAATTTTCTTGGAAACGCACACACACAGTAAAATTACATGATGCCTGCTTTTTAGTTAGTAAAAGAGGAATAAAAAACCATGGTCGGGAGATGAAAAATGCATTAATTTGGCGCGCACTGGAGGTGTGGCCGCCAGCGAACAGGCGTATAAAAATCTCAATACACTGGTAAAGGCTCTTTTGGCCAATTTGTGTGCGTTTCGTGCTTTTGGAGGTCATCCCCATTATAATCTATGATACATTGTAAACTTACCGTACACGTCGACTCGGTATGTTGCTGCCGCCTCCTCTCCGCTGCTGCTACGCTTAATCGACTACAGTAAGTATTTTAATCTGCTACTTATTACTAATTAGTCTTCGGTCCACGCCAGGTTTTGCTGTCTTCCCGCTTTGTTAATGGTGTGTCCGCTTCTCGCCTTCCGGATTTAATTGAGGACCTCAGTCGGTACCCAAGTTTTTTTTGCTCCCCATCAAACTGTCCTACCTCAACGTGCTTTTTGTTAAGCTCGTATTACTTTTCCGTGTGTTGAAGCTAAAGGTTTGTATTTTTGTTCCCAGCAAGCACGAAACGCACACGAATTGGCTAAAAGATCCTTAACACCGTATTGAGATTTCACACCACCAGTGCGCGCCAAATTTATGCATTTTTTAGCTCCCGACCATGGTTTTCTTGTTCCTTTTTTACTAACTAAAAAGAAGGCATCGTGTAATTTTACTGTTTGTGTTCGTTTCCAAGCAACAAAGCTTCAGGATAGGCCGGTTTGGAGCTTAAAATCAACCATATCTCAGTTATTTTAGTGCGTTTTATGCGAAAAAACAGTTCTAGGATGATGACGTCAATTTTAATGAGCGTTCGAATGTAATTGTACAGGTTTACCCTACTTTCATTCATCTCACCCAGACTGAAAATATACTCCTAATTGAATAGTAATATATTTTATTTATAAATTATATTTATAACCCTTTAATGTTACTGTGGATTGGTACGGCGCACTTTACAGCCGACTTCAGCTCTGCATTTCTAAGATGTATATATGTAACCCAAATGTCATTGTATGATGACGCTTCTTCAATGGCTTGGCTGGGTAAATGTGTTGGTGGATCATTTCGTACCTATGATTTTCGAACCAAATTTCATAGACATTGGTCCAGTTGTTTTCTTTAAAAAAAACGGCGGTGGACGGAAGGATTTTTTAATTCAATTACGGTTTATTATTTCAATACTAATGAATCGTTGTAATCGACCAAGAGATGTTTTTTAACCATGCTTTAAAATTTGTTGGTTCACGGTTCAAGATAGGTACGTAGAATCCAAAAATCGAAGAAAAAATCTGTCCGTCTGCGTCCGCTGTACGCCTTCGGTGCCACGTTGTGTCATCCCTCCTTTTATCGTTGGTGATTGAATTAGATGGGATCTTGAATTATTGTAAGGATACACAACAATAGGCATAGCGATTCAAGTTCGACTCAGTTCACGATGAATAAGAGAAGAGCAGCAGCATGAATAAAGAGTACGAGAAATCCCTTTATTTTCAACCTCACTTGGTTTGGGAGGTAGGTTGTTCCATATTAAGATCATGATGATTATCGCAAATGACAGGAAACGCGTATATTTCGACACAGTAGCCATTAGGTAGGCACCTATTTAAAAAACAGAGAAATAGCATCTTTCTGCTTAACTCTGGTGTCGGAATTTTCGGAAACACGAGCGGCCCGTGAATCCGCCTCTCAATTCTCGTTGCGTTACGCAACCGACAATTGATCGCTGTGTTCATTCCAATTGACCAATTTTATTCAAATTTTGTCAGCATATTCTAATAACCTCCTAGTATATACCCAAAAAAATGCAATACGTTCTGATCATTGATTCATGATTTATTGCTACAGTTGTATTCTGTTTGTATATACTCCACTAAAACTTTAAAAAAAAGTGCTAAACAATAATTAAAGTTCCAGTCATGCAGCATGATCGTATGAGCGAATTTTCATAAATGGTCGTATTACATTTATGTTAAATTCTATTGAAATTTGAGCACTTTGGGGACAAATAAAAATTTTATTATACATTTTATAGCAAACTAACTTTTTGTCAGTAATATTCCACTGAACAAACGATTTTGAGGATTTTTACAATTTTTTCAAGTGTTCCTATCGATTTTTAGCTTATTTTAATGTAATTTAAGTACATTTTTCAGTACAATTTTGTGCTTAAATTTTTAAATGTCCTAGTTCATGTTCGATTAATTTTTTTCGAGTAGCATTCTGCTAAAAAATAGAAATTTGTTAATTTTTAGCGGTTTTTTGCCTTTTTTATTGATTTTTTAAGTACATTTTTTGAAATTTGACCAATTTAATGTGCTCAAAAAGTGTTGTCGAACGAACTCATCCTTTCTTTTGAAATGCTTGATTTTTTGGCGAAAGAACGAAGTTTTTATCTCAATTCTATCGAGAGTTATCGTCTGGAATGACACATACATATATATACTTATACATATATATATATATATACATATAAAAAAGCGTTAAAATCCAGGAATCATTTCAGAATGCCTCAAAACAGATTTCGATGAAGAAAATTTTTGAAAATTTTTATTTTAAAATTTTGGGAGCCATTGCAATAGCTTTATTTTCTAAGAAAATTCGCTAAAGCCACAAAAAACCCCTAAATTTTTCAAAAATTCAATTTTTTGAATAGCAGACTAGATTAGATTTTTTGCCATAAAATTCATATACAACAATTTGAGCTCTCAAATTTCAAAACAATCTTATAAATTTATAAAATCCAATTTCTGTTTGTTTGTGCGAGCATCAGGACCGCGCGCGCGCGTGTGTGTATAAAGAACTCAGTCAGTTCTCTGAATCCCCATTTCTTCCCAGTGGGTAGATATATGATATAATATGGTGGGTATCTGACCAGCAAACCAGCTATTGAAATTCATTTGCACGATGACGACACGGCCCTCGCCCGCCTGGGGGGGAACCCTCAACATCCTTGCACTACTACGTCAAGCGTGATCCTTCTACCCGTTTATTGGCCAGTCTATAGTATTTTAAGCTGAAAATCACTACGTGGGGGTGTTTTCAATAGCGCTGAATCCGAATCTGAGGTTAAAAGTGTGAAATTCTACTAGGTGAAAGTTCACCATTACGATTTTAGGAACCTCTCTAATTACCTGAGCGAGCTCTTGAGCCAATTTTGTTCCTATTCAACTTAAGATGCCGAAATTTGGAACGGTGCTTCTCTGGCTATGGCACACATAACTGTAAATAGTAATTCCTCCTCAGTTCTGACATAGTTGATTAGAAATTTATTTTATGGCCCACCGTGGTGATCTGGTGAACAAGTCCTGGTCGAGCGAGCGAAACGACCGGGTACAGCAAGTACCTACCTATGTATGTATTTATGAAAAAGCATTAAACAATAGAATTCATTTCACAATGCCTCAAAACTGATTTTATTCAGAAAATGTTCGTAAGTTTTGATTTTGAAATTTTTGAGCCCATGTCCTACATTATTATTTCACCTATATAATATTCCTATTATGTCTGGATTTTCCACAACAATCTGCCTAAGTGAAGTTTAGTTTTGACATGGATATGTCTTTTGGCTGGGGGTCAAGGAATTTTTCGCGACACTTTTTTTTCCCGACCGATACTTTTTTTCCCGATCGAAACTTTTTTTCCCGACCGGCACATTTTCTATTGATTTTCACGTACAACCAAGGCGTTACTAGGGAAGAGTAACTCCCATAGTTTTCATAGTAGGAAAATCTTTCGCCACTTTTTGGAATGCTCTCATTTTACCATGACATTTCATGACCTTTGTTGTGTCAAGGAATGCTGATTTATTACTCTAAGTTAAAAACTAATATTGTTTTGTAACTATAATGGAATAATCTTGTGAAATGAAGGCACTACATGGTTGATATACAATTGAGTAGTAGGTACCAACTGGTAAGCAGTAGGTACTAGACATATCCATGATCTTTTGTTTTTCCCATCAAGGGAGAAATTAAACTACTTTGACATGGATTTTCCTTAAATGGATTTCTTAGCACTGGGGATAATTCAAAATTTCGTCAATTATTCGAAAACAAACCTGATTATTCGATAATAACTACCATATAACTCAGAAATTCGCGCTTGTGAACACTTTATTAGATCTGGACGAAACTTTTTTTCTGCAGTTGCATCTTTAGTTTCCGCTATAGAATCCGTTATCGTTAAGTAGGGACCAAGAAGTTGAATTCCTTCTACGTGCCATTCGTAGCCCAGCTCATCTTGTTGCCGTTGGGGGAATGGAGCGCAGGAAGAACGTTTCCTCCGGTCACTCAAGTTGACCGCAAACCCGACGATTAGGCTGCGATCGCCCTCGTTCCTGCGGACCTCCAACTCCAACTGTGTTGTGCATACCGACCTATCAATAGGTGCCTACTTTGAGAGTGAAGAATCCATCACATTTTCCTGTAACGGGCCTCCTACTCAATTCTAGACAGGGCCTATGAGGCCGACTGAACAGATATTGGTTTTGCTACGAACTAAATCACTCGCGACGAAGTTGCGGAAACCCATTTCAAAACGGAATTTAATGAAAAAACAGTCTATTTCCACGAAAAATATTAGTTACAACGTTGAATCGATTTGACGATTAGGTCATCATCAGTAACAAACAATAACTCAACAAGTAGTCAACAAAGTTATTGTTTGTTACAGATGATGACCTAACCGTCGAAATCGATTCAACATTGTAACTCTTTATTTTTATTGGAAATAGACAACATTCTTTCACTCAATTCCGTTTTGAAGTGGGTTTCCACAACTTTGTCGAGAGTAATTTAGTTCTTATCAGTTCTGCAAGTCGAGCAGAAATCGCGAGTTGGTTTTGCTTCTGAGCCTATTATAGCTAAACGTAGCAATACCTATACGTAGCAGAAGCATTGTTTTCGTTGAACAATTTGTGGTCTCCTTAATCAACATTTCCATGTCTAACTTGGCCGACGTTTTTTATTCTCAATTCCAAATAGACCTTTGTAATAGAAAAAAAGGGGATTCTTATGTTTTCTGGCACACAGAATCGTTTGAGATGTGTCCCAGACTGATTAGGAACGATATGCTTGGGTGCAGCGGCGGCAGTCGCTCCCGTTTCTGCGGACTTGTGTGGGTAATATATGATATGCTTACCTACCTATGAAAAGGTACCTACTTGGAGAGTTAAGAAGCCATCACATTTTCCTGTAACTGGCCTTCTACTCAGGGGCCATGGAACTCATGACAGGGCCGAGCGGGTCGACTGGGACCGATATGGGGTTCAGAGGGAAAACCAGCCTCCCCTTTACCTATGTATGTCTATGTTTTTTTCACGTATTCGGTCTTAGGATGGTCTGAATTGGATTTACGGATTGGTTTTACGTTGTGTGTATGTGGTTCATTTTGTTCCTGATGCTTGGCTTGTCCCACACCCCCTTGGATCAATTCTAATAGGTCCGCCCTCTTATACGAGAAGGGTCTGTATGACCAAGGTTCAGACGGACGTCCTGAAAATTAGTTTTTCTCAAAATTTCAAAAAGCTGAGTTACCTGGTTGGTCCCCTGTACCCTTCATGTTGGTGTACTACGAAAAATATGTATCCCTATATTTATTTCCTCCAAGACCACAATTTCTACTCGGATTTAACGTTTAGGAGCGTAAAACATTTTGGTGTGTCTCTCTGTGTGCCCGATTAATGCTGTCATCGGAGATTACAGTTTGACCTCGATATAATTTTCGAGAAACCCGACTGGGGTTGAAGATGGTCCCCTATGAATTTCATCGCTACCGGATTAATAGTAGCCTCTGCACCTGAACTGTAAAATTCTTGTAACAAGCTAAATTCTCACGGATTTAACTGTAATTCTCCAGGTTTCGTCGGGTTGGAGTCTAGTCCCTATAAATGAGTCTGTTCCCGTATTAAAAGTTGCTAAGTTACAACAAATAAGCTTGACAATTCTACTATAATTTGTTGACAGTTCCTTCACGTTTAAGTATTTATTTTTATGTAACAAGCTGGCCCGCTCCCTTCGCTCGCTCGTCCGAGACATGAATGTATCATCACATAAATTTCTACACAATTGTGTTAGTACTGCCAGGCAAATACTATCTAAAGTTACATAGAGATTACCACATCAAGAGAGGCTACATACAAATTTCGGCATCTCGAGTTAAAAGGAACACAATTAGCCTCATTAATATTTGCTGAAAAACCGATAAAAACTACAATCAAGCTAAAAATCCTAAATCTTTTAAAATCGTAGATGATTATTTAGAACGAGTTTTTTTTTTTTTGCCATAAAGTTGGCAGTTAATAATTTGTTTGCTCTTAAAGTGCTCAAATTTCAAAACGAAGACAAATTTCAAAATGAAACATTCAATAATACGTCAATTTACGAAAATCCATTCGGACGATCATGCATGGCTGGAACTTATCAGCTGTTCTGGGAAAGTGATCGAATGAATTTCTTTTCAACGGTATTCAATATTTTCCGGGTAATCTGTCGATGAGTTGCCTTGCATCAGCTGAGCCTCCTCTCCAACCCACGAAATAGATCGTTGTCGCAGCCTCTCCGGCAAGTCGTATCCCCCATCCGTGAGGTTACGACCAGGCGAAGTCGGCAGGACGAACATTTGGCCGACACGCTGGGTAGCTTTGTAATGTCGTAGTTGCCTCAGACCGATATCATCCTCATCTCATCAGGCCGGCAATCTGGTGTTTTCAAACGAGTTCTTACCTACCAACTCTTGTGTAGTTTTATCCACTGAAAGAAAGTTTCAGTCACGTAGCGTGGTCTTATGAGCGAATTTTCGTAAACTATCTTATTGTTACATAGTTTTGAAAGTTGAGAACTTTGAGTGCAAAGAAATTATTGTGCATAGGTTCAATTTTTTTAAATGCTTTGGTTCATTGTTGATTAACTTCTTTCCACTAAAATTCTACTAAAAAAATGAAATTCAACTCTTTTTAGCCATTTTAGCGAATTTTTGTGGAAAATTAAACTATTGCAATGGCTCCAAAATTTTCATATATATATATATATATATATATATATATATATATATGAATATATATAATATATATAATTCAATTCAATGAAGTGGCTCTACAGGAGCATGTATAATTAACACATTTTTGTTTTTTAGAAATACAGTAAGTTACACCACAAAACTATTTTTTATATTTCGGCTTATTTGCCTTTTTCAAAATATACGGAACTTCAACAGTTTTTGTGGGAATTTCGACGTTGATTTGCAAATAAACTTGCCACGGAGAAGATGGTTATCCAGCTATCGCCTGATGTTTAACCCCGGAGGATCGTATGCGCCCAAAACATTCGAATGTGCTTTTTCCGATTGATGAAGCATCCTTTTATTTTCTCCTGGCCTCATCTTTTTTAAACTTTTATGCCGAAACAATCGTTAAATGTTGCATCATGCGTGGAGGCATGGTGACTCACAGGCAGATCTTCCGTTCTTCTAACCACTGATGATCTGTGATTGTTGACACGCAGGTTAAGTTGTGTCTCGGCTTTTCCTACATACAATGCAGGGCATTCTTTGCACAACAACTCATATACATACATTGGTGTTTGGCAGTCTGCTGACCCTTTGGATGTATATGAGTTGGGGTTATTAGCCGAACTGAACGTTCGTTCTTCTTTGACGATTGGACAGACCTTGCATCGCCGCTTACCACAGGAATGCAGTACTCTGGGGGGTGGTGCTGTCCTATTTGATCGCCTATGGGTCAGAATATCCATAACTGACGACGCTTGGCGGTAGGACATTGAAGGCACTTACGGGAAAACCCTTTTGGTGGACGTATTAGCTGAGAGTATTGTGTAGAGATCCTTTATGATTCCATAGATCCTCTCAAAAGCAAACAAGAATGTAGTGGTTAGGTGGACCTTATCATTCGTATTTCGGGGTGTTGGGTGGAACTCAATATGGAAAGGAATAACTTTCTGCCTTATTACGTTTTTCGGGTAACCCCTGTAGGGGGAATTTGTATCATGTAGCAGTGTCCTTGTACTCACAGTGGCCACATGATACGTCATGATGTGGTTGCCAAGCAGATAGCAGGCGCTTTGTCATCCAGAGGTTGGGATGTCGAAAGGGAGAGACTACACCACATGCCGAGTGACCAAGGCAAGAAGCCGGATATCGTTGTCGTCAAGCCCGATGGGTCTGCCATAATCCTGGATGTCCAGGTTGTCAGTGGCAGCGTGGACATGGAGCAGACCTAACGGGCTAAAATAAATAATTATGACAGAAATGGCCTGCGGCAAGCGACTTCCGAGCTAAAAGTAGTGGCAACTAGTATCATCAAGGTCATTGCTGCGACCATGTCATGGCGCGGGGTGTGGTGCGGGAAAAGTGCCACGGAGTTACTACAGTTGGGCATCTTGGCGGGAGTGCTCCGTGGTAACACCACCCGCGTCCTGAGTGGTTCTTACTTGAACTAGTGGTCATTTTATAGGGGCACTTTCTGCCATCCCATTCTTCCTCCTCATCCTACAACTTCCCTTATCCTTAGAGCCGGCATCGGGTAAAAGTAGCGTCCTCCCCACTTTTTATTGATTCATTTGTTTATTTTGCAATTTAATGGTATGCCCAAAAAAAAAAAAAAAAAAAGTGTGTTTGTGTCACTCTAAACGATAACTTTCCTTAGAATTGAAATAAAAATTCTGTTCTTGCGCCAAAAAATCAAGTTTTCCAAATGAAAGGATGAGTTCGTTGGCCAGCACTTTTTGAGCTCATTAAATTGGTAAATTTTCAAGAAAAGTGCTGAAAAAATCACTAAAAATGGCTACAAATTGTTGAATTTATATTTTTTAGCAGAATTTTGCTCAAATAAAGTTTATTAAACTGTATTTATAGAAAGTATGCTAACGAAATAGTTAGTTTTTTCGAAAGCCTAATTTGGTATTAATAATTTGGTAAATTGTTTAACTGCAGAAGCATTTATTAATATTTTACGTAGTAGCAAACATTTTAATACTCAGATTATTCTTGGGATTATTCATTCCTCAAACCTGAAATCCAATCTTTCTAGTTTATTCCGACTAAATCTGTTGATGACTTGGTTGGTGAAAATATCAATATCAGCCTTTGGACTAATTATTTATTAATTCTTTTGGAGTGGTCGTGAAGATATCTGCTGCAGTTTAAAGGTTGTAGGGTATAGAGTATATGTTTTTAAGTAAAGATTGAGGAAAAGTAGCAGTAAGTAAATTTTTTCCCAAGGTCCTTGGCAGGGGCGGATCCAGAAATTTTTTCCGTAGGGGGTCACAGGGTAGAACAATATGAAAAATAACCAAACGAACAGAACAAACCGAATTTTCTTACAGACTGACAAAGCCAGAATAACCTTATGCCTAAACTCGTCCAATTTGTCTACTTAAAAACTAATTGTAATTATTTATAAAATTCATTGTTTATGTAAAAAATAGTTTTTAATATTTATTAATTATTTAGCTGATAAATGTATTTATTTTCAATTTTCTTCTAAAAAAGTGTCTTAATGTGTTTTCAAACAAAGTGGCGCCTTTTATGGCAGAGTAGCTAACTTCAGAATTTGCAAATCAAAACATTGAAACCACAACCATCGATTGTTGATCTCAGTGAATTTAGGATCTACTGAATTTGGCAGGAAAGTAAACGAGAACGGGAGTTGAACTTCTGAGTTAGAATTTCCTTTTACGTTCACGTTTTTAATTATATGCTGAATTCTTAATCGATTCAGAATATCTGATCGATCCCATAACCACCACCTGCCATACAACACGTGTTCTATTTCAGATCAAAATAAATGCGAAAACTGAATAGTCTTCAATATTAACGAGGCCAGAGCTCGATGAGCAAGGAGGTGGGCTCTTAACATCTCTAGCATAAGCGTGACCTGTCGTAACTTCTTCTGTACTGAGAACAGCATAAATTAGGTTGAACAGATCGGTTAGGCTACTCTCTTCCATGATGACCCCACAGCGCCCATAAACGACAACAAATGGCAGAAGGCCCCCAGACAGGAGCATAGGCGCATGTGCACCCCCAGTCAAACCAAAATAATAATAATGTTTCAAAATTTCTCCACTCTCATAAAGTTAGCTAGTGAGCTAGTGACAGAATACGGGAAATCTAAATCTACGCGCGAAACAGAGAATGTTTCGATTTTACCGATTCGCTTCCTCTCGTTAGTGCGATGAAGAAATTTATCCATCCATTTGGAAATTACTTGGTATTTTACATACGCTTCCTGTGACCGCAGCCACTGCAGAAAGGAGTTTTTCAACTCTCCGTCGTCTCAAAACTTGGCTGAGATCAACTATGGCAGAAGACAGACTCACTGGGCTTGCATTGTTACACGTTCATCGCGACATCGAATTAGACATCGATGCGATAATCAACAGATTTGCGAAACAAAATAGAAAATTAGACTTTGTGTTATAAATTATCGCAGTTGATCGCAAATGATCCCAGTTGGAACTTTTACAAATGTAAACAAATCACAAGTGTTGCTACAAATCAAATACATAAAAAAAATTAGTATTCTATAAAAAGATTAGTCGCTATTATTGTTATATTTTGTTTCCAATGTTTTTAGTTTGCAATATGGTAAGTTAACTTTGGTCGTTTGGTTTGTTTCTGGTTTTTGATTTTACAAAAATTGGGTTCGTTTTGGTCGTTTGATTTTTTTTTTTTTTTTTGTTATTGGGTTTGTCAACAATTTGTTGTCGTTCAGCTCTGCTTTTTGAAATGCAGGCTGATTCTGGGGGGGGGGGGGGGGGGGGGGGGGGGGGGTCATGACCCCCTGTGACCCCCCCCCCCCCCCCCCTGGATCCGCGACTGGTCCTTGGATCACATTTTTCTAGACTAACGTTAGTTGCCCAGTGCCTCACAACCGCTCTCAACAGTGTGAGCGATGTAACCCAGGAATTACCAAACTGCCTTCTGAAAGTGGATTATTTTAATCGCCGTTTTGCTGTTGAGATATCGCGCTTCCCTCATCAAGATAAACATCATCTTCATTTTCCCGCTAATTATTTTGATATCCGCGGAGCTGTTGACGAAATACTAACCTTCACGACTAGCGAGTGTTGAGGGAGGGTAGGTCTGCCCCCGCACGAGCGCTCAACGCTTGCAAATATATGCGAGGGATACCGAGAGAATATATACGAGAGGTACTAAATCTCTTTTCAAAACTTTCTGTAACATATTACTGGCTCTATTAAAAGAAAAAATAAAAGAAAATAATAAAAAATTTAATAATAAAACGTAAAACAAAAAAAAGCTGCAAATTATTTCACAAAGGTTTATTATTTTTTCAATTGAGTTTGACCGTAGTTTTAGTTGGCGTACGCCATAAGGCCCGTCCAGACTCCTCGGCATGTCCTATTTCGAGTTGCCACAACCTATACTTCTATAATTATATACGTATGTTTATATTTCTCGATTTGAGCTCCTATCTATTCAAATAATCATTGCCTTAATAATATCATTATCTAAGTACGTACGAAAAGTCGAGAGGATTTGTTATTAAATATGCGTAGGCAAAGCATTGGTATCAACACACAAATATGACCTAGAAAAAAACATATATTCATGCCTCGAAGGAACATGAAATTCGAAAGCAATACAAGTGTAGGAAGTTTTCCACGCCACCCTGGAGGTACTCCCTAGGTCTCGTTACCTCACGACCGGAGGTTCACCGCCCTATTACGCTTACACTATCATATCACTCATATTTTTCCATCAATATTCATTTGAAAGTTGTGCATTTTGAGATGAGTGAATTTTGTCCTAACATGAGAATAATAATTATTAGGTTGTGCAGTTGTGGTCGTGCATGATCTGGTCCTAAAGTGTTCTGTTGCGAAGTCCTACTGCCCATTGTTATCCTAACCGTGGAATATTAGCTTGCACAGTTGTCGTTGAGCAGGTTGGAGTTTTAACACGTCAGTCTAACACTCAAAGCTTCGAAAAATACACTTTTTCGCCGGTTTCGGCCCATAGCATCTATGCGAGTAAAGCGATCGGGATGGTTAAACGTTAGGACCAACTAGACCCCAAATGGAGTCTATGTGCGAAAGAACGGGTTTTTTAAGTCAATTCTTGGGCCTTTTATGGCCCGGACGGCGAACGGCGGACGGACATTTCAAATTTGGATTCTACGCACCTTGAAACGTAAAGTGACAAAGTTTGAGGGGGGGTGTTATAAAATTGTTTTGCTATACGATCACATAGGCTTATTATTGGAAATAATAAACCAATTAATAATAATTGTAACAAAATAAAATTATAATAATCTGCCGAGTTGGGTGTGGTAAGCAGCTATGATCAGTGAAATGTTCTAAATTATCCTTAAAGATTCTCCATAGCGGGATTTCTATGTTTGGGGGGGGGGGGGGGATAGTAAATCAAGATGTAGCGTGAAACGTCAAAATCCGTCAATTAGGAAATGACGACATGATGCTTGATGCAATTTGCGTTTACGCATGTGCATTCCCTGGAAATTTAATTAAAATCGGATGATAACTGTGGGAATTAAGCTTGTTACAAGGATTACGGATACACGACCCACTTTTTTTTTTTTTCAATTAAAACACCTCTCAAAGGCGGAGAGAGCATAGCATTAAATCAAACTAGGAACAACTAAATTTAAAAAATGGTGGGGAGGACGTCCTCGTATTAGTCTGTCGATGTTCTTGACTATCTACTGACTCATGCAGCGCAACAACAAACTCAGCGGGCACACTCACACAGATTTTTTTTTTTTTAATTTCTTTTTTTTTCACACATTGGAATACATAGTTGGTATACACGGTTGATCATACTAAGGGAGACTGAATGCGTATGGGCTAAGGCCGTGTCCTACGTGGACGACCAAAGCGCGCGAGCGAGCGACCCGCGCGTGCGAGCGAGCGACCAGCTGATTTCAAACAAGGTAAAACAAACGAAGTGTCCTACGTGCCACCGGCGGCGCCGCGATTCGCGATGAGGTCGCACGCTCGGGTTTGATTTTCAAACCGGTTTGATTTTGGTCGCGCGCTCGCCTGGTCGCGCTGCCGGGAGGTTATATTTGTGTTTTCAAGTTTTGTTTGTGTTCCCGTATTTTTATAATTCTTTCCCCGGAAATGGCAGGTATTGACTGCGATCTGCTTATTAGTGAAATTCAAAAAAGAGAAGCGTTGTGGAACAAGCGCAGTAAATCGTATAAAAACAGATTTTTGGTAGAAGCATTGTGGAAAGAGGTCGCGAATCTATTGAAGTTGCCAAGTTAGTGGTATTATTTACTTCTTATTATGAACTTTTATTATTAAAATAAGCTGGTAAGTGGGTAAAAACATTGCCTGTGTTGCTAGCATCAATTAAGTACAATAATTAGATAGGAATAATTTATTTAGGTAGGTATTAGGTTAGGTGTAATAGAAGAAAATATAATTTATTTAATTGATTTATTCAACAAATCTATTTACAGTGCTAGGTACATAGGAATAGTTTTAATCTCTTTGCATAAAATATTCACTAAATATTTTCCTTATTTGACTTGCAGAAGCTGAGCACCTATTATTATTGTGGGAAGGTCGGAAATTCTGTAAATTTTGGCGAGTCCGGGAAAAAGGGTTATTTCTAAATTCGTCTGCTTCCTCTGCCTACCTTTCCTGTCTATTATAATGTTGTGTAATAAAGTAATCGCTTTAACAATGCGCACATCATTCTCAATGCTGGTCTCTATAGGCTTCAATAAAACTCAATCAATAAAACTCAATCAATAAAGCATTGCTGCATTATTAGAAAGAAATAAGTTGTTCATAATATCGCAAAAATAGAAACAAATTTTACACTGGTAACCTCGCAAGGATTCTAGACGCGTACTGTGGACGCCTACTGTGGACACTATAGCGGCGCGCGCGAGCGACTTGAGGTCGCTCGCACGCGCCGGTCGCTCGCTCGCGCTCTTTGGTCGTCCACGTAGGACACGGCGTAAGAGTTGTTTTTGATATATCGCTATATGCATCATTTCTATAAATTGGAAAATCATGCTATTTGATTGTCAAGACTGGAAAATGACTTGGACATTTCCAAGAAATGACAGATCAAGATAAATTGAGTTTATTCGCCCCGCATTGGAGGGTGAAGTTGATAGAGAGATCTAATTTGTTGATTTTATCGTGGAAAAAGAAAAAAAAAGTTGCTTTTCATTTTCTGTCCATAGAATTATCATCGACGTATGAGAGAGAGAGAGAGAGAGAGAGAGAGAGAGAGAAAGTTTTTTTAGTTTCAAGTTACAAATATTGTTGTTCAAGATAATCCATGTATACATCTGCAAGCACAAGAGATAACGGAGAACCCATGGCAACCCCTGACTGAGTACATGTTCCCTCAAATAGAAAATGATTTTGATCCATACAAACATACATCAAATTGCGCAACCCATCGAAAACATTAGAAAATATCAACTGTAGAGGCATGAATCAGTCTGCAAACCGCATCTACAGCTACATCGATAGTGCGGCGATATTTTTTTGTGAACAGACTAACCACGTCAAAAGATGCAATTTTAGCATTTGAAAGCATCTGAATGACCATAATATTGTCAATAATACTGAGAATGTACATATTTTTAAACTTTCTTTTGATTTGTGAACTGCCTTTCGAATTATTGTTTCATCTTCTGAAGTTTGGTCAGATAAAGATTTGATCAGTATTATCTTCTTGGAAATATTATCTTCTAGATATGTTGGAGTCTAAACCGGACAATCGCACACCCGGAGAGAGAGAGATAGAGAGAGAGAGAGAGAGAGGAGGAGGAGGAGGAAGGGAGATAGATGAAGAGAGGGGGGAGAGGAGTATATATATATATATATGAAAAAATTTGTATTCCGGGAATCGTCAGAATGCCTCAAAACAGATTTCCATGAAGGAAATTGTTCATTAATTTCGCATCAATGTAGTATATGTATAAAATAGACAATAACACTACTTAGGATTGAGAGAAAAATTTCGTTATTGTACTTAAATTCTAGCATTCCATAAGAAAGGATGTTTTGTTTGCCAGCACTTTTTGAGCACATTAAACTGCTCAGATTCCAAAAAATATGCTGTTTCTAAAAATGGGTAAAAACCTATTTATTTTTAATTTTTGATAGATAATGAAAATTGCTTATCCGTTATAAGGATATTAAAAGTAAACAAGAACAATAAGAAATTCAAGCATAAGCTTATGCTCAAATCTGTACTTGAATTTCATCCAAATATATTTAAAAAATCGATAAATACTTTGAAAAAAAGGAATTAATGGTAAAAAACGTTTTTTGTTAAGCTGAATATTATTTAGAGGAAAAATTCATGCCATACAGTTTATTGTTAGCGATTTCTTCGCATACAGAGTTCTCAAATTTTAGAAGAATTAACATATATATAAAACGAAAACTTATAAGAATTCGTTCATACGATCATGTTGCGTGGCTGGAACTTTTTTTTCTTGGTCGATTACAAAGGGTCAGTATTGAAAATAATAAACCAAATCTTGAATGCAAAAATACTCTAAAATTGAGCGTTTAAAAATATCTGGATACCGTTGTTGTTGACTATTAGAATCGATCCAAAAAAGGTTTTCAAACAAAAGTGTTAACACCCCGTACAAACGAAGGGGTCAAGGTTGAACTTAGTCAAACGTAAATCTGTCTCTCATCTCAACATTCTGTATATTATGTTGATAAAAGGATCTACTACAGGAGGCGTACGATCACGTCGTGTACCTGCTATATAACAACTCATCACAACTTAATTGGGTTGTCTCTTCATCGGATCTCAGACAGGCTGGGACTCGGAATAAATTAGAGGCTTTTTACGCAATGACCGTTCACGACGAGGAAGGGCGTTAGTCACCATGACTTCACCATCTGCCCTATTGAACAGTTTAATCCGGATTATACCTCAACCGAGATTGGAAATAATTGGTGTAGGAGTGACTTACTGATATACGAATGAGATAGAGAAACAAAATAACAAAAAAATTGTCTCCACTTTATGGAAAAACCAATTTATGGAATGTACCGTGTCAACCCACACGAGATCTTTAACTGAACTGGAGTACAACTACTATCTAATCGGAGGAGTCCCTCTTAACAGAGTTGTCTTGACCAGGAGCCTTGTAATTATTCTGGACTCGAAACTAACTTTTAACGATCATATGGATGCTGTAGCTCTGAAAGCTCTGAGAGCCCTCGGTTTTCTCAAAAGGCGCACACGAGATTTTTCGTCAGTTGATGATATTGTGGTGCTGTTCAAGTCCTTGTTCTTATAATGATAGAAGTGGATAAAAGAGAATATAATCTTTGATTTTAGTTTTTGTAATATAGCGATGTATTTCGTATGAAAATATATTCACGAACTGAGAGATTGGTTTTCGTAGTAAACACAAACTGAAACCTTGACAGTAATTATAAATAAAAGTATCAATGAAATAATACTGGAGTCGGAATTAACATCCCAACATCCCCTCTCGATCGCGACTTCTTGTGGTCTTCCCATAGAGACGTCACACTCATGAAGCTTTTGCAGAAACGGCGCTTCTCCCTGCGAACAATCTTCGTCAGTGAGTCTGCAAGCATCATTGATGTAGGAATGTAAGAGAGAAGGAGTAATCCTTTTTCAATCTCTTCACGTACCTAATGGTAACGGATATCTATATGTTTTGTGCGTGAGTATGGCGCCCATTCTATTGCTCCCTGACTGTCCGTTTTGATTGAGATAGAGGCTTCAGGAACACCGATGCACCAGAACAGCCCCCTCAGATATGTGACTTCTCTAGCTGCGTCTGATACGGCGACATATTCAGCTTCAACACTACTTCTCGCAACTGAATGTTGCTTCCGGGATTCCCACGAAACAGCTGCTCCGCCAAACTTGAAAAGATATCCAGTGTATGAATGACGATCAATGATGCAATTACCCCAGTTTACATTAATGGGGACTTCTGGTCCCCCTTTTATGCAGCTTATAAATATCCATTGGAGAGGGTTCAACGGAAGTTCATGCGCTACCTCGCATTCCAACTGAAAATACCTTTGGATCAGGTTGATTTTCGGCACCGGGCGACCAAATACGGATTGCTTACTGTTGAGAGCTGTAGAGAGGTGGCACATCAGTTGAAGGGGCACGGAGGGGAGGGATCTTCCCGAAGAAGATCATCCAGAGGCCCCTGGAGAGGACTTGAAACCGCTGGGTTATTTAGGGGGGTCGCTCCGCCTGCCGCCAGCCAGTCCGACCCGCCGCAGACCATCGCGCTCCACCTACCCCTCAGCTCAGAAGAAGACGCGAGTTCACTAGGCCGTGAGAAGGTACGTGGAAATAATATCCTTATGCCCTTATTAATGTTTTTGAAAAAACACTTAATAGGATAAAATTCCTCAAAATATTGGGTATCCACCGGTCTAGCCAATAAAATTTACAATTTATTGATGAAGGTACATGACATTTTGAATTTTACTTTATAAACAAGAAATGAAATTTAGCAGCGAAATAGAGAGAAGGAAATCGTGATTTTTCCATATATTTGAGAAATATGTTGCTGAATAGCTCAATTTGTCTTGAATTGGCTGAAAATGTAATGGAAAAGTCCGTAAAAAAATATAATGTAAAACAATTTGAATTTTATTGCAGACTATTACTTGTAAATTGTTTGTTAAATATGAATTTGAACCTTAGGAATTTCGTTCATGAAATTGTGCATTAACAAAAATGGCAAAGATGTAGATCCATCTAGGAGCTAATCCACATAAACCCTGAACATTTAATCAAAATCGGTCTGTTAGTCAGTGTTTCACGTGTGTCAATGAACATTACTTTTACGGATGCGCCATTCAAAGTAAAATTTATATGGAGCATCTCCCTGAAACCTATACCCAACTAGCCTCCAAGTTTAAACAAAATTGGACAAAATTTGACGTCTTTAGAATTTCACGTTTGCGCATACGAGCACGCCATTATAGATGGTCTGACAAAAATGAAATCTGAAAACATCATTTATCCAATGAAATAGAGGGTTTTCTTGAACATTGACCTTCTATGAAAATACATTATTCGCGTCGGTTTCTACGTATTTTGGTTTATCATTTTCAATAATGAACCTTTGTAATCGAACGAGAAAAAAAAACTGTTCATCACGCCCCGAGAATGTTTTGGTTTACCAACGTTTCAAAATGCGTAGAATCCAAAAATCGAAATAAAAAAATCAGTCCGTCCGTCGTCCGCGGCTTTTCTCCGAAAATACTAGACTCTAGACCAAACTATATGAAACTTGTGTTAAAAATCACATTTGGGGTCTAGATGGTCCTAGAGGCTCGGCATCAATTTTTATCACCCCTTAAGGCCTTAAGGGTTGAATTAAAGGGCTAAACATTCAAAAAATTGAGATCTCGAAAACTTTGTAAGTGACACTAATAATTTTTTGCTTGTCAGTGATAAATATAGTCCCAAAGAATCGATTGAAACCACCCGCAACGCTGTACGTTGAATAGTTCGCTTTCCTTAAGGGCTTGAACATTAAAAAAAAAAATCCCTGCTAGCGGATGTATTGAATAGACGATCAAGCTCGAAAATCCATCAAAAATCGCTAGATACTGGAATACATCAAAACTGCCTTGTAAATATGTATAAGCTGATGTGATGCCAAAATTGGAATTATCTGGTGATATAGTTCCAATGGAATTTATTTTAACGTTGCGAAATCGAGGTTATTTACTGTCCGTGTGGATGTACCTACTAGTGAAGTATTGGTGCCTAAATGCTAAATTTCATCTCTTAAATTGCTCCCAAGTCTTCGTATAGGTAGTGGACGCATTGTTTTCATTTTCGAGAGATTTAAAACTTGTGGTCTCCACTAAAATCAAACGGCTGTTGTTTTTGTACAGTAGTAAAGTTTCCACTCGCATTTACGTTTTTGACTATTCTGAACAACTTTCGGTACGTGTCTTTCTCTCTCTATATGTGTGTGAATGTCCGCAAATCCTTGTAACAAGCTTAATTTTCACAATATTCAACCGGTTCATATGAAATTTTCATGGTATGTGCGGGTTTGGGTGGAGATGGTCCCCTATGAGTTTCATTGTTCCCTAATCAATACTTCACTCGGCGCATGCGCAAACGTAAATTCCATCAACCATAATTTTCTCACGCCCCCGTTGTTCGATCTCGCTCAAATTTGGAGGATAGGTGGAAGAGGTTAATTCGAGCATTCCCTGGCAATTTCAACATAATCTTATCAATAGTAGCTATTGCACATGTGTGAATATGTATCCTTTTTTAAACGAACATGATTTCAACAGTTTTCATCTGATTTTGATAAAATTTTTAGGGAATGTGCGGGTTAGGCTGTAAATGGTCCACTTTCAATTCCACACTTCTTAAATCATTACTCCATTTTGCGCATGCGCAAACGTAAATTCCTTCAAACATAATGTTTTACGCCCTTGTCGATCAATCCCGCTCAAATTTGGTGCATAGTTGGGGGACAATGGTTTAATTATTCCATGTTAATTTCAACATGATTGCATCATTAATAGCTCCTGCTAATAAAGATGCGATCCTTAAGTGTACTCCAAGGAACATGGTCTAGTTTTCATCAGATTTTGATTACGTTTTCTGGGAATTTGTGGGTTAGGCTGTAGATTGTTCCCTACCAATTTCATTTTTCTCAAATCATTTCTCCATTCTGCGCATGCGCTAACGCAAATTATTTCAAGCATCATATTCCCGTTTTTTTAAACATTTCTACTGTGTAGCGTGAAATTGCGAGGTCTTGGAACAGTAAAAGTGTGAACCCTTCTCAGAGGCACGATGCGCCATGTTCTGATCATATATTACATACGGGGCTTAATAATTATAGACCAATGATATGTGTAGAAGGGCTAACTAACATAGAATATATAATAAACCATTGTGTAATAATTTACAACGTTTTTACACTGGATCGAATGGTAATACTTGCATCCACCCCCACCCCGGTATAACCAAGTTTTACACTTTAACTCATAAAGTTGAGTTCATTTGGTATTGTTAATTTGATGGTTTCATGGGTGAAACTAGTAGGCTAAATGTAAAACTCGGCTATCGGAGAGACCGAAACTCGGGTTCGGGAGATCTTTAACATTTGATACAGCGTAAAAAATACTTAGAAACCGACCCGAAACTCGAATTTTCATAGAAGGTCATTTTTCAAGAAAACCCGTGTATTTCATTGAAAAACAATGTTTTGATTTATTTATTTATTTAATTTCATTTACTGGAAAAATTGCCCAATTTAGTGTTTATGGTAATAATATGAATTTTTATCTAGATTTTACTAACAGTGCTACGTTAAATTCAATAACATTAATCTCACAGCAAACTAAAAAAGCTTTATATGGCAAAAAATAGAGATCACAAATTCCCAACAATAATAAATAGCACGACAAAACAATTATAAGAATGGGGTAACATAAATAATTTAAGAAAATAAATAATTTTTGGAAATTTAAATGTTTTTCAACATTTAAACATAATTTTCTCCCCTAATTAAAGTAAAAGAAAATTTTATTACACCGTTGTCAAGGTAAGATCTTGGCGCAGTTATTATCGTTGTTGCATATTCTTATTTAAATTTCCGATTGAAAAAAAAAAAAAAAAAAAAAAAATTGGTTTTTCCAAATTAGGTGGAATTTGCTTTTCAGAGGGCTGTTTCACGTCTCAAACCTTATTTCTAATAGGTAGGGCGCCTATCCAATAGGGAATTTAATGTTCTTTCCAACAATATGCTCAAATTTGAATTTACACAGCAAATAAGGGAGTCATGACCGATTCAGAGACGTAACGTCAAAATCACGAAAAATTTGACAAATAAGAAAACTCACTTTTTAAGCGGGTTAAAAAAAGAAAGAAAAAAGTCAAGGGCAAATTAATTAGTTGTAGAATCGACTCTCGAATTTTGGCAGACTCATAGGATAGAGATAAAAATTCGAATAAATAATAATAGTATAAATGAAGCTTTTCATAAGAAAGGATGTTTGTTGAAAAACACGATTTGAGCACATAAAATTGCACAAATTTAAAAAATACTAAAGATAGCTTAAAACGGTTACCACACCATCTATCCACAACTTATTGATTTGTTGGATGTTATTTGGGACGAATTTTATGCAATAAAATTGGTATTATTCGCTCTCAAAGTGCTTAAATTTCAAAAGAATGTAACAAAACAAATTACGATAGGTAGGTTACTTACGAAAATTCGCTCAAACGTTTATGCTGCTTGACTGGAACACTTTATTTTTTATCTCCTTCCACTTTCCTCACATTTTTGGTTTCACAATATAATAATTCAACAACTAGAAATTACATCACTAGTTACTAGCGAGTAATTATGGAGTAAGCATTTAACGCCCACGGACTTGGTACAAATCATCGCATTTTCCGTTTTCAAAATTATTTGATCTCTTATCTCTTTTAATGCTGAGGAATTGATGCGAGGTTCAAGAAGTAATTCCTCGACCTTCCACCTAGTCATTCCCTATCTGGGGGAGGAGATGTGTTCAATCTCGAAGTTTCCTTTGTGCCCCGAGGTGCGATTAGAGCTATCGTAAAAATATGATCTGTCGAAAGTTTAATAACACTCGTAACTCTAATCTTGGGTTACTATATTATTCTGTATATATATATATATATATATATATATATATATATATATATATATATATATATATATATATATATATATATATATATATATACATATATATGGGTATATATAAGCGCATTTTCTCTTAAGCAGATTAGTATTATTTTGGTAGATAAGTCGAACGCTTGAACGGAGAAATTAGCGTTAAGAGCTCATTCAGCTGATTGGGGTGGTTTAGCAGGTTAAAATACTATTCTACCAGCCTCACAGAGGTTCCGTCCCAAATTTCAGCGTCGTAGGATAAATAGCATAGAAGTTAGAGTTAAGAGTTCACTCAGCTCCAAATCGGACCAGCGGTTTCGGAGTAGTAGTGAGCTCAAAATTTTGTCCATAAATAAAAAAATAATTATATATATATATAGAAAAGGAATGACTATTGAAAACGTGTTCTACACCCTCTGGAAACGCTAAGAAAATGCATTCCCACTCCCAAGTGCCGCCGTGCCTACGCTCTAATACCCTCTTTTCTACGAAAGGTTGGGTAAAATTGGAACCAACGCCATTCTCCATAATTTTTTACGTAAATCTCAGGAACAATACTTTCGCGCGCGCCACTTCCGCCAGAAGTGGTCCAAATGACATTAACTTTGTTTTTCAGATGGGGAAACCCCATTTTTATTGCAGATTCGAATTCTACGTGGAATATCATGAAGAAATGACCCAACACTCGATTTTCGACGTGCGCGTAAACGGGCGCGATTCCGCCAGAAGTACTGAGTTTTTGAAGATATTCAACTGTCACACGTGATATAAGATTTTGGGCTATTTTTTCTTGCTGAACCTCGTAATGATGTTCATTTATTGATATTTGCTACACCAACTTGCGAAAACACCGAGAAATCGACCAGAATCGCACTTATCTTTCTCATTGCCACACAGCTCAAAGCATGATAAAATGTAGTTTTTTTGGTGTTTTCCCAAGTCGATGTTGCAAATATCAATAAATGAACATCATTAAGAGGCTCAGCACGAAAAATACCCCCAAAATACCTCCATTTTATAATTTAATAACGATTAACAAGACGTTTCCATTTTTTCCCGACTATTGCGTTACGGCGAAAATATTGATTTTCACGTCCAACCAATGCGTTACTAGGGAAGTGTAACTCCCTTAGTTTTCATAACAGGAAAATCCTTCGCCACTTTTTGAAATGGTCTCATTTTATCACAACATCTCATGATCCCTAAGCTCCTGTAGTGTCAAGGAAAGCTAATTCATTACGCTAAGTTGTAAAATAATGTTGCTAAGTAACCATAATAAACTATGTAATAATGTTTAAAATTAATCATTATTAAATTATCTGACTGTAGAACCGTAGGTCTACCGTCCGTTTATTTTTTATTGCAGATTCGAATTCTACGTGAAATTGCACGAAGAAATGACCCATCACTCGATTTTTTAAGTGCGCGTAAATGGGCGTAATTCCGCTCTAAAAGTGCACGAAATGTGAAATAATGAGTTTTGAAGATATTCAGTTGCCACATGTAATACATGATTTTGGGGGATATTTGCTACACCAACTTGCGAAAACACCGAGAAATCGACCAGAACTTATCTTGCACTTATCTTTCTCATTGCCACACAGCTCAAAGCATGATAAAATGTAGTTTTTTTGGTGTTTTCCCTAGTCGATGTGGCAAATATCGATAAATGAACATCTTTAAGAGGCTCAGCATGAAAAATACCCCTAAAGTACCTCCATTTTATCATTTAATAACGATTAACGAGACGTTTCCATTCCCCCCCCCCCCCCCCCGTTTTTTTAGATTGCAGATTCGAATTCTACGCGAAATTTCACGAAGAAATGACCCATCACTCGATTTTTTAAGTGCGCATAAACTGGCGCAATTCCGCTCTAAAAGTACACGAAATGTGAAATAATGAGTTTTGAAAATATTCAGTTGCCACATGTAATACATGATTTTGGGGTATTTTTTCTTGCTGAACCTCGTAATGATGTTCATTTATTGATATTTGCAACACCAACCCATGAAGTGTGAACATGCGAAACACGTGGCCGGGCTTGCAATGTTTAACAATTGGGTTCCCGTGGAAGTTGAGTTGGGCAGTTCTCATGTAAATAGAATCTAATTTTCACTTCCTCCTAAGCCTAAAAATAACAAAAACAGTTTGTTTTCACGAGGATTCCTGCGATATCTTTGAATGGTAGCATGGTATGTAGCCAGCCAGTCCTACGAGGATATGTTAGCAAACAAGAGCAGGAATTCCTAAATGCTTTACAGCTATTGGGATAACCGCTCGACCTGCGACCGTGATATAATTGGGTTGAAACTTTCTGAGGCAGTTGCGAAAATAGGAAAAACGAGTCGACGAAATAATTAAGCCAGCGACAACAATAACATCCTCAGGAAAGCCCCCTGATGCATCCAAATCTAGAAAGTATACAGTATTAAAATAAAACGTGTACCATGTGGTTCAGAAACTCACTAGAAGGTCTTCAAGACAGCTAAAATCGGATTGGTAAATAGTGGCACGAATTTCAGTTTTTAGAAATGTAATTGTATTATCAACACCATAAATTATGAATGATTAATAAAGTTACAAATAAATTTTCGTAACTTTCTTTTTTATCATATATCTTATTTATGTAATTTTAATTTTATCACTCTAATGGGGAACTTTCATGTGTTGGAATTTCATACTTTTGACCACAGATTCGGATTCAGCGCTCTTGAAAAACCCCTTAGTTCCAATTTTCAGCTCAAAAGATCGTTTAGTTTGGATATTAAGCGGGTAGGAAAATCACGCGTGACGTAGTAGTGTAGTGCACAAGAGGGCTGAGGGTTCCCCCTAGGCGGGCGTGGGCCGTGACGTCATCTTGCAAAGTAATTTCAAGAGCCGTATTTCTGGTCAGATACCCATCATATAGCACCTTTTTGGAAAGCTCTCATCAAGATCTTTTTATTGAGCAAATAAAAATACGTCTGCCAAGTTGAGTGTGGCACTCAAGCTAGCTTCCTCGTTTACTTATCATATTTTTCCAACTATCATCCAAATTTAAGCAAATTCGAGCGACTAGAGAGTGAAAAGATGGAATATGATAGAATTTACGTTTGCGCATGCGCAGAATTAGGTATTGATATGGCAACAATGAAACTCATTGGGGACTATCTACAACCTGAAAATCTACAATCTGAAAATTTCATCGCAATGCCAATAAGGACCCTTCTGCTTGAGGTGCAGGAAAAAAACATGAATTTAACATGGAAATTAACATGAAATAATTAAACCATTGTCCCCAACTATGCACCAAATTTGAGCAGGATTGGACGCTAGGGCGTAAAAAAATTATGCTTGAAGAAATTTACGAAGGAATTACGCTTGAAGTAATGATTTGAGAAGTATGGAATTGATAGTGGACCATATAAATCCTAACCTCCACATTTACTGAAAATTTCATCAAAATCGGATGAGAACTGTTGAAATTAGACTTGTTTTAAAAGGAATACTTATTCACGCTTGCGCAGTAGCTACTAATGATAATATTATGTTAAAAATACCAGGGAATGCTCAAATCAAAATTTTCCTCCTATCCTCAAAATTTGAGCGAGATCGGACAACAAGTGCGTGGGAAAATGATGCTTCATGGAATTTACGTTTGGGCATGCGCCGAGTGGAGTATTGATTTGGGAACAACAGTTCATAGGGGACCATCTTCATCCTAACCCACACAAACCTGAAAATGACATAAGCACCGGTTGCATATTTTGGAAATTAAGCTTTGTCACAAGGATTCGCGGACACACACAGAAATGGAGAGAGAAAGACACGGAAAGAAAGTTATTCAGAATATTCTAAAACGTAAAATGCGAATGGAAATTTTACTACTGTAAAAAAATAACAGCCGTTTGATTTTAGTGGAGACTACCACTTCTGAATCTCTCTAAAGTGAAAACAATGCTTCCGCAACCTATAAGTTGACTTGGGAGCAATTTAAGAGATGAAATTTAGCATTTAGGTACTAATACTCCACTAGTAGGTACATACACACGGACAATAATTAATAAACTTGATTTCGCAGCGTTAGAATGAATTTAATTGGAACTATATCACCAGATAATTCCAATAATAGCATTATGTCTGCTGATATTTACAAGGCAATTTTTATGTATTCCAGTATTACTATCTTGCAGTCTTTGATGGAATTAAGAGCTTGATCGGCTATCTAATAGACTCGCTAGAAGCGCATTAGAAATCGCGCTTAGAAATTCGAAGTTTTCGATGTTCGAGTCCTTAGGGAAAACGAATCGTTTAACGTACAGCGTTGCGGATGGTTTTAATCGATTCTTTGGGATCATGTTTATCATTGTCAAGCAAAACATCATGACTGTTGCCTAGAAAGTTTTTGAGATCTCGATTTTTGAACGTTTAGCCCTTTAATGCTACCCTTTAGGGTTCACATAAATTGATGCGAAGCTTCTAGGACCTTCTAGACCCCAAGTGCAATTTTGACTTAAGTTTCATGAAGTTTGGTCTATTGATATCGGAGAAAAGCCGCGGATGGCGGACGGACGGAATTTTGTTAATTCGATTTTTGAATTCTACGCATCTTGAAACGTGAACTAAGGCGATGTGAGTGATTTAGTCCGTATTGACCTTAAGCTAGCTGCTTAACTAGTTCACTGAGGAACGAGAAACACTACTTACCGATACGTTCTCAAAGAACTACGGTTCATTACCACTTTACCACTACAACTGCAGAAGAGAAACAAAGCGGTCTATTGTCAAATTTTACGTTTTCTTGAAGAGTGTAATTTGGTTTCATAGTTTATTTTACTAGTTGATTTGTTTATAGTTGCGTTATTAGCATGGAACATGCTTTAGCCATAACCTAACTGTCACGTTTTTATGTCACGAAAAACTGTCACACAAATTTTCTGATGAGTTTCACGTACGACTCGTACCGTTGGTCTCTACACTGGAACTTCCGCAGCGTTCATCGCACAGAAATCGTTCACCATTCGTTGGAAAGCTCTCATTTTACTGAGGATCAGCAAGATATTTATATCGTAGTTTTACATTTATTTACAAGATATTATTCCAATAATGCAATGTTGTAAATGGTTAGTAAACAATATTATTGCGCCTTGTTTTGTTGTCACTTGGTTGAGGTGGTAATCTTGTTTATACTGCCGTACTAAGAATAGATCCCGTATCTGACCAAACCCTACTTTTGTGAAAATGCGTCTCTAGGTTTTGAGTCGAAATTCCCTGATATTAGCTCTATTTTACGTTGTATCGAGCAACAAAAGAACTAATTCCAAAGGAAATTTCTCACTGAATCACGTGATGTGGCTGAAAAAAAACATTATTTTGGTCAAAAAATTGAAAAAAAAAGGTGTAGTACATATGTACTAGGCGATTTCCTCGAACCTAATGCACATACGAGTTTTTGTTTTGCAATAAGACTGGTGCGTTTTTTCTAATACAAAATTAGTAGGTACCGCTCTACGTGGCGGGAAAAAAAAAAAATTATTTTCTCGTATATGCAGGATACTAGGAGAAATAGTCGTGGTTGCCAACCTCCGAAAACCGTATCTGATCTGACAAGAGAAAATATTTGTATGATCAAAATACTGGGGAAAAAATCGTATCTGCCACTGATTCCGAGATCGTATCAGACGCCACGAGTCCTAAAATACTAAGAAATAAATTATTATCTAGACTTTCAACAGTGTCGCGATTCGTATGTATCTGAATACTAATAAAATAATCGTATCTGACGCCTAGATGCGGGTGTTTGCTCTAAAAAATGCCAGTTACGGAATTTTTATTAGTAAATCGAACCAAAACGTAGTTAGTGCGATAATGGTGAGCTGTTTTTGATGCATTTCCCGTTGAGATCCGACTTCGAGACTAGCAAAATGGAAAAGAAACCACCCTCCCAAACGGGGGTGTACCATTAACTCAATATGGCCGAAAATGTAGATCTATTTTTAGTACGGCAGTATAGCTGTGCCGCTTGGTGGCAGGATAATTAGTTTGGCAACATCATGACTATAAGAAAACAAAATAAAATACTTCCTTCTAAGGTAGAAGTGAGTAATCATAAGCGCTATGAAGTTCTGTGAGTCCTCATTTACATATCAGTCTTACTCCAGCCGTCCACCGACGATGTTGTGTCCTGGACCAGATTGCCATCCTTCTACGTCTTCGGTGTATGTACTAGTAATTGCAGTAATGCGTCTACGCCTGGATTCGGAAATGCGTCCACTGATTTAACCACACTAATAATAAATAACCGCACCAAAGAAACGTAAAACTTCTGCACAACGTCAAAAGGAATGCAGAGCACGTAAATCGAGAAGAAAGCATGTTCCATGTTTAAGCATTTTAGCCGCAGGCTAAAAGCAGAAAGCAACCGGGGGGTCAAGGGGCGAAGCCACTTACGAGGCCCGAAGGGCCGAGTTTTATTATAAACTTCATTATATTTATTGTAAAATTAGCTGGTTCACCCGTATGTTGCACAGGTTGACTTGAACATTATCAAATAGCCTGTGACCCAAGTTAAAGTAATTCTGATAGATTCGCCCATTCAGATCCCCAGTTGGTTCAATGACGTTCAAAACGCTATAACATCCTCCCCCCCTCCTCCTCCCCACTGGGTTAGATTTCAAAATTTTGAAAAAAGTAGTCTTTGGCTTGAATTAGGGTAATCCAGACATAATCCCCAGTTCGTTCAGTGATGACAAAGAAACCCCATTCCCCCTCTCTCCTAAAACACCCCCTTCTATGGGTTAGATTTGAAAATTTTCAAGTACCTAGCCTGTGATTTAAGTTGGAATACTCCAAACATATACGACAACTCAGATCTCCAGTTCGTTTAGTGACGTTCGAAACGCTTTAACTCCCCACCCCCTCCATTGTGTCAGATTTGAAAATTTTGAAAAAAGAAGTCTTTGACTTGAATTGGAGTAGTCCAAACATACTCAACAATCAAATACCCAGTTTGTTTAGTGATGACAAACATACCCCATTCCCCCCTCCACCCCTAAAATACCCTTATGGGGCAGATTTGAAATTTTAAACCTTTTAAACCTTCTCTGGACTTCCACAAATAATTTAAGACTAAAATTAGCCAAATCGGTCCAGCCGTTCTCGAGTTTTAGCGAGACTAACGAACATCAATTGATTTATATATATATATATTATTTAGGCACAAGTGTGGCCCTCAGCCGAAACCGAAGGAAGGAATATATAAGGAAGACTTACCGATGTAGAGAGAGGTTTTGGTGTTCGGGACCGCGTCGTCCAGGTAAGTGAGTGACAATGTGGACAGCGGCACTGCGCCTATTCCGTGGAGGAAGTTCCCGAAGAACAGCAGACCGTAGAGAAGCCACCCGTAAGGAATGGGTTCCTGCAACACATTATATCATCAATTATACCAAATATACAGGATGTTAACACTTTTAGTTGAGAACAATCTAAAGCCGCGTCCACACCATACCCCGTAGGATCGGCTAGGATCCGCTTCGTGTCCAAACTATAAGAGTAATGTGGGATCGTCCTCAGTCACCCTCAGTCGTATTTTTTCATCTAAAGAAGGAGATTATTCAGTCTAATCCGTTAGTTTTTATTTGTACACATTCTACTGATGCTATTGAATTGGCTTCAAAAATTCGAAATACAAGTTTTTCGAAATTTTCTACATGGAAATCCGTTTTGTGCTATTCTGAAAAAGTCCTCAATTTTAACGCTTTTCACACACACACACACACACACTTTTTATTTTTATTTTTTTAAAGTGGGGAGGACGCCCAGGCTTACCCGACGCCAGCCCAAGGTATTATTGAAGTTGAGGAGGAGGGAGAGAGGGATGAAAGGAAGTGCTCCTATAAAATGACCACCAGTTAAGGTAAGAGCCCCAAAGGACGTGGGTGGTGATACCATGGAGCACTCCTGCCGAGATGCACAACTCGAGAAGCTCCGTGGCACTTTTCCCGCATCACACCCCGCGCCATGGCACGGTCGCGGCCATGACCTTGATGTTATTAGGCGACACTCCTTTTAGCTCAGATATCGCTTGCCGCAGGTCGTTCCTATCACATTTACTTATTTTAGCCCTCCAGGTCTGCTCCATGTCCATGCTGCCACTGACAACTAGGACATCCAGGATAATGGCAGACCCATCGGGCTTGATGGCAACGATATCTAGCCTTTTGCCCCGGTCACTCGGCATATAGTACAGTCTCTCTCTCTCTCCACATCCCAGCCGCTCGACGACAAAGCACCTGCTATCTGCTTGGCAACCGCATTATGACGCAGAATGCGGCCACCATGAGTCCGTGGGCACTGATGCACTACATGATAGAGGTTCTCATTTTTACCTCGACTCATTTTTTATAAATTTAATCCATGAGTTTAGTGGTCCTTAATGTTGAAGTGAAAAACTGAAGAAATTTTTATTCGTTTTGCCTGAAACTAAATACTCTTGGTTAGTTTACTACTGTTGCTTTGCCCGCGTTTTGCCTGTTGGTGGTAAAATTATTCCAGTGGAAAACTAGTCGACTGTTGGTTATATTCCAAAAGTTACAGAACACCCCCCTGGACCGACTTGAGACGGTTTGCGATCGCCTTGTCGGGTCGCCTTCCTCCGCCTTCCGAACGTCCACTTGCTTGCTGTGCGGATCAGCTTTGCGGATCCTACGACGTGCCCACCCTCGTTCCGCATAGTTTGGACGCGGCTTCAGGATCAATTCTACATGTGATCTCCAACAAAAATATCCTTTTTCCTATAAATTGTGACTAACTAAATACTATACAATACTATACTATAATAACTCCTCTTAGAATCACTGTAAGCAAAATAAGCACACTGTTGAAAAGAGCGTAAAATCGCCTTCTCCCTAGATCGCACGTCCACTTGCTTGCCGTGCGGATCAGCTTTGCGGACACTATGACGAGCCCACCCTCGTCCCGCATAGTGTGGACGCGGTTCAGGATCACTTCTAGAAGTGATCTCCAACAAAAAATCCTGTTTTCTATACATTTGACTAACTAAATACTATACTATATTATAATAACTCCCCTTAGAATAACTGTAAGCCCAAACATAAACACACTGTTGAAAAGAGCGTAAAATTTCCTTTTAGAATACCACTCTTTTGTGAAGTTTTGGGCTGTTTCATTGAGATAAATCTAGGCTTTTCTCACTTTTCCGAAATCAGTGCATTTTTCACGCCCTTTCGAAAAATTAATTTTTTCCGCCGTTTTCGTAATAAGAAAGACTCCCTCCAAAATTTCAGCATTCCAACGGTATAATAAATTTTACTTTTACTTCATCAACTAGGTGAGAATGTGATGTTTTAATGTTGAACATCGTCTTTTTCAATAAAATCGAGGGTTTTCATGGGAAAAAATCTTTTATTCATCCATCGAGTTTGCGATCAGATTCTATGCAATTTTTCACGGAATCGAATAGTAACACTTTCAAACCTCTCCAACTTCGGTATAACCCAGTTTTACACTTTAACTAACTAGTTATTCGTTAATTTTTCATGCTCAATATTATGTGTTTTTAAGGGTAAAACTTGTTAGTTAATGTGTAAAAGTGACGGAGTTAGAGAGATTTGTGAGTGTTACCATTCGATTCAGTGTAGAAACCGACTCCAAACTAGTATTTTCTTAGGGGGCCTTTTTTCACAAAAACCCTTGATTTCACAGAACAAACCACGTTTTTCAACATACATGTTTGTTTCAACATGCTTCCGAGACTACCTAAAGGTAGCAGAAGCATTGTTTTCACTTCCGGGAGAAAAAAAAAGTTTTCGTGGAAATAGACAACTTTTTTTTACTAATTTCCGTTTTGAAATGGGCTTCCACAACTTCGTCGCGAATGATTTAGTTCGTTATAGCGTCCGGTCTTGTTTTTTTTTTCTCATACCACCTGGCAACCCTGGCCCTATATGATTCCAACGTACCGGCCCGTGTTCAGTTGACTTACGGCCAGGTTGTTCGGAAACTTCCTAACAACTACCTCAGCCGTCCTCTTTTCTTCAGAGTCAGAACTTGAATGCGAACCACTCGGAACCGTCGACCGCGAGTTTTCCCTTCCGCCGAAGTGCCTTTGAAAAAATCAGTTGAGCGGTTTCACGTCTTTTTTCAGTCACAGCGGAACCGAAACTGCGTAAAAACGACTGAAAAACTCATAACTGCCCGGCATTCTTGACAAAATGGTGCACCTCCGCGGCAATTACCCCTCCCACAGTTCGTAAAACCAAGAGGTCGAACAATATTTAACACGGTAGTTATTTTGGTTATATTCTAAGTTACAAAAACTCTTTAGATCGCCACAAAAAGGGCTTTCAAATTTCTAAATGATCCGTGGCGAAATGTCATCTTATCCTAACAAATAATACAATGCAACTTTTCAAAGTTGATTATTTTTATTGGCGTTGACCACAAGAAAACGCCTAAGAAATGCACAGTCAGAGGTATGGTTTTTCTTGAAAACACGACGCACATGTGTGTTACCATGTGTGTTACCGTGTCCATCCCAAAAAATGTGATATTACCAATTCTGGAAGGGATTTTTTACACCACCTTATCTTCATTATAGAAGGAATAATAGCTTATGGTCAGTATTGATAGGTTTTGAAATAATCACAATGATTGTTACCATATAAATTATAAAATTTAACACCAGGAAACGCTTTTTGGGTAGAATACATGAGATTTATGGTATGAAATAACGCTTTTCGGCCATAAAACTTCATAGTACCGAATTTGAAATAGCCGTTGTAGTTTCTATTGAGCAGACATTTGTTCATTCTATCAACTGGGGAGCTTGGAATCGAATGATCAATTACGGTAACACACATGAGGTTAGGAGCCCGAAATTCTGCACATTTCATTAACTTACAGAAATAATATTGAATGAACAAATAACAAATACCATTGGATGATCCCCAAATGTAAAGCATATTCTTCTTCAATCCTTGATAAATTGCACAATTATTTTTTGTGTCTGGGTATCGACCGTTTGTGCAATGCGGGGTACAGCTCATTCTTCAGGAGAATCGTGGATTATTCAGTCAGGCAATATTATTTTGGTATTTATCAGAACATGCAGGTAGAAAAAGTACTATGTCAATTAAGGCTGTCCTCTAACCGGTTTGTGACTTTGTATTATAAGGGAAACTCATACAAACTGAATAGTGAGAACCTCTGCAAAATACGTAATTTAAATGAACCTGACACCCTATACCATTTTTACTGAAGAACCTTTATTTATTTATAGATATATTAACATGGCTATTCAAACTTAATGGGATTTCTGACATTGTTTGTCCCCTACTAGTGCATCAGTATAAGGATCGAAACTTGATAATTTCAGACTTGAGTCACTCGCCACGTTCAACTTATTTCTATACTTATTTTTCAAATAAACTAAAGTAGAAAACGCTCTTCACACAGATAAGTAGCTGAAAATCCCATCAATTGCGTCAGTGAAATTTTGCCAATTGCAAGATAGTCTTTTCGCACATTTATCCAAAAAGGAATCAATGGGGTCATTTTAAAACTTGATTTCAGATCCTGATCACAAGACAGTTCAATTAAAGAGACCTCTTCACTTGAAGATGTGTTAATTTTTTTTATGTTCTTCATGAAAAGGATTTCTGATCCATTGGATTTCGCCTTCAATTTGAGGGAACTAGTTTGTTACTGTGATTTTTCAGTCCAATAATAAAAAGTTGAAACACAAAGCAAAAGAAAAGTGATGAGACAAGTAATTTATTTGTGTTGCAATTACACTGCAAAGCAATTTACACTGAAAAGTCTCGAGTTTTTTGGCCTTGCTTTGATAAAGTTGACGATTTTTACTGCATCGTCAAGAGTTTTTTTCAGACACTCGCCCAAACCTTTAAATGCAAGAGCTTCATGTATGCTGCAATGAGCATTTGACAAAGGAGCTACTGACCTAACTCTGGCGATTAACCCCCTATGAATACCAGACATAGCTCGTGCCCCGTTAGTTGTCAAACCTACTCACTTTGACCAATCTAATTAAATTTCTGTTATAAAATTGTCAAGCGACTTGTAAATAAATTTAAAAAATAAATTGTAAAATAATTGAATCACTAAACTTACACTATCCAAGAGAATGCCTAAATTAATATTTTATCGCGAGGACCGATTTATTAATACCGTACTTATTTTGCAATATTTTAATATTATTTCTTGAGTTCCGGCCAGCATCCACGGCCCAGTAGCGAGCTGCCTGCGGCCCACAAGTGGGCCGCGGCCCAGCAGTTGGGAACCGCTGCCCTATACCATTTCTGTCTTCGTTGCCCAATGTTGGAGCCTTACCGAAAGCATTTTGTCGCGTGCTATATTGTGGGCCGAAATCTGGTAGATGATTATGATCGGTTATCGAATTTACTCGATTTTCAAGACAATAAGCAGAAAGCTATGAACTTGTTTTATTTTGTCACCAGGTCTCTTCTACTCCGGTCATTTTTTGAATAAAGAAATCATCGAGATAGGATATCAGTATCTATTTTTCTGCATATCAGTATTTATATACCATTTACCTACTCCAGATTAATTAGTTGAACAAATTTCCTACAGGACTACCGTTTCTTACTGCCTATTAAGTACCTAGTTAATTATCTGTCATCATTCATGTTTTTCTAGATTGAGTTCTTTCTCATTGAAGTTTTTCTTTGTCAAACCCTTTATTACGTAATTTCAGTCCAGGTTATGTTTTGACTTAATAAGCTGCTCACTAGCCATTTAAGCGTAGGCATATACTTTTTTCCCCCCTCTTCTTTTGCACATTTCAGGCATTTATATTAAGATGCATATTATTTTATATTTCAGACCTGAACTCATTGTAATATTCACCCTGTGGTTTTATACAATAAACGAATTACTACTACTACTACTACATTTGTTCATTCTATCAACTGGGGAGCTTAGAATCGAATTATCAATTACGGTAACACACATGAGGTTAGGAGCCCGAAACTCTGCACATTTTATTAACTTACAGAAATAACATTGAATGAACTGATAAGAAAACAGTGGTGCAGCGTACTTGAAATAAGGATAGAACTAGAAAAAAATGCGTCTGGTGAAAAAAAAAAAAAAGTCCAGTCATGCAGCATGACCCCATGAGCGAATTTTTGAAGAAATCTTCGACTTTGGGTCTGCGTGCTAGTACGTACATAAATAGAACTTCTTCATAATTTCATGGCTGATATTTTCTAAGCCACAGTCAGTATTAAAGCTACATCAAGTCCTAAAACAGTTGAGCGTAAAACATTAAAGAGAGCGACCGAGAGAATCGGAGGACGGAATATTTCACAGAGTAAACTGATAAGTTGTGATTACATTTTTTTTTTTTTTTTTTTTTAACAAACACCTACTACCTACGTTTTAAAGAGCATGGTTCTAGGATTGGTTATACAGGGATACTTCCATAAGAGTAGTTCAATCTGAATTTGGACAATGTTTCATGCAAATATTACCGATTTTTACAACTAGCGAACGGCATTATTTCGATTTTTGACAGATTTTTCAACTTTGAAATTTTTGAAAACTTGATAAATATTCTTATAGGAAATTTTACGCTGATTCCGAATATACCACATGTTAGTATACTGAAAAAATTATTTCGCACAACAAATCGCAAAAAACAGGCTATTTTGAAATGTTTGACTACATTTTTGAAAATTTCAACCCGAAGATGTAATCCGATCATGCTGGCCAACGAACTTGAACTTTCGTTTTGTGTCCTTAACATTTTAAAATTTGTTTGAAGTTTCTAGCACAATTCTACGGACAGTTATCGTCTGGAATGACACATACATACATACATATATATATACATACATTAAAAAATGCGTTTAATTTCAGAGTATGATTCAGAATAGCCTGAAACGGATTTCCGCACAAAATTTTTTCAAAAATTCACATTCTACAAATTTTGAGGCGAGAGCAATAGCTTAATTTTCTTCAAAAATTCGCTAATGAGTTTGGTATTTGACCGGAGCACCCTAACGTAGCATTTGAATGAAAATGACCCATTTTAATTTTGCCCCTTTTGTCAGATTTATTCATTAATACTTGTTTGCCATTCCCTTGGGATCGTCAATCGAAAGGAATTGTAAGCAATTTTCCACCCACAACCGAACCAAGTGCTGTAGGTCTCGATGGTGGGGACTATATATCCCATCGCATCTAAACATCCCACACTGAGCGAGCGAGAAAACCCACCATTCATCATTTGAATCATTTCATTACTTCTAAATGCGTGAATTTCCATTAAGAAAAATCACAGGCAGTTGGGAAAGTCACGAGGTTCAACCCCCCGACATTTTCCCTTCGATACGACACTGGATAAGATGAGAGATAATGAGTTCACCTAATCGGAATATTTCCATCCTCAAAATGTTGAATAGCTGTGAACTTTACTCGAACGAGTCATCGTTTGCTATTCGGGTAAGATCTTATTATCAGCGATTATGAAGGTCCGACTTATCCTTCCACACTGCAGCTAGCAGTGGGCAGATTCGTTCGGGGCTTCTCATTGAATGGAAGTCATAGAAAGAAGTAAGTACGATTTTACTGTTACACAGCAATTTATTATTTCCCTTTCGTCCCTTTTATAAGATTTGATTTTTTGTTCGTTGTACCCTTGGTATTGTCATATGAAAGGGATTGTAAGCAATTTTAAAAATTTGCCCAAACCCACCCAAACCATGGGCTGTAGGTCTCTATGGTACGGGAACAAGGTATATCCCATCGCATCTTTACATCCCACACCGAGCGAGCGAAGCGAGCTTGAAAACCTACCCTGAGCAAGCGAAGCGATTCAACGGGTTTTAGCAAATTTTCGTTCAAAATTAAGCTATTGCAATGGCTCCGAAAAGTTTAAAATCAAAATTTTCTTTTGTTTTTATTAGGATATATTGAAATATCCGTTTTGAGATATTTGAAAGACTTTAACGCTTTTTCATACATACATACATATATATACGAGTATATATATATATATATATATATATATATATATATATATATATATATATATATATATATATATATATATATATATATATATATGAATAGATATATTTCCTTCCAGACGATAACTCTCCTTGGGATTAAGATAAAAATTCCGTTCTTGCGCTAAAAAATCAAGCTTTCCAATCGAAAGGATGAGTTTGTTGGCCAGCATTTTTTGAGCACATTAAAATGGTCAAATTTGAAAAAATTTACTCAAAATATCACTAAAAATAGTTAAAAACGGCTAAAAATCGTTAAATTTATATTGTCTTAACAACATAAATTTGACGATTTTTAGCCGTTTTTGGCCATTTTTTTAGTGATATTTTGAGTACATTTTTTGAAATCTGACCTTTTTAATGTGCTCAAAAAATATTTCCCAACGAAATCATCCTATCGTTTGGAAAGCTTGATTTTTTGGTGCAAGAACGGAATTTTTATATCTCTACTAAGGAGAGTTATCGTCTGGAATGATATATATATATATATATATATATATATATATATATATATATATATATATATATATATATATATATATATATATAGGTTCTTGAGTTTCGGTCGATACTTCTTGTGGAAGACATTAGCCTCCCGCAGGCAATCAGGTATAATGCGATCTCGTGAAGTATTTGCGTAACACAATTTTGTGGTGGTCGTTCGAAAGGATGACGTTGCCATCAAAATAACGAGACACCTTGGAATGTTAGTTTACTGACATCAAATGAACTGTACTTGGCTTCTCAACAAAATTAAACGTACTATTTGTTTGTATCAAATGGCACTCCGCCATGGATCATTTAAAAATGTGAGAGCCCTTTTTTATGACGATCTAAGAAATGTTTGCGACGTTGAATAGAACCAAAATAACATCCGTGTAAACACTTTTTTTTTCTTTTTTTTTTAATTTGATAGTTATTTGGTTATTTAGAACAAGTTTCTTTGACATAAAATTTATTGTTAACAATTTTTATTGCACTCAAAGAACTCAAATTACAAATTAATTCAGCATAAATTTAAATTTTCGAAATTTCGCTCATTCGATCATGCTGAATGACTGGAACTTTTTATGGCTTCCGTCGGTGGCAGTTTTTTGTTGTTTCATATCGAAAAATCAACTGCGCCTGCTTCTTTTTTATGACCTTTCGTTGTGGAAATATTTTTCAGGTTTATGAGCCGATTGTGTTGAAGTCGCATTGGAAGTCAATTCGTAACGATGGGAGAAGGCGACGGGATGGAAGAACCCCAAATCTGCAGGGAGCCTGCTTGGGAATCGCCAGAATTCGTTTTACCGGTGAGTTTGTATCTATAAAAATGTTGAGTTGGTTTGTGTGCGCTTCAAATCTCAAAAAAGTTCTGCTTCGAAGGAGCACGAATTCGGACACTGTGTATTAGGGTGGTTAAAAAAAAAAAAAAAAAAAAAAGTTCTGGGATTTCTTGTCCCCCATTGTTTTTTTGCTTCATCGGTACGTCAGGATGACCCTCCTAAATTTTTAGCAAAAAATATTAATCCTAACCACTTTACCTGGGCCGATTTTGGCCAGTTATCGACTGCTATCGTAAACCAACCTCTAAATTGGTGTCGAGGTGATGATTTGAAGGACGGATTTCAATTTTTTTAGGTCAATTTTTGGGTTTTCGCATGCGCTGAACACGACGAACTTATTTATTTTACGTTCCGTCCACTAGTTATCCGGCAAACTGGCAGAGGGCGCTGCTTGAAGGTAAGTAAAAATCGAAAATTTCACCGAAAATGCTGTCGCCTGGTTAAGAATTGTAGTAGAAATATGCTAAAATGGTCGGATAATATGCTTTGGCATGTTCTGAACATGATTCCGTTTTTACTATAATTTTCCGCCGATGATTGGTTCGTTTATCGGCCACAAACCTCAAATTAATTGTAGGGTAATAGACAAATTCACCCTAATTTCACCGGAAATTATGTCGCGTTGATAATTTAAGGTCCCGAAATACCTTGTGCCGATAAAATTTGGTATTTTCCAGGATTCTCGGTTCAAACCCGTTGGTAATTTGGCAAGGACTTGAACCGGAATTGTACTTATTTGCCAAATATAGCGGCAAAATGGAGAAAATAGCTAAAATTTTCCCATTTTTCTGTTAAATTCCTTAGTTCCCATCGGTTTTCCGGGGTCAAATTCGTAGTTCTGAATTGTCTGAACTGTGATTGGATCGTTTGAGCGTAGAGTTCGGTATCGGTCACGTGTAAAAGCTTGTACAATGGTATCGGGTCGTTAAGCGAATAAGTACAATGTACCGCTTCAAGGAGTTAAAAAAACCTCGGCAGTCCGCGCCTCGTCAGGGGGCAAGCCCCTTGGAACCCCGTTACCTCTATTTTCATACTTCGGATGAAATTATTGAAACACAGAATGGGTTTTAGCTCACGCGTTTTACATAAACCCGTGAAACCCGCATATAAGAATTACTCAGATTTGGCTGTGTATCTTATTACTACTAGGTATGTCAAGTCGTATTATTTATCACCATCGCAACGACTCACCACCAGCTCAATGAAATCATCAGAAATTAACAAGCGGTTGCAATCATGTTCACAATATCAATTATTGAGAATGATCACCTGTGTGTAAACAATTTAGCGGACTGATCTGATCATGAAAGAGCCCATCATTTCAGTCGTCTTCTAATGACCCAGAGAGCCTCTCTATCAAATTTCAACTTCCTAGGATCAACAGGATAGAATTTAGCGGACACAGCTGATCATGAAAGAGCCCATCATTTCAATCGTCTCAATGACCCACAGAGTTGCCCTCAGGGCCGCCACGTGGAGGGGGGGGGGGGGAAGTGGGTACTGTTGCCCCGGGCCCAGGGGGGGCCCGGTTTGGTCCTGTATTTAGTAGTAAATAAAGTATTTTAGAATTTTTAGGCCTACATAAAACAGAGTGTATTACACTTGACGGGCCCTGATCAGATTATATTTGATTTACTACACCAGACTATTTCTCTTAAACAGTTGCGATGATTGCGATGGCCCAAAATATTAGATACTCTTTACCCTTTACCCTTTACCAGTAGACACTCGACCAGTAGACACTCGACTGAAGACTTGGGAGAGAGCACCCATGTGCCAAGAAAGGTTTAATTCCCTTGCCATTCTCAGCATTAAGCACAAGCTAGCATCCAAACTTGACTTTTCTAAGGTTATTAAAGAAGTTTCACTTAAAAAGGCACGAAAGTTTTAAGTGTTTTGTCTTGTATTTTTCAAATGCAAATACACTTTTCTTCACATCACTTTATTAGTTTTAAAAAGTTTCATTTTATAAAACGTGAAACTATAGCCTATTACAGTTTTCTATATTTAAAAAGTTTTCCACAATTATAATTACAATTACAGAATGCTATTATAACTCAACAAAATAAATTTCTCATTTTACTAATTCATATTTTTGATAGTTTTTCACTAAATAATTCTTGTATCTTTTGTTGTTATAAATCTAATTCTTTACTGCATAGCTTCATTACAAGTAGATAAACTGTAATAAAACAATTATATTTTTGTAGATTTTCATTTTTTTTCCAAAATTAATAAATGTATTCTTTCAAACATAATCATTGTTTCAATTAATTCCTTCAGCCATCTTGTATACAGAAACTTTCCTTTTTAATCCGTCCATAACATAAAAATAAAGTTAATTGTATATGTGTTGATTAATGATTATATGAAATTTAGTCAATCATAATTTCTGCCACAATCGTCCAATTAAGGAATGAGTAAATTGGAACTTCTCTGAATACGCCCTCTATTCACAAACAATTGTATTTAAAGTGGTTAAAATGAAAATCCTATGACTGATTGGATATAGAATTTTTGTTTCAAGGTAATTTGTGGCATTTTTATGGTTTCGTAATTGGTTGGTAATTAATAGAGTATGAATACTTGCATTTTCAATTCTTAAGTTACACTTTACTTTTGATTAAATGTTGAATAAAACGTAGTGAAGTAGTAAGAGTTCAGCCCCTCAAGTGTTCTTATTCGAACACTGAACCTTGGTAGGAAGTATAAATGATTTTAAGTTTGTTTAGAGAAGGTTTAATAGTTTTTTTAAAACAATCATCATAGCCATCTCTAGTAGAAGTGGCGCCACAAAAAAAAAAAAAAAAAAAAAAAAAAAAAGGGGGGGGGGGGGGGGGAAGGCCCGTGGCCAGAATCTGGTCCTGGGCCCGACCTGGAGATGTGGCGGCCCTGGTTACCCTATAAAATTTCAACTTCCTAGGGTTAACGGGATAGAAATTAGCTCACTCATCTGATCATAAAAGAGCCCATCAGCTCAATCGTCTCTTAATGACCTAGAGAGTCTCCTTATCACATTTCAACTTCCTAGGGTTAACAGGGTAGAAATTAGCTCACTCATCTGATCATCAAAGAGCTCATCATTTCAATCTTCTTCTAATGACCCAGAAAGTCTCTCTATCAAATTTCAACTTCCTAGGGTTGACAGGATATAATTTAGGTCACTCAGCTGATCATATAAGAAGACTCCGATTTTGCGGCGCATCTTCTCACTACTATGTCCAGTTGTTTTATTTATTTATCACAGCGCAACGACTCACCACCAGCTCATTAAAATCATCAGAAATTAACAAGCGGTTGCAATCATGTTCACAATATCAATTATTGAGAATGATCACCTGTGAGTAAACCATTTAGCGGACTGATCTGATTATAAAAGAGCCCATGATTTCAGTCGTCTTCTAATGACCCAGAGAGCCTCTCTATCAAATTTCAACTTCCTAGGATCAACAGGATAGAATTTAGGTTACTCAGCAGATTAGGAAGAACCCATAATTTCAATCGTCTCTTAATGGCCAGGATAGAATTTGCACACAGCTGATCATGAAAGAGCCCATCATTTCAATCGTGTCTTAATGACCCAGAGAGTCTCCCTATCAAATTTCAACTTCCGAGGGTTAACAGGATATAAATTAGCTCACTCATCATAAAAGAGTCATTTCAATCCTCTTCTAATGACCCAGAGAGTCTTCCTATCAATTGTCAACTTCCTAGGGTTAACAGGATAGAATTTAGGTCACTCAGCTGATCATGAAAGAGCTCAACATTTCAATCGTCTCTGAATGACCCAGAGAGTCTCTCCTTATCAAATTTCAACTTCCTATGGTGAGCAATAGAGAATTTTGCTCATTCAGCTGATTAGGAAAGAGTTCATAATCTCAATCATCTTTTAATGTCCCAAAGAGTCGCCCAAAACAATAAAAACAATACCCTCCTCCTCCTCCTCCTCCTCCGTAGTCACCCAATAAAATCTCCCTATAATGTTCAACAACCTAGACGTCAACTCCCTAGAATGAAGAGGATAGAATTTAGCGGACTCAGCTGGTCATGAAAGAGCCCATCATTTCAATCGTCTCTTAATGACCCAGAGAGTTTCCCTATCAAATTTCAACTTCCTAGAGTGAACAGGAGAGAATTTAGCGGACTCATCTGATCATATAAGAATGACTCAGATTTTGCGGTGCATCTTCTCACTACTATGTCAAGTTGTTTTATTTATTTATCACCATCGCAACGACTCACCACCAGCTCAATGAAATCATCAGAAATTAACAAGCGGCTGCAATCATGTTCACAATATCAATTATTGAGAATGATCATCTGTGTGTAAGCAATTATTCAAATAACCACGCTCATAACTCAGCTTTTTGGCCACGCACTTCGCTGTGGTTAACAAAATACGGTTGCATAAATCGAGAGGTTTCGAACGAATGGTCAACGAATTTTGTGGGATGAAAAATGACGAAGTACCAGTGGAGTCAGCTGACGAGAGGTCAATAAATCTAAAACTCAACACCTTGTATGTTCTCTGAAGGATATTCCTAGTTATGGAACTTTTAAGAACCCATTATCTATAAAGTTTTTGGGCATTCATATTGATCATAAATCTAACTGTGTCCAACATTGTATTGAGCTTGCCAAACGGTGTAATTCAGCAGTGTTTCTTTTAAGAATGCTCTCACACAAGTTGAGTGGTTACGGGATGAAACAAGCTTATTTTGGTTGTTTCCCTATCCTTATTCTATACGGAATAATTTGTTGGGGTCACGCTCCGTCATCCTCCCATATATTATTCAATTCAGTGAAAAGCTGTCAGGATATTGGCAAAATTATGTTATAGAGAGGACTGTTCACTTGCTTTTAAACGATTAAATATCCTTACATTACCATCAATTTATATTTTAGAATGACTAGTCTATATAAGAAAACACCTGGATCGTTATCAAGTTAGATCTCAGGTTCACAACTATTTCATAAGAAAAGCAGAAACTTTATCGACCAGAAGAAATAGATTAAAATGTACCTGTAATTCAATCAACTGCTGGGGAATAAAATTATTTAATACTATGCCATAATCGTTGATAAGATTAGATGAGAAAACATTCAGAAATTTATTGAGCAGATTTTTATGTGAACACGCTTTTTACAGTTTTGAAAATTTCATCAATCTGACAAATCAGAATTACGTGTTCTAGTATAAAAACGCTGCAAATTGTTTCACAATGGTTTATTATTTTTAAACTCTTTCTATTAACTTCGATTCTCTTCTTGCTTGCTTGCTTGCTTTCTTTCTTGAGACAAAATTTCAGATCGATTTTTAACCCACTTCCCGATATCCAATCGATCTGAAATTTTGCACACAAGTTCATGCTGGCGTACATTTTAATCTATCACATTTTCGCGAAGAAAAAGTTAGTTATACTATACATTTTCGAAAATTTGAAATTTAATATGGGACACCTTACACGTGTTGTGTATTGTAGGGAGGAGGAGTGAGGGAGGAGGAGGATGAGGAGGAGGGAGGAGGAGGAGGAGGGAGGAAGAGGAGGAGGAGGAGGAGGAGGAGGAGGAGGAGGAGGAGGAGGAGGAGGAGGGAGAAGGAGGAGGAGGAGGGGGAGGAGTGAGGGAGAAGGAGGATGAGAAGGGAGGATGAGAAGGGAGGAGGAGGAGGAGGGGGAGGAGTGACGGAGGAGGAGGATGAGGGGGAGGAGGAGGGAGGAGAAGGATACTATTGAACGTCTGCATAAAATGACAACGAATCCAGGGTCAATAAAATATTAAATGATTTTCCTTGTCAATTTAATTTAAGTTATTATCAATGTGATTTTGTTTCAATTTACTGTTGCCAAGAAACTACCAATATTGAAACAACAATAAAATTAACTGAGAATATGAGAAAAAGAAAGAGTTACATTAAAAACTTGTTTTTATGGGTTCATTTTTATTTCAATTGAGTTTGATCGTAGGTAAGTAGTTTTAGTTGGCTTGCGTACGTCATAAGGCTCGTCCAGACTCCTGGGCGTGTCCTATTTCGAGTTGTCACAACCTATACTTCTATAATTATATACGTATGTTTATATTTCTCGATTTGATCTCCTATCTATTCAAATAGTTATTGCCTTAATAATATCATTATCTAAGTACGTACGAAATGTCGAGAGGATATGTTATTAAATATGCGTAGGAAAAGCATTGGTATTAACACACAAATATGACCTAGAAAAAAACAGATATTCATGCCTCGAAGGAACGCTGTACCCACCTCATGGTGCCGCAGCGCGTGCGTCTAACACGTGTAACACTCAAAGCCTCGAAAAATACACTTTTTCGCCCGTTTTTGACCCATAGCATCTATGCGAGTAAGGCCTCTCGTCCACTGGAAGCGGAAAGCTGCGAACTGCGAAGCAACGAATTTTGGCGAACGCCGTTCGTCCGAAATCGTGCAAATGCCTCTCGTCCATTGGCTCAGTATTTGTCCGGATTCGTAATAGACGAGATGGCTCTTCGGAACAGCTTTTCTGATTATTCTGATGAAGAATTTCTCGCTTTGGAACTATCACCTTTGATTCATCGACGTATCAACAATCACAGGTGAAATCAGCAAAGATTGGAAATGTGGGTGAATCACATAAACGCCAAAAGGAACGAGTTCGGTGAATTTTCTCATTTGTGGCATGATCTTCAAATCGACGATGACCACCACTTTTCCTATTTTCGAATGAGAAAGGATACATTTCAATACATTCTTGACAACCTACATTCTAAAATCGAAATCGAATCGTCTTTGTATATGTCGCATATGATAGTTCGATTGCCGTTGGTCCCACAGATATTTCCTTTCCTTTACAAGCAAAATTAACTTTTCACAGTCCATTTTCATTGGTTCACACAGTCCAAGTTCGCTCTCATTCGCAACTTGACGTCCGAAAAATCCCAGCAGAATGGGATCCATTCTCACTTCTCACGTGGTCGGACGAAAACGGACGAACGGTACGGGCCCAGTGGACCACCCCCTACCGAGCCACGTGTTTGGATCGTTCGACCGTTTTCGTGCGGATTCGGCCGAATTCGTTTTCGCCACTTTTCGCAGCTTTCCGCTTCCAGTGGACGAGAGGCCTAAAGCGATCGGGATGGTTAAACGTTAGGACCAACCTAGAACGAGTTTTTTAAGTAAATTCTTAGGCCTCTTATGGCCCGGACGGCGAACGGCGAATGGCGGACGGCGAACGGCTGACGGCGGACGGCGGGCGGACATTTCAAATTTGGATTCTACGCCCCTTGAAACGTGAAGTGACATAGTTTGAGGGGGGGTTATAAAAATGTTTTGGTACACGATCACATAGGCTTATTATTGGAAATAATAAACCAAAAAGGTTGCATTAGGTATTTATGGATGTTATGATATGGATGAAGGTACGTGTTATGGTTTGTTTTGTTAGTTGTGATAATGTTGTTTGCTTTAATATAGGTATTTATTTAGTGACAATTTTGTATTTAACTTCTGTTTGACAATTGTGATATACTGAACTGTATGGCCACAAATCTCTCTCTCTCTCTCTCTCTCTCTCTCTCTCTCTCTCTCTCTCTCTCTCTCTCACTCTCTCTCTCTCTCACTGTTACAAATTAATTTGTGAACAGCGTGAACCCGCCCCATCCACATTACACGTGAAAAGTTCGACGCATGTCCGGTATTTCCTTAATTACAAAGTTGTTTACCCGAGCGACGTCGTTGGGGAAAGCCGAGTTATCGACATGTCCAGAGGTGTATAATACGTCCGTAAGTTCACATTACAGCATCCCATAATCCAATGCAGCTTCCGCAGTTTCCATAATCGAATTATCAATTGAAATCCAGATGTCAACAGCTCAGAGCAGATCCCCAATCAACTAACCGTTAACATCGAGATAGCATCATAACAGATAATGTTCGAAATAAAATCAATTCCGCTTTTTCAGTATCATCCCAACAGACAGTAGGAAATAGATACTGCACCTTTCTCTGCCAATTAACGTCACGATAGTTTTACGGGTTGGTTTTATTGTTTTCTCAATAGTGACATTCAGAACGGTTCAGTCATCCTAAAAAATAGACAACTGGTGTACAATAGGCCCACTTAAACAGAGAAAAAAAAATCACAAAACTTCTAGTCATGCAGCATGATTGTGAGAGCAAATTTTCTTAATCTGTCGTTTAAAATGTATGATAATTTGTTTTTAAATTTGAATACTTTGTTTGCAATGAAATTGGTAATAAGAAAGTTCATGGCAAAAATATCTACTAATAATATACCAATACCAACCAAACATACCGAATTTCTATAATTTTTTTAATAGTTTTAGCTATTTTTTAGCATATTATGTTGAAATTCGAGTCCAATTTTCAGCAAAATTTGGAAGATAAATTTTTTAATGCTCTTGTTCACAGATGATATATTTTCTATGAGTATTATTCCGTTAGAACCTTTTTAAAGTAAAGTTTTTTAGTTTTCTTGCATTTTTAGTGAATTTGTTTGCTCATTATTTGCAATTGGAGCAAATTAATGAGTTAGAAAAAGCTGTCTAACGAACACATATTTTCTTTTGGAATTCTTGATTTTTTTAGAGAAAGAACGGATCTCAATCCTAAAGAAAGTTATCGTTTGGTCACATGCGATTTTTTTTAAACATTCCTCAAAGGCGAAGGGGTTTACCATGAAATAAAAACGGAAAAACTGAAAAAAGTGGGGTGGACGCCCTAGCTTATCAAACGCCTGCCCTTGGGATGAAGGACTTTGGAGACCGGGGAGGAAGGAGATAGGGATGAAAGGGAGCTCCCATGTGAAAATACCACCAGTTGTGTTGCATTGTGGCGGGGCATCAGGGAGGGCCCCTGATTCTTCCTGCATTGGTGTGTCGAGGAGGTCGCAGAACAGCTTTACGAGCAAGAAGGGTGGAATACTAGCAAATCCAGAAATTGTGGAGAAAGCATCCGGCTGCTCATGTATCTGAGGAGGTACTGGAAGGAGCTGCGGATTCTACTCTCTAGGAGTTTTTGGAATACTGGGAGCCACTCTTGGGTATTACCAGCCACAACCCTGGCGAGCCGGTGGTACACCCAGCAACCACCAGGGGCCTATTTCATAAAGCAACAAGTGACAAGTTACAAGCCGATTTTATGTACAAGTTGTAAAAAATGATGAAAATTAACAAGTGTACAGGCGAATTTGGACAAGCTACAAGTGTTTCCCTATCATTTTGTACAAGTCACTGTTTAGCAGTTGTAGAAAATAGCCGATTTTTAACCTACGTCCATTCATCTGTAAAACTTGTTATTTTCCAGCATTGTGAGTTGATAATTTCGGTGTTTAATATGTGAGAATCATCTTCAGCTGAAGAATACGGACAAGAAAGAAGCATTCTGCGTAGAAGACGCCAAAGATTTTTTGGCCACGAATAAACCCTTATTTAGTGGATATTTTTGAGTTTAACGAGAAATTTGGGATGTCTTCCGAGACCCTTGAAAGATTCAAATGCTACGTGACCCTGTGCAATTTTTCCTGATCGGGGATTGAGGATCTCCCCATCATTGAAGAACAAAGTGAAGATCATCTCGAAGTTACAGATGACTTTCCTAACCTAGCAGCATTAAGACTTGATGAACTGATTAATAATTTCCACTGAACGGAAGAGAAAAATCCGATTATTCCAACCATCAGAATAAGTTGAAATCAAATACACACTTTCTCCACTTTTCAGTTAATAATTTGTCTGTCTTCCCATCATTACACCTAGTCATGAACGATAAACATCCTATCGTGTTCTTAGCACCGTTTTTACATTATAATTCACTGACAAAACTTTCAATCCCGCATGACGTTGTTCATTTCGTTTGTCCCCACCCGCCATTTTTCTTTTCTGCTACACTTGTAAACTTATCTTCTACAAGTGTAACTTGTCTACACTTTGTTTTGGTGAAACACTTGCTCTAGTTTACCGTGCGTTACAAGTACCTGTACTTGTTAACTTGTACACTTGTAACTTGTTGTTTTATGAAATAAGCTGTGTGAAAAACTCCACTTCTACTGGATCTGATGGTATTTCCGCCCGAGACGGAAATATAGTGCCAAAGACTGTGAAGCTGCTGATCCTCAACCTGTTGCTTCTATCAGAAATACCACAATAGCATTGGGTCGTGCCCGGACAATTTTTATCCCAACACGAACTAAATCACTCGCGACGAAGTTGTGGAAACCCATTTCAAAACGGAAGTTAGTGAAAAACGTTGTCTATTTCCACGAAAAATAAAGAGTTACAATGTTAAATCGATTTCGACGAGTATGCCATCAGTAACAAACAGTAACCGTTATTGTTTATTACTGATGATGGCCTAACCGTCGAATCGACGGAAATTAACAACGTTTTCCGCTAACTTCCATTTTTATCCCAGAAAAGGGGTAAGTGTTTCTTGGGGCTACACCCTGATTTCAATATCTTCAACAGCCTTCCGCCACATTCAAAATATTCTGGTATCTGGCCTCAAAACGGTTTGTGTCTTAGGTGACAAACTGTCATTTTGCTGGCCCATATTAAGAAACAGCAGCTCCATTTTGCTGTTTTGGACGTCGCCAAGGCCTTTGGCAATCTTTTGACCCAGCCATTTTGCCCTGACTTTTGCCTTCATGGTGTCGGTGCACCTGCTTGTTTAATTGAGTGTGTTGCTTTTCTGTACCATGAAGGCATGACGGTCCTCGAGGCAGGAGGCTAGATGTCAGGGATGTGTCCAATCTCTATATTTTTAACAGTCTTCCGCTACTTTCAAACTAATCTGGTATCTCGCCTCATAACGGCTTCTTTTATAGGTGACAAACTGTCATTTTGCTGGCCCGAATCAAAAAACAGCAGCTACATCTTGCCGCTCTGGACGTCTCCAAGGCCTTTGACACTGTAAGCCATTTTGCCCTGACCGATTGCCTTCGTGGTTTAGGAGCACCTGCTTGCTTAATTCAGTATGTGGCCTGTCTCTACCATGAAGGCATAATAGTCCTCGAGGCAGTAGGCTAGATGTCAGGGATGTGTCCAATCTCTATATTTTTAACAGTCTTCCGCTACTTTCAAACTAATCTGGTATCTCGCCTCATAACGGCTTCTGTTATAGGTGACAAACTGTCATTTCGCTGGCCCGAATGAAGAAACAGCAGCTCCATCTTGCCGCTCTGGACTTCGATATGGCCTTTGTCACTGTAAGCCATTTTGCCCTGACCGATTTCCTTCGTGGTTTAGGAGCACCTGCTTGTTTAATTCAGTATGTGGCCTGTCTCTACCATGAAGGCATAACAGTCCTCGAGGCAGGAGGCTAGATGTCAGAGGATGTGACCATTGGGCGTGGGCTAGGCCAGAGGGATCCTCTGTCGCCACTCCTCTTCGACCTGGTCATTGATACAGCCTTGGGTAAGCTGCCAGCTGAAATAAGGGTTTGATCTCGCTCCTGGAGTGCGAGTAGGTGCATTTGCCGATAATGTCATCCTACTCGCAGAAATCCATGAAAGCTCGCAGATCGCCCTCAATGCCTTGCTGAGCAGTTGGCCAGGTGTGTTTGGTTTTGAATCTAGATAGGTTTGGGTAAATCTCCTAGCTCTCATCGGGTTGCTAGCATAAGGTGAAGTTTGTGGATGAGGAGAGCTTTGTCGTAGGCAGTCAGCCGTCCATGCCCAATCCCTGTTGGCGGTTTGGCGATGCCTTGGCATTGATTTCATGTGGTCGAGTTCAACGAAAATGTTGATTTGTACGGATTAGGCTATAGATTTGCCCATGCGCTAACATGGCTCATTTTTTCATTTCCTAATTCACCGATTTTGAAGTTTTATGCTACATGTTGAGTTTCCTTCAACCGTAGGAACTTTCATTTCCTCAATTCATTATTCAAGTTGAAGCACTTCCGATTTTGAAGTTTTATGGATATGGACGTCAAAATCCACGATGATTTGCTAACAATTATGATGCTTTACAGCCTTCACGAAACGTATGAAAATTTTAGATGCGCAATTGAATCTAGGGACGAATTACCCACGCCAGAAGCTCTACGTATAAAAATCATTGAAGAGAGTGAGGCAAGGAGGCAAAATAATAATGGAAACAATAAGCAAAACGATGCGTTGATAACGAAGAAAAAATATCAACCAAAACAGCAATATTGTGGGAAACCTCAAACAAAAGAATTCAAATACAAATGCCGAATCTGTGGAGGTGTAGGACATAAAGCATGTGATTGTCCAAACAAAAAGAAAAATCAACAACAAGCGGGGACAGCTACAGCACTGATGACTGGAAAGCCGGAAAATAAATGGTGTCTGGATAGCGGATGTTCAACTCATATGTGCAAAGATAAAAGAATGTTCCAGAAACTTGAGAGGAAGAACCGAACACTTGATTTAGAAATGGCACAGTGTATGATGTTAGAGGCGAACCTGGCATTTTGGGCAAGCAGTTAACACCGCCAACTATATCCGGAATCGGTGTAAGCCAAGTAGTATTACCCTACCAAATGTGGACCATTGTCGGTCATTTCAAATTTTGGATGTGTTGGATATGCACTCGATAAGAACATTTTTTTTAAACGAATTATCATACGAAACCAAGGGATTCAAAGTTTGGTATCCAAAACAACATAAATTTGGAGTAACAAGAGACGTGAAATTCCTGGAGAATTTGAGTGGAAATTGGAAATTTTGAAGAGTTTTACTTAGAAACATCACCTAGAGGAAACCATAAGGAAATTGTCTAACTCCAATGGATTTGTCTATGGAAATAAACAATCGAAATCCTTGGAGCCTGTAAGATCCCAAGAAAATCAACAAATCATGGAAACAACAAATTTCGAATGGGATTTAGGAATAAAAAATATGAAGCCGGAAACAAGGAGGGGCTCTGGCAGGAAACCTCGGAAATACCGGAGACAACGCAAACATGAAGAGTGTAGAACAGCAGCAACTTGGAGAAATCAACGTGAGCGGCACTTTTTGGACCGAACTCGGAGAATGACCATTGAAAATGAATATCGTGAAAAAATGGAGTTTGGGATCTGATTGATAAACCGGTGTTGGAAATCGGCTCATACTTGCATTGGAGGAAAGCACGTCTAGTAGAAAAGGTTACAACACGATGGAATTGACATCCAGGAAACCCAATCCAGTTTTACGCATGAGCTCAATCAGAACAATTATGGCGATAGCTGCGATAAAAGGGTTAAAATTACATCAAATGGACGTCACACCTTATCTCTCGTGATGGAAATTCCTGTTATATACGAAGAAGTTCTGAAAAGAATGAGCAAGAAAACTGGAAAGGGAAGTGAAATCCAGAAGAAAATTAATGAACACCTGACATTGTCGACGAAGGAGGGGAAAAAAGTATGCTACATACGCAAAGCGCTACTGAAACAATCAGGGCGCTGTGGTATTTCTGAAGAAGCTATTCCGTTATGATTTTCAGTTGAAGCAAAAACTTGTCTATTCTAAGTATGGAACTGCGTTGAAGGCTTTGAAGCAGATAAAGTTCGAGAACATTACCTTGTACTTTTGCGCATCTCAGCAAGGCAAAATCGGCTACATTGCTTGGCAACAGTTAGCGAAAGCCTATGAAGATAAAGGTTTATGCAGGAGACTTGGTTTATTACGTGCTTTGTTCAACAGGAAATCTGTCGCATTTCAAATGGATGGAAAACTGTTGACAGAAATAATTTCAGTGGATCATTGGCTGACATCAATTCGCCAATTGACGATGAATTTGCTAACAATTATGATGCTTAGTGGTCAGCCTTCTCACTATGACCCAATGTCATGGCCATTGAAATTTCAAATGCGCAATTGAATTCGCAACTGATAAATTACCCACTGCTCCAAGAAGCTTCTAAAAGGCATAAATCATCAAATTGAGTTGAGAGTGTGCCAAATAGCCATTTAAATGGAAACAATAAGCAAATTACGATGTCATCAGAACTGGAAGGAGTACAACTCGCTAGTAATGAATCAATACCAATCCTTGGAAAAGGGGCGGTAGGTTTGGAAGCATTAAACGATCGTGGAACAAGAAAGCTGAATCTTGAGGAAACATTGTTCGTGCCAGATTTACGTTTAAATCTGATGTCAGTATCGAAGATAGTGGACAGGGGATTCTCTGTAACATTTGAAAAATGCAGAGCAACCGCATACGCGGATAATGGTGAAATTCTGTTCATTGCTGACAGAATTGGAGATCTATTCTACATTCGGAAATCTAGCCGTGAAACTGCGTGCGCCATATATGAGGGCGGACATGAACGTAGTTTGGATCTATGGCATCGTCGGTTGGGACACATCAATGAATATGACCTTAAAGAAATGGCAAAAGGGGATGTAATTGGAATGAAAATTCCCGAAAGAGAAAAATTATCGGTATGTAAGACATGTCTACAGGGGAAACTAGTACAAACACCATTCCCCAAGAAGTCAGAACGAAAAACGGACGTTTTGGATATCGTGCATAGTGATATTTGTGGACCGATGCGAGTGAAATCGATCGGAGGATCTCAGTACTTCATCACGTTCATCGACGATGCGGCAAGGTGGTGTGAAGTGAAGTTCTTAAAACACAAATCAGAAGCACTGGAAGCGTTCAAAAACTACAAAAACAAGGTGGAAAAACAAACAGGAAAAAATATAAAATGTTTGCAATCAGATAACGGGCTCGAATATCTTAACAACGGATTCAACCAATTTTTGGAAGAACACGGGATAACAAGAAGGCTGACAGTTCCAAATACACCGCAACAAAACGGGGTATGCGAGAGGAAAAACCGAACACTTGTATTTAGAAATGGCACAGTGTATGATGTTAGAGGCGAACCTGGCACCAGCATTTTGGGCTGAAGCAGTTAACACCGCCAACTATATCCGGAATCGGTGTAAGCCAAGTAGTATCGGAGGAAGAATACCCTACCAAATGTGGACTGGAAAGAAGCCGATTGTCGGTCATTTCAAGACTTTTGGATGTGTTGGATATGCACTCGATAAGAACATTGGAAAAGGAAAATTTTACCCGAGATTAAACGAATGTATATTTGTTGGATATTCATACGAAACCAAGGGATTCAAAGTTTGGTATCCAAAACAACATAAATTTGGAGTAACAAGAGACGTGAAATTCCTGGATGAATTTGCAGTGGAAATTGGAAATTTTGAAGAGTTTTACACAAACGAGAAATTAGAAACATCACCTAGAGGAAACCATAAGGAAATTGAGATTGATCTAACTCCAATGGAGAATATTGTCTATGGAAATAAACAATCGAAATCCTTGGAGCCTGTAAGATCCCAAGAAAATCAACAAATCATGGAAACAACAAATTTCGAATGGGAAAATGAATTAGGAATAAAAAATATGAAGCCGGAAACAAGCAGGGGCTCTGACATGCAGGAAACCTCGGAAATACCGGAGACAACGCAAACATTGAGATGGTCGGAAAGAATCGCAAAACGTAAAACCAATACCTGTTGTGAAACAGAAATAAAACCAGTCGTAGAACAGCAGCAACTTGGAGAAATCAACGTGAGCGAAGCACTTTTTGGACCGAACTCGGAAGAGTGGTATGAAGCCATTGAAAATGAATATCGTGCTCTCTTAAAAAATGGAGTTTGGGATCTGATTGATAAACCGAATAATAAAGAGATAGTTGGAAATCGGCTCATACTTGCAAACAAGTACAAGAAGGATGGGACACTAGAACGGAGGAAAGCACGTCTAGTAGCAAAAGGTTACAACACGCAAAGACCTGGAATTGACTTCCAGGAAACCTTCAATCCAGTTTTTACGCATGAGCTCAATCAGAACAATTATGGCGATAGCTGCGATAAAAGGGTTAAAATTACATCAAATGGACGTCACAACTGCTTATCTGAATGGAGAAATGAAAGATAACATCGTGATGGAAATTCCTGTTATATACGAAGAAGTTCTGAAACGAATGAGCAAGAAAACTGGAAAGGGAAGTGAAATCCAGAAGAAAATTAATGAACACCTGAAACTATTGTCGACGAAGGAGGGGAAAAAAGTATGCTACATACGCAAAGCGCTTTATGGTCTGAAACAATCAGGGCGCTTGTGGTATTTCTGTTGAAGAAGCTAATCCGTTATGATTTTCACCTGTTGTTTGGAGACCAAAAACTTGTCTATCATGTGTTCTCGAAATATAATTTAGTCGTTCGTAAAAATCTCAAACTTGTGTTCACAATTTATTTGCTCTATTCTAATCGTTCTACTAACCACTGTTCACTGCTTTTATCCAATATAATTAATAATTTCAAATTAGATGAAACCCTAAAGGCAATTGGGTTACAGCCAGCGTTTACACTGGAGAGATGGAAAATCAGTCAGTGATAATAGGCGTCTATGTTGATGATTTAATTCTGGCTACGAAATCTATTGAAGTGATGAACGCATTGAAGGATAAACTGAAGGAAAATTTTGAAATGAAGGATTTAGGCGCAATCCATTATTGTCTTGGAATAGAGATATCACATTCCCAGAAGGAGGGGGAGATACGAATGTCACAGAAAAAATATATTAATGAAGTTCTGAGAAGGTTCAACATGGAGGATTCTAAGCCAATAACAACTCCGGCGGAAGTAAATCTAAAGTTGAAGAAACCTGAAACACAGAACATTGAAGACATGAGAAAGTACCCATACCAAAATTTAATCGGGAGCCTGAACTATATCGCTACAAGCACAAGACCTGATATCTCACATACAATTAGCATGCTAAGTCAGTTCAATTCCAACTATGCCAAGGAACACTGGGAAGCTGCGAAGCCGGTTCTTCGATACTTGAAGGGAACCGAAAATTTCGCATTGACATTCAAGAAGACCGGAGAGTCATGTGTTCAAGGGTACGTTGATGCGGACTGGGGCTCATGTGTTGAAGATCGGCGGTCGTACACTGGATACGTGTTCACACTCGCGGGAGCAGCTATTAGCTGGGAATCCCGAAAACAGAGAACAGTGGCACTATCCAGCACGGAAGCTGAATACATGGCGATGACACAGGCAGCTAAGGAAGCCATATGCATCGGACGTTTACTTGGTGAACTGAAACACGGACAGGAAGGACCGATTGCGCTTCACAGTGACAACAACGGAGCAAAGGAAATAGCCAAAAACCCGGTACACCATACTAGGACGAAGCATATTGACATCCGTCATCATTTCGTCAGAGAAGCAATAGCGAATGACAGGATCAAGCTCAAATACCTACGGACTGAGGAGATGGTTGCCGATGTCTTAACAAAGTCGCTGCCAGGTCACAGGCACCAGATGATGAGGACAAGCTTAGGATTGCTACCCCAAGCTTGAGGGGGAGTATTGGAGAACGAGCTACTCCACGAGGTAAGAAGTTAACAGGTGTGAACCTGTCAACAGGTGATCTCGTGGACGCCAGAGATTTTAGTTGATGTTGAAATTCAGTTCGAATATTATTCGAGAAAATATATTTTATTGTTATCATTTATCCAAGGACTTGTCTATTCCGCTAAATTATAATACTAACTTTGACATATAGAATTTGAACTCCTTTGTCAATGATTGGCGGGCTGTCCTGGCAGAGATTGTTGATGGCCTCTCTGAAGTTGGGGCCAGTGTTGAAGCGGTGAGTGAGAAGACGAGGGAGCCGGTGCTGATGATGATGGAGATGTGACCGATGACCCCCCCCACCCACTCTCCCTTGTCATTGTTCTTCTACAGAACACTAACTACAGTGTCGACTTCTACAGTTTTAGCAGATTTCGATGAAAGTTTAGGCTGTTGATTGTGAGCTTGCGCAAACATATATCTTTCAAACCTCAATTTTTAATTTCCTAATTGACCGATTTGGACGTTTTAGGCTACATCTGACCATAGGAACTGGCTTTGGAATCTTTATGATTATTTCAATTTTATGATCATGACTCACGCGGGTTGTCAGACTTTTATTTTGAAAACTGCTAAAAGCTAATTTTTGACAGAGAATTTGGACTCACGCGGGTTGTCCTGGCAGAGATTGTTGATGACCTCGCTGAAGTAGGGGCCGGTGATGAAGGCGGGTTGGGAGAAGACGAGGGAGCCGGTGCCGATGATGATGGAGATGTGGCCGATGAGCCCCCCCCCCCCCCCCCTGTCTTTGTTCTTCTACAGAACACTAACTACAGTCAACTTCTACAGTTTTAGCAAATTTCGATGAAAGATTAGGGGCTGTTGATTGTGCGCTTGCGCAAACATATATCTTTCAAAACTCAATTTTTAAATTCCTAATTGACCGATATGGACGTTTTACGCTACATCTTGGTTCACTATTTCCTCTGACCCTAGGAACTGGCTTTGGAATCGTTATGATTATTTCAATTTTATGATCATGACATTGGCAGGCACCCAAATTGGCAGACTTTTATTTTGAAAACTCGCTAAAAGCTAATTTTTGACAGAGAATTTGGACTCACTTTGTCAATGATTGTCCTGGCAGAGATTGTTGATGGCCTCTCTGAAGTTGAGGCCAGTGTTGAAGCGGTGAGTGAGAAGACGAGGGAGCCGGTGCCGATGATGATGGAGATGTGGCCGATGAACCCCCCCCCCCCCACCCACTCACCCTTGTCATTGTTCTTCTACAGAACACTAACTACAGTGTCGACTTCTACAGTTCTAGCAGATTTCGATGAAAGTTTAGGCTGTTGATTGTGCGCTTGCGCAAACATTTATCTATGAAACCTCAATTTTCAATTTCCTAATTGATAGATTTGGAAGTTTTACGCTATATCTTGGTTCTATTTCCTCTCACCATAGGAACTGGCTTTGGAATCTTTATGATTATTTCAATTTTATGATCATGATCTAGACATTGGCAGACTTTTATTTTGAAAACTCGCTAAAAGCTAATTTTTGACAGAGAATTTGGACTCACTTTGTCAATGATGGGCGGGTTGTCCTGGCAGAGATTGTTGATGACCTCGCTGAAGTAGGGGCCGGTGATGAAGGCGGGGAGGGAGAAGACGAGGGAGCCGGTGCCGATGATGATGGCGCCGTGGCCGATGAAGCGCGGCCGATGAGCGCCCCGCCTGGAGCCCAAGTAGGTGATCGGCATGAGGAGAATCAGCGAGCCGATGTCGTAGGCGTTGATGACGATACTCGCCTCAGTGGAGCTCAGCTCGAACCGCCGCTCTATGTGCGGCACCATAAGGTGGAGCAGCCCGTTTATTACTATCCCTGAAATTATATAATAAATCAGTATCATCTTACAAAAAAAAAAAAAAAAAAAAAAAAAAACGCTGGAAATTATTACACAAAGGTTTATTATTTATGTATTAGACAGCCCTTCTACGTAGGTCTCTGGTCCATAATGATAAAACGCCGCTCATAGTATATTTAGTAGGTATCGGAACTCGGAGCTTCGGACCTCACAAATGGGTTCAATCCATTACAGCAGCGGAATCTCTCAATTTTACGCTTTTTAATATAGTTGATAAACACAACAATTTAACAATTTATTACCAAGTCATATTTCCAACACATAAAAGTGTTACCTATACTGTATATTGATAAATCATTTAATTGGTCAAATTTCAAAAAATGTGCTGACAAAATCACTGAAAATGGCTAAGAATCGTTAAATTGATACCTATTTTTTAGCATAAGATTGGTCAAATAAAGTTTATCAACTATGAAATAGAACATTCAAAAATTTATGTACGAAATTATGCTAAAAACTTAAACTTCATTAAATTTTGTTTTAAAAAATCTATAAAATTGCAAAAAATAGCCTAAAATCCAAAATCTTTTTTTGAATAGAAGAGTATCATTTAGAATACTTTTTTTTTTCATAAAATTAATAGCTAACATTTTCTTTTCACTCATAAATATCCTATTTCTATACAACTTGAAATATACAAAAAAAAAAGATACTTTTTCACCTATTTTTGGCTCATAGCACCCATGGGTGTGGAGCGATCGAGCTGGCGAGAAATTAGGACCAACTAGACCCCAAGTGGAGTCTATGTGCGAAAGAACAGATTTTTAAAGTCAATTCTACGGCCTTTTATGGCCCGGACGGCGAACGGCGGACGGTGGACGGCGCGGCGGACGGCGGACGGACATTTCAAATTTGGATTCTACGCACCTTGAAACGTAAAGTGACAAAGTTTGAGGGGGGGTTATAAAAATTGTTTGCTATACGATCACATAGGCTTATTATTGGAAATAATAAACCAAAAGTATTAAAGGTTGGTTTTCACAGACAAATGAGGCATTCAACTCTTGCCTTGTTCAAAGAATTGAATATTATGAGCGTCCACCAGCTCTATACCTTTAATTTTTGGATATACATATTAAAGAATAAATGTGATTTTAAAGAAAATATTAGGTATTTAAGAGGAAAACCATATAGAATGGAACTCCCTAAAATAAAATGTTCTTTCTTTTCACGCAGCCCAAAATATCGCATGATTGTCGTTTTTAATTGTTTATTTGATGTTATTCATCCTTTATTTATCAATGTAAATCTTTATCTTTTATACAAGTTGAACAACGCTCTAAAAGAATATGTTCTAACAATGGATAATTTGATATTGTATACTAATGAAGTAAGATACCCCAAGTATGCGCTCAAATAATATAAAGTGGATTATTGGGTTACAATAGAAGAGCTTGAAATAAAATCAAAACAAACAAGAACGTTTTTTTCTCTACTTTTCATGAGTAATATTAAATAGTTAAATAGTCCTAAATCGGATTGCTGAATTTGGCTCATGTATGCCAGCACAAGTTTAGCTTTTAGGCATACATTGTCCTTCAATAAGTGGACAAAGAACTGATTTATTTTTAAACACCATGTGGGTATTAATTTTATTTATTATGTATTTTTTCAATTTATATATAATTGGAAATTGTTATCTATACTCGATATAAATTTTATGTATCAAGAGGAAGGAAATAAATTTCATTTCATTTCAAAGTTGTCTCTACAAATTATTAGCTTATAATTAACAAACTATTACACAAAGGTACAACTATTATATTTGCATTGGTTCTGCGGAGATCATGGTATACCCTACGGCCTGTTGCACCATAGATGGCTTAAATTGAAAATCAAGCTTTTTTTTTTTTTTTTTTTTTTTTAATAATTTTTGAAGACTGCCATATATGCAAAACAACTTAAGTACCATCTTTTGAGAAATACGTTTTTGGACGGATTCGGACCGTGATGGAAATGTAATAGCTCCCTCTTCAAAGGGGAGAGGTGATTAACCTGCTATACCTAGAGGATATCCTGCTGGTTGAAAAAACTCAGGAATATGCCATGGGATAGCATCGAGAAGGAGGAACTACCGTATCCATCACAGTACAGTTGTTGGTGGAAACGGATGGCATTGCGTCCACTGAGGGCGTCCTCTTGCTCGCTTCTACCAACCAAGCAGACGAACTGGACTGGACCTACTGGTTAAGCTCAGGAAGGTTTGACAGGCACATTCCTATTGACCTGCCTACTGTACAGGAACGCGAGGAAATATTTCTGTAACACGTGATAGGAGAACAGCTCGATGGCTCCTCTTCAGACTTTACTAATCGTGTTGCTAATCTAACTCCTGGTTTCAGTGGTGCTGATATAGTTAATGCGATTAATGAAGCAGCACTGCATGCTGCAAGGCATTTGAAGAAAAGTGAAGGAAAATTCGACTTGGAGTATGCAGTTGAACGAGTAGTTGGAGGTAAAGAAGAGAAATCACACGCTATGACAATGGAGCTCTGCATTTTCATGGTGATGGAAATGCAGTAGTTCCCTCTTTCAAAAAGGAAAGCCGATTAACCTGTTACACTCAGAGGATATCCTGCAGGTTGAATAACCTCGGGAATATGGTATTGGGTAGCATTTTCAAGAATCGAGGAAGATCGTATCCATCACCGTATAGTTGTTGGAGGAAACGGATGGCATTGCGTCCACTGAGGGCGTCCTTTTACTCGCTTCTACCAACCAAGCAGACGTATTGGACTGGACCTACTGGTTGTTAAGCCCAGGAAGGTTTGGCAGGCAAATTCTCATTGACCTGCCTACTGTACAGGAACGCGAGGAAATATTTCTGTAATACATGATAGGAGCACGGCTCGATGGCTCTCCTTCAGACTTTACTATTCGTCTTGCTTCTTCCCTTACTTACTTCTTCCCCCTTCACCATAACTTCAATCAACAACTCCTTCACCGCCTTCGTAAAATTCAGCTGTAGTTTTCTGTTTCCATCTTTCTCCACTGAACACCTAACTTGAAACCTAATATCACAGTACTGTTCCAAACCGAAATAAATCACCTAAATATTATAACTTATCAGATTTATCAGCAGGAAAACATGTCTCGGGACACTAACTTAGAGGCTAATCAAAGACTAACTAACTCCCACCTTGAAGTGCATGGTGAGACACAAATAATCTGAACTCACGGAAATATCTTAATTCTCTTAACTTCAAAAGTTTGTTATCCCCCATTTTAGCTCTTAGATGGTGAAACCCGTCCTAAGACAATTAGAAACGTTTCAGTGATTTATACATTCATGTTAAAGATACGAGTAGGTAAGCTATGTGCCCTATTCAACATGGCGGACGATTTTTCATCTTTTTGGGAAAATACACTACATACTAAACCACACTAAAATACTAAAATACACAATTCTGTACTTCAAATGTGACCGATTTCTAAAACTCACGTACCTTGATTCATGGAGACGCCAGAAATGACAACCAAGGCCCATTTAGGCTGGTTCATAAACTGTAGAAAACCGGGGGTGAAGTTTCGCCATCCGTATCTCCCCTGACCGTTAGGCTTGGCCTTCGAATCTCCCTGGTCGTCTTGCATAATCAGAGATTCAGTTGCGTCGTCGATCATCAACTATTCAAAACTCATTGAACGAAAACGGAACGTACGCCCGACGAAAATTAGTCTAAATGCGCTGGATTTCGTACATTCGAAACCTGGCAAGAGACTACGCAAAAATTCTTCACTTGCGGCACAAAGAAAATTAACGTTGCGTAGTTATTGCTAAATATTCGAGGCCGAATAAAGTTGTAAAATTAATGTGTTGTACTAGATTATTTTGTGTGAGGTAGGTAGATATGATTTCTAAATTCGCCTTCAATTTTAGATGACAATTAGATAGAGTAAAGGTAAACGCTCAGTAAAGCCGTTGAAACCATCTTTATGCAGGGTCTTCGCACTTAAGAGACCACTGCGAGATACTAGCCATTAAACGTGTTTTACCTCGTTCCCTCAAATTGAGCGTTTCAAGTAGGGTTCTGAAGGCTTGCTATTATGGATGCTTCCATAGCCTTATCTCCTACGCTTTACTGGTATTGGGCCATTCTCCATCTATGAACATAATCTTCTCACTGCAGAGGAGAGTAATAAAGATTCCTGGAGTAGGATATAGGGACGCATGTAGGGAACACTATGTATCGCTTGGCATATTGACCTTGCCTTCTATTTTTATCCTGCAGTACCTACTACATGTAAAAAAATCAAGTACCTAACTAAACAACTCGTAAACGAGTTCCACTATCTGCTTTACAAGCAGATACCATGTTACATGGATATGTCTTTGATTGGGGATTTCATAACGGTTGTCCTCGAGAGTTGTAAACAAATCCTTTAACTTTAAACAAATCCCTGGGCCGCATGGCCGCATCCCGACTAATTCCAACAAAACAACGGTTTACTTATAGTAGAAATGTTGAAAATAACTGTGGAGAGAAGCCACTACAATGAGTTGTTGTTAACAGTCGACTGTTGTCAAGAGGATGAAAATGTTTCCTATGGAGTGGAGTAAATGATGCTATTGCTTTACGTTAAGAATATTGTAACCGGCTTATTAAAATTGTTTTTAGTCCAATCAACTTATTTTAGGAATGTAGCCAGGTACGAAAGGAGGGGGAAATTGGTAGCTTGAGATGCGAACATTTATCACATAAATCAAGCGCTTTCCAACGAGTGGCGAACGATTTATGTGCGATGAACTGGAACTGCGGATAGAATGAATGGAGGATGAATGGTGGATGAATGGAACTGCGGAAGTTCCATTCCCCTAGCAACGGCTGGGTTATACGTGGAAAACGCTGAAATTGTGACAAAAATTTTGCTTCACGGAAATTTTTGGTTGACCCCCCAGAGCAAAGACATAGCCATGTCAAAAAAAATAAATAAATAAATAAAATAAAATAAAAATCGCAAAAGAGATTCGCATAAAGCTTTATAATTTTTTACCATCTGTAATTAAGGAACTGCCAGTAAAAGCGTACAAAAAAGTATCACTGTTAGGTAGTTTAAGAAGAAAGGCCTGTTTTTCTATTGAAGAGTTTTAACATGGATATGTTTTAGGGTTGGGGGTCATTCTAAAATTTGAGTAACGACACCAAAATTTGTGACGACCCGGCACTTTAGATATTATTAACTCGAAAAGTGAAGGCTAGGTAGAATTTCTATTGATTTTTCACGTACAACCAATGAGTTACTAGGGAAGAGTAACTCACATAGTTTTCATAGTAGGAAAATCGTTCGCGGGTGGAGGGGAGGGGAAGGGGAGTTATCAGACTGTACGATGGCACTGACTTGCATGTATTTGGCTTAACGCAAACCTTTTGCCGAATATCGTTACCAAAACGTATTTCCCGATAAATTTACAATTATTTTGGGTCGCAGCTTAAAATGTGTACCTTAATTAGCACGCAGAAAATTCGATTTATCCAAAATAAAATTCGAATTATCCACGATTTTTTAACATTGTTTAAATACAAAATGCTAGGGACCATGAGAAATATTCGAATTGAAGAAGATTTCGAATTATCGAGGTTCCACTGTACCTAAAATCTACCTACGAGTACATTGGTTCATTTTATTTTTATTATTTTTCAAGGTTGAAAGTTGAAAATGCACTTGCCCAACTACACGTACGCACTTGCCCCTAACAGGAGGTAATTGCTTTGTTTGAATGCTTCTAGGTTTTTTCCAATTCTTAATGAATTACTAACTTCAATTCATTATTGTGGTGTTGGACTCGCCAGAATTATTATTCAGTTATAAACATTATACAATCATCTGCTGTTACCAAGGTAGCGGCGTTAGTTTGACTAATTATTTATAATAAACTTACTTTTGTGTTCGACTCTCAAACTCGTACAACTTATTTGTATGCATACAGTACTTAAGGTACAATAGTTACAGTACAATTATATCCACTATATCGACGTAGAAAGGTCTGGGGAATGTAATTAAGCTGTAGTCTTTATTCAACTTGTAGTTTGAGGGAAATAGTAGCATCACAAAGTCAGATTTATGAAAAAATCCAGTCATGCAGCATGACCCCACGAGCGAATTTTTGAAGAAATCTTCGACTTTGGGTCTGCGTGCCACTACGTACATAAATAGAACTTCTTCATAATTTCATGGCTGATATTTTCTAAGCCACAGTCAGTATTAAAGCTACATCAAGTCCTAAAACAGTGGAGCGTAAAACATTAAAGAAACCGACCGAGAGAATCGGAGGACAGAATATTTCACAGAGTAAACTCATCAGTTGTGATTACTTTTTTTTATTTATTTTTTTATTTTTTTAACAAGCACCTACTACCTACGTTTTAAACAGCATGGTTCTAGGATTGGTTTTACAGGGATACTTCCATAAGAGTCGTTCAATCTGAATTTGGACAATGTTTCATGCAAATATTACCGATTTTTACAACTACGAACGGCATTATTTCGATTTTTGACTGATTTTTCAACTTTGAAATTTTTGAAAACTTGATACATATTATTATAGGAAATTTTACGCCGATTCCGAATATACCACATATGCTGAAAAAATTATTTCGCACAACAAATCACAAAAAACAGGCTATTTTGAAATTTTTGACTACATTTTTGAAAATTTCAACCCGAAGATGTAATCCGATCATGCTGGCCAACGAACTTGAACTTTCGTTTTGTGTCCTTAACATTTTAAAATTTGTTTGAAGTTGCTAGCACAATTCTACGGACAGTTATCGTCTGGAATGACACGTACATACATACATACATATATACATACATTCATACATAAAAAAGTTTCAGTCATGCAGCATGATCGTATGAGCGAATTTTCATAAATGGTCGTATTACATTTATATTAAATTCTGTTAAAATTCGAGCACCTTGGGGACAAATAAAAATTTTATTATACATTTTATAGTAAACTAACTTTTTGTCAGTAATATTCCAATGAACAAACCATTTTGTGGAATTTTATAATTTTTTCAAGTGTTCCTATCGATTTTTAGCTTATTTTAATGAAATTTAAGTACATTTTACAGTTCAATTTTGTGCTTAAATTTTTAAATGTCCTAGTTCATGTTCGATTAATTTTTTTCGAGTAGCATTCTGCTAAAAAATAGAAATTTGTTAATTTTTAGCGGTTTTTTGCCTTTTCTAGTGATTTATATATCTATAAAAAAGTGATATATACATATAAAAAAGCGTTAAAATCCAGGAATCATTTCAGAAAGCCTCAAAACAGATTTCAATGAAAAAAAGTTTTGAAAATTTTTATTTTAAAATTTTTGGAGCCATTGCAATACCTTTATTTTCTAAGAAAATTCGCTAAAAATGCGTTAAACTTCAGAATATGATTCAGAATAGCCTGAAACGGATTTCTGCATAAAATTTTTTCAAAAATTCACATTCTACAAATTTTGAGGCGAGAGCAATAGCTTAAATTTCTTCAAAAATTCACTGAAACGGGTACGCACTTGCCCCCCCTGACCCTATTTTGGTTCTCACTCGAAACCCCAAGGTGAAGATCCTGCTGAATCCAAAACTGACCTTGTGGGCTCAGCTTTTGGTATCACTGACCTGCCGCCTTCCGTTTCGGGCCGCTGTTATGTTTTTGCTTTCCTTCGTCGAATGGAAAATGTTTTGAGTTTTTAAACGCGACCTCAGCCGTATTCCCAGCGAGTCGTCGCCTCATTGAGGTTCGCTCAGTGCACAATGTGTTTGTCTTGCCGTAATTCACCGGTTTGTGATGAGCTCGAGATGTTGGATACTGAAAATTCTGCCGCCTTCTTCGAAGTACGTAGTAAGTCATTTAACTGTAATCACTAAAGGAAAACGCTGCTAATTATTACACAAAGGTTTATAATTTCTGTATCTAATAGTCCCTCTACTCAGAAGACCTGTCTAAAGTTAATAAACGAAGTCTATTATACATTAGGTAACTATCAAATCAATCTTTATTATTATTATTATTATTATTATTTTATTATTTTTTTTTAAAGACAGAACACTTTTATTGAAAAAAAAAAAAAAGTGAACGAATTTGAAATCCTAATTAAACGGAGTTTTCCGAAGAGTTCCTTGTAACAGTTTTGTGATTATTATTATTATTATTTTTTTTTTCCATTTCTTGACAGTTCATTCATGCTATTCCTTTAGCTGATGGCAGCTACAGCAGCACCATCCTCCAAATTCAGGTGACGCAACTTCCTGCGGCTTCCTCGCAAGCGTAGGGATACTGCCCGAATGATAGAAAATTGAATTTTCACTCTTACCCAATTCAATACTTGGCTGTACGCCTTTGCCCACTTTTGCGGCCGTAGATGTTGATAAACTGTTATTTTTAGTGCAAAACAACCCAGCAATTTTCAACTCTACATTAAAAGAACATCACAACGTCGATGTTATCTCCAAAATTTGGACTGACATAGGAAAAGAACTGAATGTACCAGGTAATATAATCATTCTCATAAATAAGTTTCATAACAAATAACTCCATTAGTACATTTTTGTGTAACAATGTAATTATTATAAATTAAGGCTATAGGACTATTTATTTGATTCTATACACAGCAGAGCCAAAACATCCTCAGTGAGGGAGTATTTTCATGTTTTTGCAGATATAACTTGTATAGTGATTTACCGGTTTATGTCATATGATAAATATACGGAATGTCCTGTACGAAATTGAAATTTTGCATAAGTAGGCTCACTGAGTCGAGATAAGTAGAAGTAGATAAGTAGAAGCAAATTATTTTTCTAAACGAATACAAACTTGTAACATGTTTATTTAAACAAACTCAGTTATGCACTATGCACACGGTTATGCATACTATCTACACCAATGCCATTTTCTCTTGCCAAGGTACGGAACCTTCTGTAGAGTTAAAATACTTCAGAAAGTTGTCCCTTACTACATAAGCAGCTTTTGCTGCTCTTGCTCTGACAGTCTCTTGATCTTTATCACAGTCTTCATCTACACTCATTAATTCATCATAAATTTCAAAAATTTGCCCTTCTTTAACTCTAATTACATTGTGAAGAACACAGCACGCTAAAACAATACTTTTTGAAACGTCTGGGTGAGTTAACATTGCTGTTTCAAATACACGGAATTTTTTTGCCATCATGCCAAATGCGCACTCAACAATTCTACGAGCTCGAGAGTGTCTGTAGTTATAGATTCTGCCAGTCTCTTAAGAAAAGCACTGTACTCCACATGTAAGGCACCATCACATGAACAGATTAATGGAGTAAAGGATCCTCTTCTGTCTTCTGCTGCCACATCATATTTTGCATGCTTCTGCTGTGAATGTGCCCTTGCAGTTGCGTCTCAATCTTGGTGAAGGTAAGAGGGGGCGTCGGCATTAACAAAACGGTTATCTAAAAACGCTTTCCTCTCGCCTTCCCACAATCCTTCCACCACGATATCGGCGATGAGCGCTGGCCTCTCGTTTTCTGCTTCTCGTATTACTGGTTCCACTCCTACAGTTCCCCAGGCTAGACTAGCGAGTTTAGCGCAATCAAAAGCAAGTTTCAGGTCCTCGATCCATACAATGTAAATTTACAAGTTGTCACAACATTTACATTATTTTACACTAAATCATCAGTCAGAAATTGGTGTATAAACTTTCTAATTCCAATATATATGCTCTAATATACTGGAAAACAATGAGTTCTTCTTTTCTTCCTCCTTTTAAAAATACATTAAGCAAATGCTCTTCTAATAGCCTTCTATTTCCTAGATATTTTATTCTATACACCACAAGGCGTACAGTCTCCTGAGCTCCCATGTTGCATAAAATACAGGGGACATTTTGTTCGACTTTTATAGAGTCCTTTGCTTAAATTTAGAGATAACCAGATTTCATAAAATTTAGTCTAATAGAGAAAAGCTACGAATTTTTATATATTTTTGGATTCTACGCATCTTGAAACGTGATCCAACAAATTTTTAGGGGGGATAACATTTATTTTTTCTCCAAATGGAAGGGTAAGTTTGTTAGCCAGCACTTTGTGAGCACAGTAAGTAGGTAAAGTTAAAAAAAAAAGTGCTCACAAATCTTTAAAAATGGCTTCAAATTGTTAAATTTATATATATATATATATATATATATATATATATATATATATATATATATAGCAGAACATTAATAAAAAAAAGTTTATCAACAATGAACGAGAACACTAAAAAATGTATGCAAATAGTTGTGGTGAAAAATGTACCTAAATTTAATTATTATTTGCTTTTTGAATCGTAGAATATGAAGTACGAGTACTTAGGTGTATTAATCAATTCATTTTTACTTGATAGGCGTCTTCTCCTATGCAGTTACATTTAGGTAAATCTAATGTGTAATACTTATACTTCCTTCCTAATACCTATCATAGACTAGTGTTCTGCATAGAAGAGTTAGCGAAGACAGAAATAATAAACCTTTGAGTAATAATTTGCATCGTTTTTTGTTTATAGTGACGCTATGTGCCACACTCTACTTGTCAGGCGTCTTTCTGACTTAGAAGCATGAATATTACAAATTTAAGTATTGTAAAGGTGAATTGTAAAGTATTGATTTCGGGTAGTTAGGAAAGTAAAATTACCGTAGTCCATCTGCAGTTTTATTCCGTTTAAATAGCAAAAAAAGGAGATCATATTTCATGACGGAACCCGCGCTGAGTCCAATGGCCGTTTGTCAAACGCTTTTGCCTCTCAACTCGCTCGTAAATCGCTAAGCGGTCAATGCAGTTTTATTCACGTTCGATATCGCCAAAAGCTGAGATTCCGTTAGTCCCTGTGTTCCCGATCGTCATCTCCCGTATTACCAATTATGGTGAAATCCTAGCGGTTGTTAGCTAACACTTTGCACAACGGAATGTGTACTCATGGGTGTAAGGACATTTAGCGGGTCACCTCATGTATCAACAAACCAAGGTGATGTCGCCGCCAAGCTCTTTGTTACACAAATGCAATTTTTGCTATTTCACGATGACGAGAGAGTAAAGAAAGCCTTAACGCGGGGCTTCAGTTATTTTCCCAATATGTATTCAGTTTGCATGAACTTTGAGGGTTCAAAATAACGATGAAATAAACTAGTGGGTCCGCTGACCAGGTGCCTCACAAAGTCTAAGGCTATGTACGAATTTTCGCTATTAACGGTGGTTTTTAGGACGTCCCACTGAAGCTAGGCTTCGATAATAGAAGGTAAACCTATTGGAATTGATCCAGGGGGGTAGGGGACAACCCATGCATGAGAAAATAAACTAACCTCATACAAATCCGTTTCACACCATTCTAAGACCGAATCCGAGAAAAAAACTATAGGTATATGTCTGATGTGTGTGTGTGTGTGTGGGGGGGGGGGGGGGGTAAAATAAATAATTATAACAGAAATGACCTGCGGCAAGCAATTTCCGAGCTAAAAGGAGTGGCGACTAATGACATCAGGTCATGGCTGCGACCGTGTCATGGCGAGGGGTGTGGTGCGGGAAAAGTGTCACGGAGTTACTCGAGTTGGGCATCACGGCAGGCGTGCTCCGTGGTATCACCGGGGGGTTCATACTTGAACTGGTGGTCATTTTAAAGGGGCACTTCCTTTTGTCCCATTCTTCCTCCTCATCCTTCCACAACTTCCCTTATCCCTGGAGCCGGCGTTGGGTAAACCTGGGAGTCCTCCCCACTTTTTTAAAATTTATTTGTTTATTATTTTCAATTTGATGGTATGCCCTTTCTGTCTTAGAGGGGAATTTTGTAGAAAAAAGTGTGTATGTGTGTGCGTGCGAGCGAGCGTGCGTGTGAGTGCGTGCGTGTGAGTGTGTGCGTGTGAGTGTGTGCGTGCGTGCTTGTAAGTTGTGCAACAAACCTTAGAAATTTTGAGTTTCTTTGAGTTTTTTTTTTACCGTAATAGCCGGTAAATAGTACTAGTAGTAATAGTAGTAGTAATAGTACGGTAAATAACCGTAAAGCCGAAAAACATATTTTTTTTCGACAAATTTTGTCGACGCCAACCTGGCTACAATTCTCAACCGATTTTCGTGATTCTTATTTTGTTCGATTCCAATTTTAGTCTAGTTGTGCAACGAACCTTGGAAATTTCGGATTCGATGTAGAGGGGGGAGGGTGGAATTACCGATCCTTTCAAGTATGTCAGGATTTTAAATTTTATCAAGAGAAAGGGTGAATGGAAGGGGTAGGTACTACTGATAGAAAATGACGTTGTTAACCATTCTCATCCAATTTTCGTTCTAAAGGTTCGTTCTCATTCCGTTTCGTTCCGAGGTTTCTTCATCCAAGATTCTTTTTTTGTTCTACTATGAATTAGTTCTAGTTTTGGAGAATGTATCAGGAGTTTCAAATTGTATGATGGAAGGGGGTGATCGATCGAGGAGGCAATAACGATAAATACATAGATTGGCTTGATTTTTAACGATTTGACAATGGCTGAAGTCAACGAAGACGACGACGTCTTATTCTTGTCTATGACAACTTTTTTAAAGCATTTATAGTGGATTCAGTCCGCCTGTGTGGCGAAAACTACTGAAAAGATATCAAATTAGATTTTCGTTTATTTGACGACGACAAGTTCCTGGTTCGCCCAATTTGAAATTCCATCCTTTTTACACAAGGAATGTGAAATATGATAAGAGAGCTTGAACATCAAGTGGCGAATAAAATGATGGGGTCTTTTCTGATCAGCCGAGTGAGTTAAGTTCTCTCTTGTTCACCCTAGAATATTGAAATTAAGTAAGGAGTCTATCTAGGACAATTGAGGAGCTGACATGGAAAAGCAGTTAAGTCCACAAATCAAATTTCATCGGAATTCCCTCTTAACTCTTGTCAGATTTGTTGGACATAATCTCTTCTCCATTCAAAGGTCACACATTCATTCAGGGTGCGATCTAGCAAGGACGAGAGGACCAAAGGCTTTTCCCACGCCGTTAACGTGACTGTTTATTTGCACTTCGACGAAAAAAAATTTTCTTTCGATTTTTGGACTCAACTGCTTTTCCATGACAGCTCCTCAATTAAACAGTCGAATGAAATAACGGACTCCATATCGATCAGCTGAGTGAGCTGAATTATCTCCTTTTCAACCTAAGATGTTGAAATTTTGTAGGGAGTCTCTGCTACAGACACCACACCAGAGGTAATTACTAGTGTTCCACGATCTTTAATGTTTAACCATTCGGCTTTATGTGGAAACAGAGGGGGTCCAGGAGTCCACCCCTGGTTTGGCGTCAAGCGCCGATATTTTTTATTTTTTGACATGTTTCATGTCTTTAGAATGTCCCGTGATTTGAATTTTTGCAGGACTTCAGGAATTTCAGGATTGTAGGACCGCATTTTTGCAGGACCGCGAGACAGCAAACGTAGTCATGGTAGTTACATGTGGGTAGTTAGTAACATCTGGAGGAGAGTCTATAAAATAATTACCAAATTTGAAATAGGTACTAATTAAAGTTTCTATTATCATCCAAGTGAGCTCCGGAGCGAATTTCTTTGCTGATCAACCTTTGAAGCTGTAATTTTTTAGACGTGAAACATGATTCATTATTTAAAATCTGAATCGCAAATTCTCATCCTTTGTCTTTTGGAAAAGAAAGTAATCATTTCCTCCAGTACTCGCAAAAATAATCATGAGGGCTTTTACAAACCTTTGTTTGAATTGTATCGTAATGAAATACTTGTAATTTTATATTGGCTAAACTCGGTGATTCACCTCTCTGGACCCCCGAATGCGGTTTACTTGAAACCAGCCGGTTAGAATGCTTAAGATTAAAAGCGCAATCAACTGATCAGTGAATAATTTCATTTTATATGGACGTTTAAATGGACTTTATATTGTTCGACGATTACGACATCGTCTGTTTATTACTGAGCGGATTCCATTCATGTTCGGACGGATAATAAAGGAGGTCGTTCATCGCTTATACGTGTTGTATCCTTGTGTGTCTGCCCACCCGCTATGCTGAACCAAAGGAAATACTCGACATTCGAATACTACAGAAACTGGCCAACATGGCGTGCTGCACACGAGGTAGCACCATTACTTACTCTAAAAACATAATGGTAACAAAAATGCTTGCTTTATTCTCCAAAACATTTACCCACTATAGTTCCGCATGGGGTTATACAGGGTCTCACATTATATCCGGAAAACTTCACCCACATATTCTGCAACTAATTCTAATCAAAAGTACCTCACAGAGATTTTAACACAGAATGTATTTTAGCCATGGCACCTCCAACCGAAAACGGAACGTTTTGTGTTAACGAAAATATGTTGCGTTTTTGTGTAACGAAAACGTGTTGCAACAATTTACTGACGATTTCCGCTTACAACCGAGTCGTTGCTAGAGAAATGGTAATTCGTCATTTTTCGTGACTGTCATTTTTATCCATCAGCCTAAAGGTGGTTACGTTTAGGATTGTGGGTTATATATTTAAAAAAACATGTACAATGGTTAATGAGTTTTGTTCGATGGAAACTGACATTTCCCTAGTAGCGGATTGGTTATGATTGAAAATTATTGGGAGGATTGGTTTTCGCTATTTAATGACCCTATCAACATAATGTTCTGGGCTGGGGGACAATTCAAAATTTATGGTCGACACCAAAAAGTAACACTTTACGGATAAGCGAAAGATGCTACTTGGTAACGTTGGAAACTGAGTTTATGTAGTTTCATTTGAGTAGTAGTCCAAAAATATATCCTTGCTTTCGGGCTGGCTAAATCAAGTTAGATATAAAACGGAAGTTAGTGAAAACGTTGTCTATTTCCACGAACAAATAAAGAGTTACAATGTTAAATCGATTTCAACGGTTTTCTTCTAAAGTTACATCTTCCCTAACCAGATAGGAAACTTTATCTCTACTCTTTTTCCTAAGAACCTTATCCCATATGGTATCAACGAGATCTCCTCCGTAGCCCTTACTAGCTGCTGTGCTTTTGATAATGGATTTTTCTTTTGATGAATTTCGTTCACTCATTGGAATCGATAGTGCTCGGTTGATCACACTATGGAAAGCTGTATGCTTATTGACTAAAGGGTGATTTGAAGTACTATGGATCGTTATATCGCCATTTGTATTTTTTCTATAAATTGAAAAATCATACTTCTCGTTTACCAAAGAGATGGACAGATCAAGAGAATTTTTGACATTTTATGTCTTTACTATGGCACATAACTCAAAAAGTGTGACGTTCGGTGTGGCGAAGAAAGCGTTATGAAAAATTTCTGATGATTTCCGCTTACAAATGAGTCATTGCTAGGGAAATGGTACTTCGCCGTTTTTCATCCCACAAAATTCGTTGACCATTCGTTCGAAAGCTCTCGATTTATCCAACCATATAATGTTAACTACTGCGAAGTGCGTGGCCAACAAGCTGAGTTATGAGCATGGCTATATGAATAATTGTTTAACACAGGTGATCATTCTCAATAATTGATAATGTGAACATGATTGCAACCGCTTGTTAATTTCTGATGATTTCATTGAGCTGGTGTTTCGATGATTTGATTCATAGCAGGTGATCCAAATATTGCGAGAACGTTTTGATTTGTGAAGTGGTGGTTGAATAATTTTAATAGGTAATTTCTATACTTTACACTCTAGGAAGCTGTAATTTCGTATGTAGCCTCTTTAGGACATTACTTGACGATGCCCAGGGTTCGGATCAGCTGAGTGGCTCTTAGAGCTTGCAGACGAGTCTGCAACTAAAGACATAAAATGTCCGAATGTGTTGCAGACTCGTATGCAAGCGTTTCTGATGATTATCGAATACAACAATAACTTTCGTTGATCCTTTAAATGGTTTGGATAATGTTTTCCAAACTCCTGATTCAAACTCCAGCAAAGAATTGGTTTTTGTGGCAATTCGTTTTGGGCGTGGTCTCTGTTTCCCCTAAATAATTGGCAGCGTTCCTGCCTAGTTCATTTACGCAATTCAAGTTTGGTTTACGCGAATAGAGTTCACAAACGCACTTCTGGCCTAGGAAGGGACCTGTCTGTTTGGAACATGTAATCAACATCAATGAAGACGAATTTTATAAAGTAATTGAAAACTGTGGTAATCATTCTAGAGGACAAGTCTTTTTGGATTTGGGAGGCTTAGTAACGCAGGTGCCGTCGTTGTATTATCAGTAACAAGTAAGGACGTCGTGGTTTTGTTTATTCTCGCCGAATTCAAGGGTGAATTTGATAAAGGGATCTAATTTATTGATTTGTACATGAAAAGAATGCAGTTGTCTTTCTGTGCCCTTCCATAGAATGATGATATCATCGACATATCTATACCAATAGAGAAGATTATTTGTGTTACAAGTTGTAAATATTTGTTGCTCAAGATAATCCATGTATATATCTGCAAACAGAGGAGATAACGGAGAACAAATAGCCTGTGTTTAACATTGCCCCTCAAATAAAAAGTAATTTTGATCCATACAGACAGACTTGAAACCAGTAATACTTGCTCTCCTTTCACTTCATCTGATTAGCTATAATCCCCCTTCATTTTGCTTGCACTTAATTGGTTGTACCTCAAGCCCCATTTCCTTTCTCTCGACCAATGGGATTCAATCTCCCTTCACCTGTGACTATATAAGCTGTGTCCTTTCTAATGAAAGGAACCGCCTAACGGAAAGGACGGCCTAACCGTCGAAATCGATTTAACATTGTAACTCTTTATTTTTTCGTGGAAATAGACAACGTTTTTCACTAACTTCCGTTTTGAAATGGGTTTCCACAATTTCCTCGCGAGTGATTTAATTCGTATCAAGTTAGATGCTAAAATCAATCACTTCGTTTAAAGTGTAGAATAATGATGGCCCTACCTGTAACGCATGAATTACCTTCCTAATCTTATGTTTACATTGGATTCCCAACTTCTAACGAAGATATTAGCAGAATTTACAGCCACCCGCGAGTTTAACCACCATATAAGCAAAATTAACCGTGAGCCTAACCGTTACAATTCAACTATGAAAAGCGCATCGGCGTTTGGTTTTCCTGCCTGGCGTCACGTTTTCTGACCCCGATAACATTGGAAACTCTGATGCGTCGGCCGCGATAAGAAATTCTATTTCCCGACCGCCACCTTTCACTTGCGCATCGCGCGTAGTCGCAGACATCTTTCTACAGCACATTCCGTCGTGTTTCCTACGCCAGTGACGACGGGCGGGCAAGAATGACGTGCTACAGTTAAAAACGAGTCTTCGAGTTTTGATATCATCGGTATTTTAAAGCTGATCATCTGCAGACGGAAATATGACTTTCCTTCCCATTACAACCGCACTTCATGTAAGTTTCAGCAGAACACAACTATTATTAACGTCTATTTAAGGTGTCAAAACAATAACAACAACAGGGTGGCAAACTCAAAGAATCGATTCTAGAGCTCATTCCTGATGAAACGTTGCTCCTAGAGATTTCTTTCTAAACGCTTTGTTAACCGCTAAGTTGTTAAATTTTTAAGATTTTTCGTGTTTTGCACTTATGACATTAAAATGACCATAACTCCCCCTAGAATCACCGTAAACTCAAAACTAAGATCATTGGAAAGACCGTTACATTTCCTATAACCCTGATATAAAGTAAAGTTGTTTTTTTAGTTTTGATAGGTTAAAAAAAAGGCCAAAGTGCAAAATTAGAAGAAAAAAATATTCAAAATCGACGTTTTTTCTCCCATTTTTCTGCTACCGGTTTGGGGATTTTTCGGCGTGCACTCTTCGGAAAAATCTTCCTCTAACTGTCACTTTTTGAACGGTATAGTCAATTTTACTTTTACTTTGCTAATTGGGGAAGAAAAGTATGTTCGTATGCCAAAAACATGTTTTTTTCTCTACGAAATCGAGGGTTTTATTGAAAAATGACCCTCTATGTAAATGCGAGTTTGGGGCCGGTTTCTACACCGGTTTTCACTCTGAATCGAATGGTAATACTTGCAGATCTCCCCACCTCCGTTATAACCTAGTTTTACACTTCAACTTACTAGTTTTACCCTTAAAAACACATGAAATTGAGCATAAAAAAAAATAAACTAAAATTACGTGAGTTAAAGTGTAAAAATCTGTTATAACGGACTAGCCGCTCCGGCTCGCTTCGCTCGCCTCCACGACCAGCCGGGGGGCAAGCCCCTCGGACCCCTCATTAGATTGCCGCTTCGCTCGCAAGGTGTGGCTGTATACATGCGATGTATTACAATTGAAACATGGGTAGGTTTAACGTGTGTAGGGGATGTTGCTCGCTTCGCTCGCTCGGAACGGCTGTATACGTGTAGGAAAATCCCTGGACCCCCCCCCCCCTTTCAGTTGCTCGCTTCGGTCGCAAGATGTGGCTGTATACATGCGATCTATTACAATTGAAACATGTAGGGGATGTTGCTCGCTTCGCTCGCAAACGGTAGTTCTCTAAGGGTAGGTTTAACTTCTGTAGGGGATGCTGCTCGCTTCGCTCGCTTGAGGAAGTTATACTGCCCACCCAACTTGGCAGACGTTTTTTTCTGTTGGAAATTCTTACAAACAAAATAAATCTTATAAAACTACGTGGAACCACAAAAAAGTTTATTTGGGGATGTTGCTTCCAAGGTATTGCTGTATATGTGTAGGAAAAAACCCGTATTTATTCTGTTGAAATGTCGAACGGAAAAGTTCCATCCTCCAACGCGCGCGTGCGTAGGCCTGCTCGCAACATTGTGAAACGGCGGCTGCTGAGACACGTCAATATAGCTTGGCCTAATTCAACTCCTCATTCCCGAATTTTTAAATCAAACAATCATATTCATTTAAATCTTCCGATTCTTCTCTGCAATGCAACAGTTGCCATTCGCTCACCACTATTATATACCCGTCAAAAGTTTAAAAAAATAGTTTTTTCACGGCTTATTGGAATAGGACCAGAACGAATTTATTCTAAGTGTATAAGTGTTTATCGCTAAATATAAATGTAGCTTTCTTTTTCATCTATTTTTGGATATCTTTTGTTTAATGTTCAAATATTTAAAAAGTAATTTTCAGTAGTTATGACGTATACTCTCCCACACAGCTCGGAGTTATTCTGTTTGTGTGGGGTAATTCCTTGAAGTATTTATTCGATTTTTGCCCGCCTTTGTAATATTTTTGTAATTGAAAGGAATAAACCATTTTCGTCATTGTATTCAATTTGTAATAGGTTCATTTCTTATCCTTTCAGGCAGGAACCAGGATGGACGACTGCTTGAGTATGCCGAACGGTAAAGCCAACGGTCACGCGGTCGTCGAGAAAAAACCCAACGGCGCCCTCCCGCCGCTTAAACCGTTCGGGAAAAGCAACGGCGTCGCGCCGCCGGCGCCGCCCGACCACGAGGACGTCCGCGTCAAAATCCGCGCCAACCTCCTGGGCGTCCAGGACGATTTTCTCGATTACAAATGGGAGATCAAGTGGTCTCACGTCTACATGCTCTCCTTCGTCCACATCTGGGCCGTCTTGGGCCTCGTCTCCCTCCCTTACATGAAGTGGCAGACCTGGGGACTCAGTGAGTTATATAAATATTCAAGATTCTTTATTTGGTACAACAAGAAAATAAACAAAAGGAAAATAAATGGGGATGCCCGTCTAGGGACGCCCGAAGGTAGCGAAGCTTTATATCGTGGGGTTGGTGGTAAAAGTAATCAAGTCCATTTGGCAAAAGTGTTCAGGAGAGCCTGTTAAAGTTCTCCAACACACGGACTGATGGAAAAATGCGGATTGTGAGCTTAAAATCAGGTCAAACCAAATAATTTCATGTTATGTGAGCTCAGTAATACCTATATTATGTGAAAGTAGTACCGAACCTTATACAAAATAAACTTGCTTTTAATTGTCCCCGATTTTTAGTGAAAATTGTAAGTTGAATACTTTTACCGGAATAAAAACTGTTATGACTTGGACATGATCACTATAATAAAACTTCAAATTCACAGTAAATTTTACCAGTATTATCATTTTCAGGTGTTCAACCCTTCAATATCGATCCCTCGGGATACTAACAATCAAGAAATAACAAATTTTCATTCGATTATCCCTTACAACTGTCATTTGACTGACTTTACTTGTAAGGTAAAGTATTTCTACAACCACATTATGTAGGAGTAAAGACGATCAAATGACAGTTGACATTTTTTACTAGTAATGTGTTGGTGTAAACAATCAGTTGCTATACATGTAAATCTAGTTAAATGCCATTTGATCATATGTGATCCACTGGTTCATTCAGGTAGAAATAATTTTTTTTGGTTTTTGACATTTGTCGACATAAGTTCTTTTGTTTTTCAATTCTCAGCTGTAGATATTGTTTTATAGTATCCGGACTATCCGGAGAGACCAAAACCTCATTTTCTAAAAAAAATGCACTTGATCACTTTTACCACCAACCCCACGATATCATAAAGCGTAGAATAGAATTATGAGTATTTTCATACTCATAAACAATCTCTTCTAATTGGAATTATATTCATATAATTTTAATAATTTGCATCCTTTAATTTTAGCAAAATCAGTTTTATTGCATACAAGTTCTCACACACAATATATAACATACAAGTTCCAAATCATTTACAAAGCTTAATTATCTGCCTGTTCATCAAGATCAGAAGTACATTCAGTAATTTCTACACCATTATTCTCATTGTTATATTCCATGAAAGTGATGATTGGCGTCGTAGAGTAGAGAAAGAAATACACTTACTAAGGAAATGGCACATGAGCTTCCTCGTGACCTTCACAGTACGTCACCCTTAAATTCCAGAAAACTAGAAACGACCGGTTCTGGCATCAGGGAATTAATAAGGTGGGAAACTGGAAACTGAATGGTACATATAATAAATGAAATTAATACGGAAAATTTTGATTTTAATATGGGACCATCCAGGATGTAGTCCGCATGTTCCCTGAAAATTTTGTCTAAATCGGATCAAAACTGAAGGAGTTTTTATTTGATTTACAGGATTTCATTAATATTTTGATCTAAATTCATGATTAAAACATCCTTGGGGATATGTTTTAGCCAGCATGGGACTCTACCGGGATCATCTCTGAAAATTTGAACAAAATCCGATAAAATTAACTAAGCTGTGACCGTAACAAAAACATCACTTTCGAGTATGCGCCTAGCGTACCGCTGCTGATGATCGCGAAGAATGTGATACGGGACCTCAAGAAACCTTGCCCGCATCATCCCTGAAAATCTGACTGAAATCCGTTCACAATTGCCTGAGTTATGACCGAAACAAGAAAATTTTGTTTGCGCCTGCGCAGAGGCTACCGTTGATTCGATCATGACGGAACTGATAGGGGACTATGTAGAGCTATACCCGCACGATCCCTAAAAATTTGAAGAAAATCGCATCAAAATTGTGGAAATTACGGCTGTTTCAAGGACCGTAACAAGAATATTTCGTTCACGCATGCGTAGAGCGTACCGCTAATGCAATTATGATGATTGTCTTATGGGATCTCAAGGGACCTTACCCACATCATCCCTGAAAATCTGACCGAAATCCGTTCAACATTGACCGAGTTATGACCGTCACAAGGAATTCACGTTAGCGCCTGCGCAGAAGCTACCGTTGATTCGATCATGATGAAGTTGATGGGGGACCATCACTAATCTGCATTTTTACCAAGGGATTGACTACCTACTTGGTGTTTTGTATTTTTGAGTTGCGAGGCGCCGCTGTAGCGGAAGTTTCAACAACTAAAAATCGTTGGGGAGCCAGTAACTGCCATCATGAAAACATCTTCTTAAAATAAAAATAATAGGTTGCTTATATACCATTTCCAAGTCAAATTGGGAATTTTCCAAACCAATTTGAGATTTTTCCAAACCAAATTGAGAATTTTCCAAACCAATTTGAGATTTTTCCAAACCAATTTGAGATTTTTCGAAACCAATTTGAGAATTTTCCAAAACAGTTGGAGAATTTTCCTAACTAAAAATGTTCTAAAAGAGAAAGGAGAAGGGAAAGGGAGAAGTGTCAATTTTTCAAAGCAAATCAAAACTTTTAATTAGGAATAAAATTGCACAATACATCGTTATAAAAGAAAGAAATTCGCATTTTTTCATTTAAAAAAATAACATTTTTCATATTTTTGAGAAAAATTTGGTATTATGAAAATTTAATGTAGAGGGTTCCCAGCTGCTGCGTTCGTTAATTGCACCAACATGTCCATCATCCAATTTGTGCAATCAGCTGATGAAATGGTGGGGATGCTTCGAGCTATCACTTCACTCAAAACGGGATCCTGCGGTGACTCACTAAGAACTTTTCTCACGTAAAGCTTAATTTATGAGAAAGCATTCTTCTTTTTTTTTTCCTTCTACATTCTCCAATTGTTTTGAAAAATTCTCAAATTGGTTTGGAAAAATCTCAAATTGGTTTGGAAAATTCTCAAATTGGTTTGGAAAATTCTCAATTTGGTTTGGAAAAATCTCAAATTGGTTTGGAAAATTCTCAATTTGGTTTGGAAAATTCTCAATTTGACTTGGAAATGGTATATCATGAGCCAATTTCAGCAATTTTTACAATTAAATGCTTTTAACATAATTTAAATTTGTCAAACTGACTGATAGCAATTTTATGATTATAAAAAAAAACATTAACGCTACAACATATGCACTTCTGTAAATTTCCAGATAAATTTTTGGAATTCCTATGTTGAACCTATTTGCGGTTCTCGTGTAGTCCAACTGCGATAAAATACTGTCATCAATACCAGTTCTATATACATGTAAACATGATTCCTTCAGAAAAACATCCCGAATTTTCTAAAACCCAGTTCCTTATAAAGTAAAGCTGAGGAATTTCTAGATGGTTTATTTAGAATTATACGCAAAATTATATTTTGCACAACTTGCAATGAGTGACGCGAACTTTTACATGCCCCTCCTCAGGCCAAGATATCATATCTAATCAAAGAATTGCATGAACCAAAATAACTCATTTTTAACAAATTTATGTTAGCGAAACCTCTTGACATTTTAAACACATAGAAAAGTTTTCTTAATCTTTTCACTAGCAAGTCTATATGCCCCCAGAATCTCAAATGTTGATCTATAAGTACCCCCAAATATTTACATTCATTTACAAAAAGTTGAACACTGCAGGAGCACTGAGGAAATCCAACACAATTATAATCGTGGATCTTCAGACGTCGGTTGCAGATTTTCTTTCTTTCAAAAGCAGAGAACCTCAATACTGAGGTCTTGCTCAAATTGAGAATAATTCAAATCCAACCTCAACCTCACCAACTGAAAATATAAATTTGCAAAAAATCATCAAAGGACTCACTCTAAAAAATCGACATTTAACCCCGCGTAGATCTATATTTATAACCAGGAAAAAAATTGTTTTCTCGAAAATTCATCAATCGAATTCTATATGGAAAGAAGCTTGATCTTTTTTACGAAAAATTTGAGTTTTCACTAATCTCAACTTTTAAAGAGGCGGTATAGCAAGCGGTCAGCGAATTTGAATATCTTATTTAGCATGAAATGTTTCTATTCATCTATTCTAAAAGTGGATGAAATAATAAACTAAAATTTTTTGCACTTGAAAATTTAGGGGTTATGACCACTCCTGGACCACTGTGCTGCGTACAGCGTACCTACGGCGGACGGATGGATTTTTTATTTGTTTTTATTTTTTGGATTCTACGCATCTTGAAACGTAAACCAACAAATTTTGAGGGGGGGGGGGGGGGGGGGTTAAAATTTTTTTTCATGGTAGATTACAAAGGTTCATTATTTAAAATAATAAACCAAAACACATGACCCCAGTCCATAGACATATCCACGTCAAGAAGAAGAAGAAAAATATAGATGGTCTTATTTTTTCATTTTTGAGGTAATATGGCGACCAGGAAGAGTGCCGGGAAGGCGGGAGGGTATGCGAACCCGCGAAACAGAACTGATGAGCGGGCTCAGTTAGCGATACTCCCGGTGGTAGACCGAATGCATGCCGCCCTTCTTATTTAGAATTAGGTTCCTACTGATTAGAAATAAATCAAAACTACATGTTCCTGATTCAGTGTATTCAGTAAATTAGAAAAATAAACATTCAGTTAAGCAGTGTAACATCAAAAAATATTGGTAAGTAAGTAATTTTGCATTACATGGATGTCCCTACGTCTGCACTTGAATTTGGCCCCCATTCGAAGTTGGTTGTGGTTATACTCCTCTTATAACTTCAATTTTCGTCTCTGTTCAGTATAACTCAAATAATGTTTTCTCAGCATGCCCCAAAGATTTTTTCTCAGTTTTTTCAGTAAACCCAAAGATGTTATTCAAGTAGATAGCTACCAACTAAAGCTCTATGACAAAGATTGATATGAAATAAGCGTCCAAATACGGTTTTCCAAGCCCTGAAGATGAAATATAAATATTTCGAAACGTCGGTCTAGAATATAGACTTTTTATTGACCAACCCTTGAGAAACCCGAAACATTATACTAGCATCACTCATAAGTAATCATAATAGTAATTCATAGCGATATTATTTTGTAGCGCAAATTATGTAACATAGGTCTTACAGCAATCCCCAGGTGTTTTCTGAAATTAGGCCTTTTTGTTAATAGTTTTTCAGATACATTTTCAACCTCTGAAGTCCACCCCTTATGGAATTGTGGGATGTAATGCCAATAATTCGGGGAAATCCTGGGTACGTATGGGGTTTTTGCCTAAATTCGGGTAAATTATCGCTCGAATAATTTCGAAGGAGAAACATTGGATGAAAAGTGAAACAGTAGCCGCGAGTTCCATTGTTCCCACACCGAGCACTATGAACCCGGAAAAGGGTGGTAAAGTGACGTGGCTTCGAGAATATTGCGAAAACAAAAGCAGCGATTATGCAACTTCAAGAATAATCAGGCTAAATTCTTGATCAGTATATCCGAAACTGTATCGATGAGTTGTATTCAATCATCAGTTCTTCATCAGCTCGTGATATTTTTTGTATAAATGATCGTGATTGAATTCAGCGTGCGAATAAACGGTCAGAGGACGCCATTAAGCTATGGCGGGCGGCGTACAGGGCCCCTCTGACTGGGGGACTCCGAAGTGAGGCCCGCTGGCCAAATCCAGCCCTACAGTGTTATCTAACTGGCCCGCGGCAGTTAATGGTTTATTGTTAATGTTGATGTGTTGAGTGAAATAAAATAACACAGAAGTATAATAACTTGGCTCCGTTTAATTGCTAAGTAAAGCATTATAGAGAGTTCCTAAAGCGGTAGGGAGATAGAGATGAGGCGCCTTAGCGAGAATGGAAAACACTACTGCGCATGTGCGGGGAATGAGGTGCCTCATCTCCAATAAGACAGATTTATTTCACCTATACATAAGACGCTTTCCGAACCTACCTATCTAATCTCTTACCTATCGCAAAGTAACCTTACACACCGATAACAGTGATAGGTATTCATTCGTTGTTGGTATGCATGATTCATGAAAGTTATGTACATTTTCTTGTTCATAAATTTTCAAAATCTGCCATTGCGAAACCTTTTCGTGAATAAGAAAAGAACTAGGAAACTTTGAAATGCTGAACACTGAACACACGGGATAGGCGGGAAAATCCCCTTGGAGGATCAGCGTTACTGAAAGATAGGTAAGTAGCGTTACCTACTTTTAGATGAAACACTAGTTCGACCCTCTTGACTTTATCACGTTAGCATCCGCTGTGGCTTTCCCGAGCTGATAAAATCCTTAAGCAACTTTCCCGAATGTCTTATAGTTTAGGAACTCTCTACTGACAAGAGTACCTAATACGTAGAAATTACAACTTGTAGATACGTAATTGAATTATTAACTGATAAGATTAATGTACCTAGTGGTTTTCCTCTGTCAAATTTTGTAAATGTGGACTAATTACTGCTCAAGTATTTGAAAAAATTAAGATGATTGATCATGGGTTGGTTTTCGTTGGAAAGTCTGTATTATTTTATTTTATTTACTTTTTTTATGCATCTGAACATGTACGTTCCTTACATTCGAGTATGCTTTACAAAAAATACATAATTGAAACAGTTGTAGTGTAAACATCATTAACGTAGTGTTTTTCAATACCCAGTTGAATCAACTATAAGTGTACAAAATTTAGAAATTGATCGTGGTGTCCAGTTTCATGATTTACTCACAATTAATGATAATCTATTCAATATTACAACGTTACCAGAAATTTCAAATATTTTATAAATTACAAATTAATATAACATTCATTATTAATCTTAAATGCTTCATTCATTATTAATGCTTATTCACTTTACCTTAGAAATGTTGGAAACAACAATAAAATAAAACATACAATGAACTTCATAAATAATTTCAAAAACATTCAAGCAGTTAACATAGGCAGTCCTAGTATATATGTAGGAAAGCGAGTTAATCCTTCAGTCAAGTAAACATAAATTTCTCAGTTAGCAAACTTCACTTAAGGAGAAACATAGCCTTTTTATGTAGAATTCTCTTGGTACTGATTCAAAATTTATCAAGTTTTCGGTACCCCCCACCAAGTCCGAGATGTTTCTTCTTCTGATCCAGTTATACTAAGGACACTCAAATAGAACATGAAATAAGTTTTCAAGAAGACCCGTGTCACAGGCTGTACATAAAGTATTTGGAGAAATTTTGTAGTTATAATTCCTAATTTTAATTGTAAAATGGTGTTTACTTGCCGATCTTATTTGTGCGAATAACTTTTAAAATTGAAAAGAGACATTATGGTAATTCAAATAATCGTTAAATCCATCCTGTGCTATCACAAGCCAATAGTAATCATTATAGGAGCCAGAAAATACCACATCAACATCTATATTTTTAAGAAAGATTTCAGCATCAAATGAGTGAGTATTTTGAGATTTTCACAATCCAAAGTTAATACTTGTTGCACTCCACATTATATAAGAAATTCCTTAAGTTGAGTCATCCAATTAAATCTTATAAAATTATTGTTGAACTTTTCCATTTTTTCAAGAGCGTGCAAACATCTCTTAGGGTATCTATGATTTTCCATTTGTGTAATTTTTAGATACCACTTGAGACTGTTTTTTAAAATGGGTACTGTCAAATTTGGGACATCCGCTTCTAATCGGACGTATGCACTGGGTAGAAAGTCTGTAAACATTTATTTTCTATAAATCATTCAATGGTATCTCCCTAATCCGAAATGTTGTGAGGTTGTTAAGGTTGTTAAGGTTGCTACTGTTGCTACAGGACAAAAATCTAGGCTCTGTCCGCATTTCAGCCCAGCTTCACCGAGACACCTCATTATCTCGTCGCAGCTTCTCCACTTCATACGAACGCGATATTGAAAAGGCTAATCTCAATACTTTTCTCCGAAAATTCTCTGATAATGGAACTTGGGTTTCCAAGTACGCTGATTCCAAAACTGAGAAAATTATTAGGAGGGGTCAATTTTTTTTCTTGGTCGATAACAAAGAATCATTATTGAAAACAATAACCGTTGAGAAACAACTCCAGGATTAGTCCTCTGAACCAGTGTTGGGCATAATCTTTTCGTCGAATATGAATACGATTGTAAATGCGATAATTATTCGTTGATTCTGAGTCAACTGCGATTATATTCGTATTCGTCTGTCGGCGATTGCACGAACACAACCCATAAAAATGCGTCACGGTCATCAATTTCAATAGGGCGTCCCTCCTATGATACGCGAAGCCTTGCATATAAATATTACCTAGCTTCAGAGAGAGGGACGTCCTTAAAGCGAATTCAACGATGGGAGCGCAGCCTATTTGTCTCAAATCAATTTCAATAGGACGTCCCTCTGAAGCTAGGTAGTATTAGCAAGGCTTCGCATATTATAGGAGGGACGCCCTATTGAAATTGATGACCGAGACGCATTTTTATAGGTATTATTCGTGTAATCGCCGACAGACGAATACGATTACACGAATACGATTGATTGACACAGAATCAACGAATATTTATCGCGATTACAATCGTATTCGTATTCGACGGTAAGATTATGCCCAACACTGCTCTGAACGCTTATCTTTTGAAACCATTTGACTCTAGCTTGACTTTGATTCTATTTAATCCTCGCAACTCCTCCTATGTAATTTCGCTTTGATCTCCGTCTTTCGTTTCTACCAAATCAATCGTATTGCTTCAGAATGATCAATATTGTTTTAATTTAAACATTCGAAGTAGCTGAAGGGAAGCGTTAAAGAGACTAATTCCCTGTAAAAAGCAGTCAATGACACAGCTAATTCGATTGCTGGGTTAAACGTAGGATCAATTGGATCGGCGGATCGGACGAAATCAGTGTTTATGACGATAGACTGCAAACATCGAAACTGGAATTCAAACGGGAGACAATACCAGACAACAGACGAGCTCATTAAAGCAAAAACGCTAATTCAGTCTCAGACCTCCAATTATTATTTAGAGCGGCTGTAAGCCATGACACTAATACAACATTCAGAGCAGGTACGTTTCATTGAGAATGCTAAAATAAAAATTTGAAGAACAGCAGAACAAAGAATAAGATGGCATGGGCAGGGAGTCCCTGACGATTAGTTCCCTGAAAGATCTTGCCACCTGTTCAGCAACGAGCAGGTGACAATAATTGGAGCCATCATGGTGGGTGGGTCCGGGTCGGTCGGGCTAAACTGCCCATGTGAGAAGACACGCGTGCTGGTACATTTACAAGATGGATAACTATAACCAATGAAAGAATTAAAAACAAATATTCCTCCTTTTTGAGTAGAAGCACAAGTTATTGACAATGTTTGACTTTGGTTAAACTCTCTATCATGTTACGCTTGACCCTAATTTTTACATTTTCAGGTTTTGCTTTGGCACATAAACTCGAAAATAACTGATGAACAAACCGAATAATGTTTAAAGCTGCAGCATCATAACTTACTAATTTTTTATCTTCGGATTTTCCGTCCACCGACTTCTCCAAAAAAGAGAACATCAGGAAGATAAAGATTGCTAGGAGATTCTCAAGGGATTTTCTTTCTCAACTTTTAGTTGAATTCTCAAATTTTGAAACCCAACAACGGATTTTTGCATGATCTTGCACAGCCTCCATTTTGTCGCGTAATGTATCCTACGAAAATCTAGATTTCAGGGGGCCTAACCTGTTCCCATGTTTGCCAAATCCAGTCAATTGTCTTGGCATTTTTGCTAGACATTTGCCATCAAGTCAAAAAGACGGTGTGAGAATCCCAAAACTTCTTTACGTTTCAAGGTGCGTTGAATCCAAAAATATTATTAAAAAGAAAAAAAATCCGTCCAGCCGACTCCGAAGTTTCTCCGAAGTTAATAGACCAAACTTCATGAAACTTGCGTTAAAAATCGTATTTGGGGCCTGGATGGGCCTAGACGCTCGACATCAATATGTGTCAACCCTAAAGGGTAGCATTGAGGGGCTAAACATTCAAAAATCGAGATCTCGAAAACTTTCTAGGTAACAGTAATGATTTTTTGCTTGTCAATGATTATTATGATCCCAAAGAATCGATTAAAGCCATCCGCAACGCTGTACGTTAAACGGTTCGTTTTCCCTGAAGGCTCGAACCTCGAAAAATACCTTGGGATTTCCAAGCGTGATTTCTAAAGCGCTGCTAGCGAATCTATTGATAAGCCGATCAAGCTCTAAATTCCATAAAAGATTGCTAGATCTTGGTACCTACTGAAATACATAAAAATTGTCTTGTAAATATCAGCAGACATAATGCCAATATTGGAATTATCAGGTGATATAGTACCAATGGATTTTATTCTAACACAGCGAAATCGAGTTCAACTATTGTCCATGCGAATGTATCTGGTAGTGAAGTATTGGTACCTAAATGCTAAATTTCATCTCTTAAGGTGCTCGCAAGTCTACCTATAGGTAGCGGAAGCATTGTTTTCACTTCCGAGAGACGGCTGTTGTTTTTTACAGTGGTAAAATTTCCACTCGCATTTTAAGTTTTAGACTATTCTGAACAACTTTCGTTCCGTGTCTTTCTTTTTCTATCTCTGTGTGTGTATCTGCGTTTGTGTGTGTTTCTGTGTGTGTGAATATCCCCAAATCCTTGTAACAAGCTTAATTTCCATAATATTCAACCGATTCTTATGAAATTGTCATGGAATGTGCGGGTTAGGGCGAAGATGGTTAGTTTCCCTATTAGTTTCGTTGTTCCCAAATCAATACTTCACTCGGCGCATGCGCAAACGTAAATTCCATCAAGGATAATTTTCTCATTCCTCCGTTCTCCGATCTCGCTCATATTTGGAGGATTTGTGGAAGAGGGAAGATTGAGCATTACCTAGCAATTTCAGCTTAATCCTATCATTAGTAGCTATTGCACTTGCGCGAATATGTATTCCTTTTTAAACTAGCCTAATTTCTACAGTTTTCATCCGAATTGATGGAACTTTCAAGGAATGAGCGGGTTAGGCTGTAAATGGTCCACTATCAGTTCCATGCTTCTGTAAATTCCTTCAAGCTTCAATTTTTTATGCCCTAGTCGTCCAATTCCACTCAAATTTGGTGCATAGTTGGGGGGCAATGGTTTAATTATTCCATGATAATTTCAATATAATTGTATCATTATTAGTTTCTGCGCATGCGCGAAAGTGTACTCCAAGGAACAAGGTCTAGTTTTCATCAGATTTTTATTACGTTTTCTGAGAATTTGTGGGTTAGACTGTAGGTGGATTGTTCCCTACCAATTTCATTTTTCTCAAATCATTTCTCCATTCTGCGCATGCGCTAACGTAAATTATTTCAAGCATCATATTCCCGTTTTTTTTGTAACATTTCTACTGTGTAGCGTAAAATTACGAGGTCTTGGAACAGTAAAAGTGTGAACCCTTCTCGGAGGCACTATGCGCCATGTTTTGATCATATGTTACATACGGGGTTTAATAATTATAGACCAATGATATGCGTAGAAGGACTCACTAACACAGAAATAATAAACCATTGTGTAATAATTTGTATATGATGCCATGTCACCAACTTCTCCCATCTCCACAGCTTTGGCAGAATGACGCCGCTGACTAACTGGCAGCTCAACAGATGATGCTGAAAAGATCATTGGTTGGGAACCTGCATACCTGGAAATATATTTTATTATAGTTTGTGTAAATATGCTGATCGTTTTGAAACATTTTCTCAGGCCAACTTAACGTTCTGGGACTTATAGAATTACATTAACTACTATACACGTATTGCATTTAACAGCATATTCTTAATATACATATGTATTTCAGGAATAGTAGAGCTGGGTATTGCTGGCTTGGGCGTGACGGCAGGTGCCCATAGGCTGTATTGCCACCGAGCTTACAAAGCGAGACTCCCACTACATCTGTTTCTACTCTGGGCATATTCGCTCGCTGGTCAGGTATGTTAATTGATCAATGTGCCAACATCTTGGCCATCGAATAAAAAAATTCCAATCAAGCAGCATTACCATATGAGCAAATTTGTATGGTGGTGCACCATTATCATGAATAAGTTAGGTATTAGGTTGTTAGTGTAGGTTAGGCTGTTCCTGGCATCGACATCTCTCGCTAGCTATTTGCAAATAACTGAATAGATGGTCGTTCGAGGAAGCATTTTTCCAGTTTAAACAAAGCGATAATGTCATATAGGAAGGTCCATGTTCGCTCTCAAAACATAACTAAAGATTAGGCCGTGTTAACAACAATTCAGGTCTCGCCTGATTACTGTTACCAAGCTCCTCGCCACAAAAGCAAATATTTGTCAATATGAAGATAATAATCCACTCTATTTTAGCATAATGGGTTGCAAAATCATCCTCTTCAACCAAACACAATAATCAAGTTGTGCAGTATATTTGCTAAGTAAAACAATGTTTTCAACTTCCTCTTCCATAGAGGCGAGCCTGGTATTTCTGTCTCTGTCAACACAGGGTGTTTACACTATTGGTCCAGAACTTCGTAGGGGTCGATTCTACAACTAATTTCTGAAAAGAAAGTTTCTCAGAGATTTTTTTAAACGCTTTGTTTCTGAGTTATTCAATTTTCAAGATTTTTTTCGTGTTTTCGACCTTGTCACTAAAATGGCCATAACTACCTGAAATGGCCATAACTACCTGAAATGGCCATAACTACCTTGGAATAAACAAAACATTGAGGATACCGTTGGAAAGAGCGTTAGATTTCCTATTGGGTAGGCTTCCTAACGTGCTAGGTTATGCAGGTAACATAGTCAAGAAACTACCCCAAAATGAAAAAAATTGTCAAAAATGAAAAATACTCGTACATATTTTCTAACCCGTTTGACGGCATGCATAATACCAGAGAATTTTAGCGTACGTTACTGGGAAAACTTCCTCAAATTGTCAGCTTTCGGACGGTCTAGTCAATTTTACTTTTACTTCGCTAATTGGGGGAGAATAGTATGTTTGTATGTTGATGAACATAGTTTTTTCTTTAGAAATCAAGCGTTTTTGTGAAAAATAACCCTCTAAGAAAATGCGAGTTTGTGGCCGGTGTCTACGTATTTTTTCATGCTGAATCGAGTGGTAACACTCGCAGATCTCCCCAACCCCATTATAACCGAGTCTTACACGTTAACTTACAAAATTTTAGTTTATTTGCTATGCTAAATGTATGTGTTTTTAAATGTAAAACTAGTTAGTTTAAGAAAGTGTAAAACTGGGTTCAAGAAGTTTGGGAGATCTGCGAGTTTTACCATTCGATTCAGCGTGAAAAAATGCGTAGAAACCGGCCCCGAACTCGTATATTCTTAAGGGTCATTTTTTACCAAAACCGTCGACTCCATAGAAAAAATCATGTTTATCAACATACAAACATACTGTTCTCCCCCAATTAACAAAGTAAAAGTAAAATTGACTAGGTCGTTCAAAAGCTAACAATTTGAGGAAGTTTTTCCAGTAACGTGCCCAAAAATTCTCTGGTATCCACGCCGACTAGAAGGTTGAAAAATACATAGTTTTTCATTTTTTACAATTTGTTCACTTTGGGGTCGATTCCTCACTATGCTAACTGCATAATCTAACACGTTAGGTGGCCTGAGAATTTAACGCTCTTTCCACCGGTATAAAAAAACTCTTTTTTGTTTTCTCCGAATATTAAGGTAGGTATGGTATGAATAACTCGAAAACCAAGACTTTAAAAAAATCCTCCAAGAGATCTCAGAAATTATTTGTGGTAAAATTGACCACTGGAAAGTTCTGGACCAAAAGTGTTAACACCCTGTGTAGCTGAGTAATCTATTTTTCACTCTAAGTATATTGTAGATTAGCCGATTTGAATCCATTTCATTAGAATGTGTTATTTCTCGTTGACCAGAACACACTTTACGACTGGGTCAGGGACCACAGAGTTCATCACAAGTTCTCCGAGACAGACGCGGACCCGCACAACGCCAACAGGGGCTGGTTCTTCTCGCACTGCGGATGGCTGCTCGTGAAGAAGCACCCAGAGGTTATAAGGCGGGGGAAGAGCGTCGACATGTCAGACATCACGGATGATCCATTTATCAAAATCCACACCAAGTAAGAGAACCAACTTGATGGCGCGATTACTCACAATTTTACTCGAATGATTACAATTTTATCCACTTTTCTCTCAAGAATTTTTAAATTTTAGTCATAGTAGAATACAATCTTAAGAAAAACCTGCAGAAACGTGGATGAGAAGCAAAACGTATTGGAACACGTAAACAAAATACCCTGTGACTAGATACGTTGTGAGTTCCAAAATTACATGGAAAGATTGAAATATATGATAGAAGCCCAAGAATTTTGATCACGACAATCAGTTGATCGGCAGAACCTGCCTCGCACAAATCGATTGCTGGCAGGATGGATTGCACACTCATTTACTACATCCACTTTCCCTAACACATCTTTCTAACCAAAACAATAAAGAAATGGTAGCTTAAATGCTAGGAATGATTTTTGAAATGCTAGGAAATGATTGGAATAACTATTTTTCTCTTTTACAGAGTTTTCTACTTGCTGAAGACGTTAACGTGTCACGTAATCCCAATTCTTCTGCCGATGATCTTCTGGGACGAGGGTTTCTGGGTGTCGGCCAACTCGATGATGGTTCGGTTCGCCTTTGGCCTCAACGTTACTTGGAGTGTCAACAGCTTCGCTCACCTCTGGGGCAATCGACCTATTGATCAGTACGTTCAGATCACAGTCAAATTTATTACGTAGATTGCGGACGGTTGTAGATCCGTATGTGTCCCCACTTTCAAATCAATGTAAATCTGTCATTAACCTATCAAACAATAATTGACGACTGTTTTGGAAACCGCGCAATCTCGTCTTTTCCAGGTTTTCATGGTAGATTAGCTTTCTCCTTTGCATACCTACATGAGAAATATGGAATTGAAAAAAAGTGGGGACACATACGGAACTATTTGCCTAGTCGAAAGGTTCTCTATGGGTCCCCACGCTATTTTTAAAATTTTTATTTATTGTAAGGTCAAAGCCGCACCTCAACCAGAAGGGTCATTAGCGGCATTGAACAAGGTGTCTAAAGGAACACTGGAAGTGGCACGATTCTAAGGGGAGCCATGTTGCCATCCTTGACTATAAAGGAGCGGCATCATGGACTCCACAGGCAACTCGGAGGGGGGGGGGGGGGAATGAGGGGTACAGTGATGATTACTGTTTAGCTCCCAAAGCTGATTTTAAAAAACCCAAAAATAAAGTGATACAACTACTGATGTAAGATAGGGAAATAACTATGTACATGCTATTATACACAATCAGCTAAGTGAAATAAAACTACCCCTAGATGTACATAAATATATCACAGATCAGATATCACAGTTCGTACTAGAGCTCAGCGGCTGTCAGGTACAATAAGAGGAATCGGACCTTGTCTGGTGCGGATAAAACGTCAACCCACTGAGGGCGCCATCCGCACACCTCCCACACACAACATCTCGAGCTTCTGCACTAAGCAAGTGCCTAGGTGTGAGTAAGACGGGTATGGTCAGTGGCAACCCGTTTGACCACTATTCGATCCCTCGTTGGAAATAGGGTTACGAAAGGGCCCACCGGGCTCAAGTCCTGAAGGACACCACGCAGACCAGTGACCTCACCCTGCCATTGCTCATGCCAGATGGAATTGGCTTTATGTTGCATGTAGGAGATTCGATCCTCTATCCGTATAGGCAATATATCAATGGAGTTATCACCAATGACTCTCCTTGCAAGGGCATCAGCACATTCGTTGCTATGAATACCCACTTGGCTTGGCACCCATATTAAAGTTATGGTTGAGTCCGATGTTGAGGCTTGGTGTAGCGATACACGTAGGCTTTGTATTAGAGGATCATCAGAATATGAATCCCTAATCGCCTCGATGGTACTTAGTGAATCGCTATAGATCACATAATTCCCCAGACTATTATATTCAAATCCATCTAGCGGGTAAATAGATTATGAGGATGTATATAGTACCTAGTTTAGTGGTCTGGATTCTTTCTTGCAATCTCGCATCTAAAATTACATAACATCAAGTAGTCGACCCCTTAGTAACAATTCTGATTAGTTGGACATATAGGTCAGGATCATGTGTATTGTTTAGTGGTATAGATGCTTTGCAAGCTTGCATCTCAAGGGAGCAGACCCTGCCAACTTAAGATTTGGAAAGTGCCCAGTTCAGGTGGTATAGTTGCTGCTGGTGCCCAGTTTTGGTGAGTCCTACTCCGTCGGGGTCCCTAGTCTGTTGGTTGGGGTACAAGATGTATGCTTATTCAAGAGTGTGTATCATCCTACACAATATAAACATCAACTTTGTTTAGTCAAAGATCAACAACAAAAGGGTTTTAGGATTCTTTGCTCAACTTGCTGGCTCACAAATAGCGTGGAGGCACATACGGAACTTCTTGGCTAGTCAAATAGTTCCGTATGTGTCCCCACTTTTTTTCAATTCTCTATTTCTCACGTACGCAAAGGAGAATGTTAATTTATCATTAATCCATAAGAAAGAGGAGATTCGGAGGTTTCCGAAAAAGTCGTCAAATTCATTTTTTGATAGGTTAATGATAGATTTACATTCGTTTGCAAATGGGGACACATACGGAACTACATCTTTGCGTACTCTCATCTATAAGTGAACGTCAGGGTGGCCCTCGGCTGTAGGGTGTTATCATAGAAGCTGAAATTGTATGTTCTCACCCTCTAATTACTTTCTTCCCAGCAAATGTGTGATCTGCTGATGTGATGAGCAGAATTTCAGCTCAATCAGCCAACTCTAAGGTGACCTTAATGATCTTTGCAGTTGAACTTGAGGTGATATATTTTTCGATTTTATGCAACTATTTGTATTGATCAGACGCGGCACTCACAACCCTCTCTGCCCCATAATGCCTTCATTTTCTACCGCTATGGATAATAGACAGCAGTATCACTTCATAGCCTAGCAACTGCACAAAAATGTTGAAATGAATCAACAAGTGGATTAATCAAAATACTATATATTTCCGTAAAAATTCCATGAAATGCCAAGGTTCTCGTTTCACTTGATGGAAATCATCAATTTTACTGAACCACTTGAAAGTAAAGTAGGTACCAAAGACAATTACTATAAGAATTATTGTTATTATTATTTCATTTTATTATTAATATTATTTATTTAATTTTATTATCATTATTTTTTTAATTTATTTTTTGTAGAGGATTTAGTAGGTGGAGGTGGTTTTTGTTACCATCGGCAACAATCTTTAAAACTAATTATCTTACTTTGTCATTTAAAAAAAATATTATACCAGTCCTGAATATTCAACATTATTCACGATCAATATTTTCTGTAGCTAATCAATTCTACGTTTGAAATTACTCCATGATGAATGGTTTTTGTCGGGACAGTTTTTGTGAAGAAAACTCTGTCGAATGTTGTGAAGAAATGTTTGACACCGGGAATAATGAAATCTGTGAAATTAGTTTTTGTAAAAATCAATGAGTTACTGTGTTCTTCCTCTTCTTCTCGGTTTTCTTTTAGTAAGAACATCATATTTTTCTTGATTTTAATCGGAATTTGGTTTAAAAATAAAAAAGAACTCCACACTCTTGGAGGCCGATTACCTAGATGGTAAGAAAATTATTGTAGCCTCCGAGTGGTGAGTCAAGATTCCAAATAGGATGCTACAAGGGAGAGCAGAACAAATGAAAAACTCTGAGTAGTATTTTGTAACAACGGGAGGTGATGGAAAGAGAGTGAGTTCCTTCTTCAAAGGTGAGAGGCGATTAACCTGCTACACCCAGAGGTATTCCTGTTGGTTGTATAAACCGTCAGGCATATCCCCAGATGCAGCATATTCAAGAATCGAGAAGGAGGAACTTCTCCTATCCATCACATATTTCATGAGGGTGAAATTAGATTCCGACTCTACCTAGGGGGCACAAATTTAAGGTAACGTGAGAATTGTTCTGAAATATTTTTCTTTAGTGATTTTTCTTTAGTGATTTTCCTTCCACAATTCTGCCAATTCTATCACAGGTTCCTATATACTTTCAGTTATAGGTAAATGGTAAAATCCTTTTAGGACCTCAGGTATAGATCTCGTTGGCCTCTGAGATTTTTTTATTCACAATATGAATTAACTCTACCCATTATCCTAATTGGTAGGTTCTCCCACTTGTTCGCAGAGTAAACTCTGGCTCATTGGAAGTTGGACTTACGGACAGAATATATATAAACTTTCTGAATGACCTAACAGCAGTTCCTCGATTGTCTGGTTGATATTCCTCACATTATTGAATACAACTAATAATACTTGCTGATTAGAAGGTAATTTGTTCCCAACGATTTGACTGGAAATGAGCTCAGAATAAGCATATGAAAGTCCTCTCTTACTGGTATGTTCTTTTTCTGGTGTACCCAGTTACTAGGAAACATTTAAGTAGAAAAATTGTTGGATAAGAAAGGTTAGTTAACTTTGTGTTCTATTGCAGGAGAATTTTCCCTGGTGAGAATAAAGTTGTGGCGTTGCTCTCTCTGGGCGAAGGCTGGCACAACTACCACCACGCCTTCCCCTGGGACTACAAGGCAGCAGAGAACGGCCCTGGACTCTTCAACACCGCGACTCTGTTCCTGGACATCTGCGCCAAATTGGGACTCGCCTATGACCTCAAGCAGCCCAGCAAAGAGCTCATCCTGAAAACAGCTATAAAACACGGCGATGGAACTTGGACGATACCTGAAGGTGCAGATGCGGTGCCGGTTCCCGACCACGCCAAAGCTTGTTGATGCAGACCAGACAGCTCTGAACAAGTTTGCTCTCGCCACAACTAGCGTGATAGTCTTTTGGCAGCATCTGTTGTGTTACCCACCATAGATCCTTCCAATAGATCCTGATTCACGCACCAGAGGAAAATTCGGCCGGATTCTAATCAAAAATTATAATTGAAACACAATTATTAATTAAACCATAACCATCAATCCTGTTCACAAATCAGAAACAGGGAAGTTGTGTAATGTTCTCCTGAATGAATGTAGTGTACAGTGATGGACAAGGTTTTGTATTCATTTTACCGTATTTATCCATTCAACTTGCAATTCTTGATACACAACGGTTCTTATTAATACTATTGAGTTTTGCTATTTTGAACTCCTATGGATCACGCCGAACATTTCACTTACGAATAGATTCAAACTGATGAGGAATCACCACAATCATTTCATTGAGTGTTATTTATTGCAGAAGCACAGAAGAGTGATCAAGTACCTACATATACGGCATCTTTGGCATTTGAAACGCTAACAAGTCCGATGTGTGATAGTTTTAGATTTATTTCAATAGGAGACTGAAATAATCTTGTTTTTTGAATTAGGGAAACTTTCTCAAGGGGAGTTTTTTTTTTGGAACTAGGGAGAGATTCTTATTAGAGATATTCTTGTTCTAGCGAGGTTTGATTGTTTAACGATTCTGCATGTCCATTTGCTACATCTGCCATGCTTCATTTCATGCATTCCATGCATCCTTCCACGCATTCCACGTCTCCATCTGCATTTCCATTCGTCTTCCGTGCGTTCTTTCCATTGGGAGTCTTGAACTGTGAAACTCGCGACACCCAAAATATGAGGTACACTAACCAATGTTTTTATATTCCGTATATTTGCTTCCATTTTTGTTTTATCAAATTTAGAATTCCAATATAAATCCTGGCAAATTTAGACAATTCACAAATTCATGAACAGATATATTTTTGGAGTGAGGGGGTAATGTGCTCAGGTTCATTTTATATTCATACGGCTCGTGTTACTGTATTCATCAATTTAAATTTTGATCCTTGGCGCAAAGGTTCTTATTGTTGAACCTCGCTATTTTGAATTTCAATGGATCACATCGAATATTCCAGGTACGGATGATTCTAACGAGGGATCATATCAAAAATTTGAATGAGCTGTCACATTTTAACTGTCATTAGTTGTCAGTACAGAAGAGATGCCAACTACCTATATAGCACCTTTGGCATTTGAAATTCTCAAAAGTTCAAGGTCATCTCGAATTTTTGAGTTTTTGAATACAAAACTGAAATAATCTGCCAATTTTACAAATTATGGAAACTTTGCTTGGGTGACTTTTCGAACTAAGGAGAGATTCTTTTAATAGCTAGATTCAACTGTTTTGGTTCTGCATTTCCATTTGCGTTTTCTGTGCATTCCTTGCATCTTTCCCCACGTTCCATGCATCTTTTCACGTGTTCCATGCATACCATGCATCCTTCCATGCATCACAATATCCTCCCACACATTCCATGCATCGTTTCTATTGTGAGAACTGTGAAACACACGACACCCAAATTATGAGCGTAAAAGGGACTCAGTACACGTGTTTTTATAGTCTGTACAATTCCTTTTCCATTCAGGTTATCAACCCATTTTGGAGTGAGGCGGTAATGCTTCCAGGTTCATTATGTTTTCCATTACTCTACATTTTACTGTTGCTTACTTTTATGATTTTAAGTAGCTACACCTACCATTTATAGTGGAAATCAGCATAAAAATAGACCTTCTGCTGCGAAAAATAGAATAATAATAACAACAAACTTGTAGGTAGCTAAACCCTGATGCGTGTTTAGATTAAAAACATAGAAAAATTAGACCAATCTTTCATAAAAAGTAATATCTTGAGCGACACCTAATTTTTACCTCTATAATGACATGACATCCCATTTTTTTAAATTTATCCCATCCCTCAATCCATCTCCCTTTTACCCCACAGTGTCTTCCATATGTATCTTTCTCCACTCTGCTAATTGTCCAAATATTTACTCAACCCTCCCAGTTGGGATTTTACAGTAACAAAAAAAAAAAAAAAAGTGCTTGAAGAGCACAAATTATCTTCAAGCCTCCGATAGGTAGGTACTGTTAACAAACGTAAAAGTTGAACTTTCAGTTCCAGAACCGTTGTGTATCCTAAATTCCAAATGATTATTACTGTCACTGCATAACTTAACGTTGAATTTTGTGGTGGAGCAAATATATCAGGGAATTATTTAATATTAAATATCGAAAGGACCTATCTAATATTATTGAACGTTGAATTTACGAGAAAGTAAAAGTGTGATATCATCCAATTGATGAGCTTATTATTTTAATCGATTTATTGTAAGCTTAGACGCTAAGTATTTAATTAGGTATTACTCTCCATGTGTACATTTTTGCAGAATTATCCATTTTCGAAACGCAAAGAAAATAAATTAAATTTTTTTGAGCTGTTGAACCAAAGTTTATAGCCGAGTCTATTGAATAGATCTCATAAATTTGGAACCTTGAGAATTTGACCAATTTCAAGTCAGCATAATTGATGTTTGTGGTAACCTGCCTGCATGGCCATGAAAATGATGAGATTCCATAATGAAATTTGTAATGTATGTAGGAACCTATGTGATTTTCAATTAAATACATCAGTGATTTTATTTTTCATCATTGTGCATTAGTGATTGTATCATTGAATTTGAGATCTATCGTTAGAAATTAGAACTAAATGTTGAACACAAAAACACTATACATTCATTGGAATTGAGTTTTTTGAGGATTTCTATAAAAGGTTAAGTTATGTAATTATTCTCAAAATGCACGTATTTTTCTGTATATTTACATCGTCTAAATAACTACATAAATAGATAGATTATTAAAGTAGATTATTAATGGGTACTTAGTATTAAAATTATTTTTTAAACATGCTTTCTTTCCAACGAAAAGACTTGTTTATGGTGTCCAGTGTATCAAACTAAATTTGACAATTGGATCCATTTTGAAATCAAATTTGTGAACTCCGTAGAGTAGATTGCTTTAGTTCGCCACCCACTGGTGTGAAGTGGTGCCTTTTACTGATTTATTGAACTTTTTTCATCCCTATTTAAATATATATTTTTTGTTTTCCTTATCGTTATGTTTTCAAATTGCAATCCTTCCTATTTTACTATCACTAGCTGATACGAACTAAATCACTCGCGACGAAGTTGTGGAAACCCATTTCAAAACGGAAGTTAGTGAAAAACGTTGTCTATTTCCAAGAAAAATAAAGAGTCACGATGTTAAATCGATTTTGACGGTTAATCCATCTTTAGTAACAAACAAAAACTGAAGACACATTAGAAAGAACGCAGCTTATATAGTCACAGGTGAAGGTAGATTGAATCCCATCGGTCGAGAGAAAGGCAAAGGGCAGGAGGCGCAACCAATTACGTGCATACAAAGTGAAGGGGGATTATAGCTAATCAGATGAAGTGAAAGGGTGTGAAAGGGAAGTGAAAGGTTATTGTTTGTTACTGATGATGGCTTAACCGTAGAAATTGATTTAACATTGTAACTCTTTATTTTTCGTGGAAATAGACAACTTTTTTTATAACTTCCGTTTATCACTAGCAGAAATCGTATGTTATTATGGACACGTTTGTTATTTCCACGCTGTGCCAGCAATTTTGGTTTTTTACTAGGTATATTTTCTCATTAGATTGTGAGAGTTTGATGAAATTTTATTCTCACTGTTCCTCAAAATCTCCTCGTTGGGTGGTAAAATTTTTAACTCAATCCGACCAACCAAAAAAAATAAAAAAATAAAAGTTACATCCCGAACGTAGATTGTTTTAAAACGAATTTATTGGTATTAATGCTCCGTTTTCTTTGGAAATACTCATGATATCGATCTGAAATTTCGACAGCATCATCAGTGTACCTTGCAAAGCATGGTTATCAACTTTATTATGAAATTTACAGAAAAAAGTTACCAGAGATTTCAATTTCAGCATTATTTTGAATTTTCATACTCTCATATCCAAGTTCCATGGCGTTATTACGCTAAGCCCTGCCATAATTAAAGGTACATGCTAGAAGAACATCCTCTTGAAAATGTTGTCTCAACTGGATAAGTAATTCCTGAGAAAACAGTACAGCTGTGCTCAAAAATGAAATTTTACAGGGCAGCACAATGAATAAAAACCTTGCGCCCAAGCACTAGTGACTTCCTGGGTTCCAACCCAAAATCGGAGCATCTCTACTCATAGAATTTTATTTATTTTTTCCAAAACTGTACCTATTTACAAATTTTGAATGAGAAAAAAACTATTTTTTGTGCGTCCAGACCTAATTTTTGCGAACGCAAATTTATTTATATAATTTATTTATTGATTTTGATTTCTATTAATTTCAATTTTGGGCGTTAAATTATGTTATTTAGTTACTACAATTTGATCCCAATTTTAGTCCCATATGTTATTTTTAAAACCCGAAATGTTTAATTAATATATTCATTACTTCATGAAATACAAACGAAAAAACATCAAACGGAAAATAATTGTGTTTTCACTTATTACTTAACAAAAAGAAAAATTAATTTAGGAAAGAAGAAAAGAGGAAAAAGAAGAAACCAGAAAACTGCCTTCCAAACAATTCCAAGACACTAATGTCAACATATGTGTCAAGATTAAACAGTTGAGTAAATGTATATACATTATCGAAGATCACGACGAGAAGGCAAAATACATTGACCTAGTTCGACGTCACACATGGATCCCAAAGGCTTTAGTATTGTATAACACTGCAAATTATTACAATGAGGTTATCATTTCTGTATTAGATAGCTCTTCTTCGCTGATACATGCAATATACAATAATTATATGAGTGTGTAGGCAGGTCTTTGGTAGGTAGATAAAGGGAGGAAGGGGAAACTCTCGACAATTTAGAAATGGGTTATTTTACTACTACAATAAGGAAAACGGGAATGGAATTCAAAATCCCACCGCTGCTACTATTTATTGGTAGGTAGGAATCGAATCTTTGGTAGGTAAGGGGGAAAGGAAATGGGGGGAAGTCCAGAGGGGACTAAGGGATTTATTTACTTCGGGTAGCAAGATATGAATCGCCGAACACAAATGATGAGGATGGTAAAGAAACTAAGACCCCACTGCTGCCATCAGCTATATAGGCTGTTTGATACAGAAATAAGAGGGTTTTGAGGGGGAATTAGTTACTTAGAGCAATCCCAACATTACCAAGTTAGTTACCACAAATGTGTTGACCACGATGCTGGTGGTGAGGGCTGATTACTATGGGAACTCTACCAAAGATGCTTTCGTAGGACGTATATATGTATTAACGGGTGTGTTTGAGTCGAATTGCTGGGAAAGGGGACTATCTGCAATTCAACGTTTCTGCTGTGTCAATAGGGAGGAAATACTTGAATATACAGGTTGCTTACTGTCCCTAGCAAACTAAAAATGTAAGCTTAAGGGGAGATTAGGAGAAACTAGTTATGAACAGGAGATCGTCACTTTGAACTGTAGTCCACGAGAAATTACATATTTGAAATTCCATTAATGGCTCTTTAATTCGACGGTCGTCTGAGCTGATATAATTCCAATGAAATTCTGACTACTCGAAGTCGACATTTTTTCTAAATTTTTAGACGTTTACTGTAAAGCGCAAAATTGTGGGGTCCTGGAGCAGTAAAGATTTGAACCCTTCTGGGAGGCGCGAAGCGCCGAGTTTTGGTTATTTACTATGCACGGGGTTTAACAAAACTGCCCCCCCCCCCTCCCCCCAACGTGTGTTTTGCCAGTTTTTTGACAATATTAAAAAAAAAAAAAAAAAATGAATAAATAAAAAAACACGTTTTTCGGTAGTTGAAAAATCGCAAACAATCAGTTGTCACACCTCCAGAGCTGCAGGTGGTCGGCGCAGAAATAGTCCAAGTAATTGCACACTTTTTTTCAGGTTGCCAAGTGGTGTAACTTGTACAATTTTTTTCAAAAAACTGTATAAAAATCGTCAAACATCGGTGATAAACCACGTTTTTCTTGACAGTTTTAGACAAAAGACACGTTAGGGATGCATTTAAGACCCCTCATAAGTGGTATATAGGCGTGTTCAGCATTCAATTTCCAACAATAATATCACCTTTTCATTGAACATGAATTATACTGGGATTTAAGAGAGTTATCAAAAGTGCAGGTGCCGTACCTCAAAAATTAGACGTTTACGTTAAAAACGGGCTTCGGATTCAGCACCCTCGACCCCCCCCCCCCCCCCCCTCTCAGGACCAGTACCAATTTAGTGAGGGCACTTCTTTTTTTCTTTTTTTTTGGCAGTGTAATTGTAGACCAATAAGGGCTAAGTAAGGGAAACCTAATATAGAAACAATAAACCTTTGTATAATAATTCGTAACATTTTTAATCTACTGACGCCAAGTCTGAACAACAATCATGTCGTTAATTTCGTTTATTTTTTATTATTATTATTTTTTTTTTTTTTTTCTGTCGAAGTTTTAGCCCTTAGGGAGAGCAAACGGATGAACTTATAGCGATTCCGTCGGCCTCATTCGATAATGTAATATTAGAGAGTTCCTGGAGATCCGTCGGTCTCAATACGGCGTGCGGCTACGAGAAACATTTACCGCACCTTAAAGTCACGTCAAGTCCTTAACGGATCTAGTTGTAACGCTAAATCCATAGAAGGAGGAAATTATCCTTGGACGTTGACTCATTCTCATTATTTGAGTCCATAGAAAGAGGTACATTTTAGACGATTACGTTTTTTTCCGGATCGCGATCCGTTATCGTATATGTACGGAAGGATGCGTCACTATAACTCATTGCGTCAGAGTTACGGCACCGGATTGTCAATACCGCACGACGTATTGTGTTTTATGGATCAACTAGGAACTCTCTAGTAATTGACCTTGGCCGTGATCTCAATAGACATGCTTAAATAAATTAAAGTGATATGCCACAGGTTTATGCCTAAGACTTTTGTTTTGTGGAACGAGGAATTTAGCGTGACCACTTAGCCTCATCCGGCGGTATAATTACAGGTGTTGCTTATACAAAATGCGTGCACGACATCCCAAGAGGGGCCAGCGCCGGTCAACCAACCGTTGGGGGAGTTAAGGAACTGACAAGACTCGCCGGACCGGGATTCCAGTTTTATAAATTCATCACAGAACATGATTTATCGATCGCGTCGCCGTTCACTGAGACGTTGACTCATTCTCAAGACCAGACTGATGTCGACCTTCATCACTAGACGCAGTGAATTCGGGGAGGTCCTGAAAGTTGGAGTGTTTAGGACGTCCCAGAGCCAGCTTAATCGCGAAAAACTCCATCAAAGTTTAAAATTTCATGCAGCATGATCGTATAAGCGAATTTTCGTTTATATTTTGTTTACTTTTGAGGCCAACGTCTACCAAAAAAAGCTAAAAATCCTAAATCTTCTGTGAATCACAAAATGTTATTTGGAAAGAGTTTTTTTCTCATAAATTCGGCACTTAACAATTTCTCAATGCACACAAAAAGACCTCAAATTTCAAAACAATGTAACGCTATAGGTATAATATACGATCATTTACGAAAATTCGTTTTATGATCATGGTGCAACAGCATTTCAACAGTGGTTTCAACTGCGAAAAATTGAATGTTGAGATTTCATGTACGGTTGGCAAGTATAACCCATGAGATATTTTTTATTTTTTTATTGTATGTCAAATTTATTTTTTTCAGAGTGCTCCTCTTGGCAAACTACACTCTTTTCACTTTCCGAATTTTACAATAAGCCGAGAGAAGGAATAAGAAACAAAATAGATAAAATTATAAAAAAATCAACGAGCAAGCATGACTGAAAACAAAAACTAGAAAGAATCATAGTAATAACAAAACTTGAATAATAAAAAGTGAGTAAAATAAACTGTAAACAAATAAAAAGGAAAACAAAAAACAGTAACATAAAACAATCAAATAATCAGGAAATATGTAAAATAAAACAAATAAAGTAAAAATTAATAAATAAAAATGAATTAATTTAATTTTTGGTTAGCAAAACTTCAAAATTTTGAATTTTTAATCATGATTTGGAGAATAGAAAGAAGAGAACGGAGGGGGGAGAGAGAGAGTGAGAGAGAAGGTCAGATGTCATCAAAATCCATGCAGTTGAGAAAAACTGTGAAATCTTCCGCCAGTGAAAAGTACCACCTTCCTCAGCAGTCTGCTCCTCGGTTGCTCAAATCTCTTGCAGGATATTATCAAGGGGTCCCAATCTTGAGTTCCTCCGACTTCACAACTGCACTCGGGTGAATCCTTCAGACCGAATCGGTACAAGTATGCAGCATGTTTCCCATGATTACTTAGTGCCTGCGTAAGCTTGAAATTATCAGGGATTTAGGTACCCCCCCCCCCCCCCCAGAGGTGCAATGGGGGCCAAAATCCTCGATAGAGGAGGTTGACAGTATCCCGTCAGAGAGATACCACTCCTACTAATAGCATTAATGAGCTATGTTCGGAGTATATTGGTTTCCAGGGATCTGGAGCGCCCATCCAACGCCAAACTCAGCTTCTCGAAAACACGGGTATCAGCACGACGCCCGCTGTTCAACAACGGAGCGACGACAGCGCATTCTTTGAGACCCCGACGGGACCTCTATGACGGGAACTCTGTCACAAAATTGATCTTGTTGTGATCTAGTAACTGGAGGTCTCCAGACTCGACCGAAAATAGGGATAAAATCATAAGGAACAACGAAAATCAGCTCGTAGGGTTTGAGCCCATTATATTCAACAGGAATTATTGCTTATCCACTTCGACAAAATTCTCCATAGTTATATGTACCAGCGGAACCGAACTTCCAGTTTCTTCATGCCACCCCAACGTCTATTTCGGCAATGTTTTTCTCAGGAATCAGTGTGAAAGCAACCCCAGAGTCAACCTCGAATTTTCGGGAGTGACCGTTTAGCAAAACAAAAACATGAGATTTTCTGGCCTCTTCCACTTGCTCAAGAATGTTCGATGAGAAAATATCATACATGACATGAACACCGAGCAGACCATCCATCAATAAATCCTCGTCCGAAAAGTAATCTATTCCTAAATTAACGTTTTGGTTTATTATTTCCAATAATAAGCCTATGTGCATAGATGCTATGGGCCAAAAACGGGCGAAAAAGTGTCTTTTTCGAGGCTTTGAGTGTTAGACGCACGCCTGGCACGCTTGGCAGGGGGTCACGGTGGGTGGTGAGGGGGGTGAGCGGGAGGTGGAGTGAGAGAAGGCGCCGCGGCACCATGAGGTGGGTACAACGTTCCTTCGAGGCATGAGTATATGTTTTTTTCTAGGTCATATTTGTGTGTTAATACCAATGCTTTTCCTACGCATATTTAATAACATATCCTCTCGACTTTTCGTACGTACTTAGATAATGATATTATTAAGGCAATAACTATTTGAATAGATAGGAGCTCAAATTGAGAAATATAAACATGCGTATATAATTATAGAAGTATAGGTTGTGGCAACTCGAAATAGGACACGCCGAGGAGTCTGGGCGGGCCTTATGACGTACGCAAGCCAACTAAAACCACTTACGATCAAACTCAATTGAAAAAATAAAAATAAATAAAAATAAGAATAATAACTAAAAAAGGGACTGGCGAAAGCCCCAGAACATGCTGGTTACTATAGCTGGCTATCTGATTAAGAAATAATAAACCATTTTGTAATCATTTTCACCGTTTTTATTAAATCTGTCAGGTTAGGGCTCCTAGGGGTTTTTCATTGAATTGTTACCTCCCCAAGGGTTATGTTTAGCATTTTTCTTGCGTGGAGGTAAAAATTAGAACATGTTCTAATTTTCCCAAGTGAGTTTAAAAATGCTCCGCCAGGATGCGCAATGTTCGAAAAAGCTGAGCTTGGAAAAAAGAACTTCATCTTCTTGACGTTTAGGCATTAAAAATTCCGAAAAAATGCGGAAAAAATGCTAGTGTGATACGGCCTTTACGCAATTTCTCTTTTGCAATTTGACAGTTTCTTGTTGTATGGTTGTCATGTGCAGGCCTTAGACAAATTTTTTCTAACCCAAGAGATTCGGGGTCTATCCGTTGACGCGCGGTTTATTGAAATTAGGGAGTTTTGGCTGTTTTTCATCTGCTTCGTTCAGCTGAGTCGTTGTGCGAAAAGAGGTTTTTCTACCTCAAGCAAACCAGAAGCTAACCACTGAGTCGGACTGTACGAATACGGAATCTTTCTGCGATTGAATGAAACAATTCAAAAGTCACACTAACGTGACTACACTGCTCTAAATCTTCATAATTAAGCCCGAGTCATAGATTACCTAACGTGTAATGTATTCTTTCATAATGGAAGAATTATTAAATTAGCAACAACTTTATCTGTGTGGTTTAATTCTTTCACTAAACATTGACGTGGCAGAAGAAGTAAGGGAACTCGGAAAGGTACAAGCAACATCGAAATTCGCCTTGGGTTAGGAAAATCTCATTCGAGAACTTCAACATGATTAAAGATCAAGATGTTTATATATATATTATAAATATGTACCAACCTGTACCTATTACCTACGATATTTCAGACTTTCTTCCGTTGGTCAATTACGTTTTATTATTGAAAATAATGAACCATTATTGAAGATGTGGGTAGCTGCTAATACGCGACAAAGGGCGAAGACAGCCGTTTCTGTCTGTGTCTATCTTCTCTGTAAAGTGGCACAATCCCTACCCATTTCATCAAAATCGATCTATCAGTATCGGAGTTCGTCTATAACAACCAATTTCAGGTTTGGCATGTGCAAAGGTTACCAATTTCAACAAAATTAGTAGGCTTTAGAATCCATTATCAGGTATCATCATAATTTAAGTGAGGATGAATCATACAAACCAACCACCTTTTTTGAAAATGACGATTGTGTATATGTATATCATGCCACCTTGAAGTAGGAACCAGAAAACTTTTTATTATAGCATTATAGGTTATCGTCATGGAAGGTTACATGTGTATTCGGCTTCCCTTGGGCTCCGAATAGGATTTTTCTATTCGTACAACGAATGGACCGCTAACCGTTAGCATTTTGCGCGCATGCGCAATGCTCCATTTCTGTTCAATTGGGTTGTCAGGGTGAGACGGATATAAGCAGAAAAAATTCTTCTCCGAGAAGGTCGGAGGAAGGGTTACCGTTCAATTTAATTTATTTTCACATCTCTTCTCCATAAATCACTACATTTGCACGAATCCGCACAACACAAAATTAAACTTCAGCATCTCTGACAAGTCAGAGCTATAACCGCAGCAGAAAATCCTTCATATTTCGACTCAAGTTTCAACATCACACAAGACAACCCAAGAAGTTAATCTCGGGACTGGCAGCAATTCCTATGGAAATTAAAGAAATTAAAGATCCCCCCGGAGACTGATGCACCTGACCGAGGAACAGAGGCGGATGAGCGATAGAGGATACTAGACAGAAACGAAGGGGCCTGAAGATGACATTTTGATGCGGAAAGCTTGCAATAAAGAAACTCAGAGAAGAATTTTTTCTGCTTATATCCGTCTCACCCTGACAACCCCATTGGCCACAAAAGCCTGACGGATGGATCATGAATCAATCAATCATTTCTGTTTGTAGTTCTTCCTACTCGACTTCCCAAAAACTCCCTATTGTTGCTTGTATGGTGCCGAGAGCGATCAGGAAGATATTCATGCTGGGTTTTTTTAAATGGAAAATTTTGTTTAAGGACAGTTGTTTGAGTGATTGACTTTGTAATCAAGTGAACCCTTAACAATCTTTGATAAACTAAACTAAACTCTTTGTAATCAAGTTTTGATGCTTCGAGGGCTATGGCTTTTAAAACTAGGGTCTATTTGATCAAATTAAGTTGCAGTTGGCTGAATTAATAATTTTTCTCGGATGTTGTTATCCCTTATTCCCCGTATCAACTGTGCACGGAGAACTTTACTGTAGATGTGATTTAAATTTCAAATCGTTCAAAGGTCAGAAAGTATGTGAAAAGAAAAACAGATTAGTTGGACATACATGTCAGAATGATGTGTATAGATTGGTGGTCCGGATGGATCCCTTAGTAAAAATTAATACAGATTAGTTGGTCATATTATAGGAGGGACGCCCTATTAAAATTTAATGCGGTCGTATAACGAAAACCATTTATAAATTTCTCCCTTGAGGGGGAAAAACAATAGATAAGAGTTGTAGACATTACTTTACACTCAGTTAGGAAAGTAAAAATGGACATTTCTTTCCACTCTGTAGGAATGTTGGGAAAGTGAAAATGGAAATTACTTTTCACTCTGTTGGGATGTTGAGAAAGTAAAAGTGGAAATTACTTTCCACTCTGTTGGGATGTTGGGAAAGTAAAAATGGACATTACTTTCCACTCTGTTGGGAAAGTAAAAAATCCCGCTGTTCCATGTTGAAAAAAAAAAATATATATATATATATATATATATATATATATATATATATATATATATATAATATATAATAATTATATATATATATAATTATTTGTTAGAAAAAAATTTAGACAGATATATTGAACGAAAGAATTGTTTCTGATATTTCGAGCAAGTCTTGATCACAGAAAAAAGAAGAATAGAAATAATTTCACGAGTCCTGGTTGTGTCTTCAACTTTGGTATCCATGGCCGAAACAGAATAATTTGTGGTGCCATTTTCCGAAATTAATTAATCATTTAGATTGAGTTAGCCCCTAAAACCCAACAATGAGCCCTTTCGGACTGCTGCAATTGACGATCATTAGCCGTATCCGGCATTTTGCGTAACACTTTAACTCCAAAACATTCATCAAAAGATGCATCATGAGATCGTGCATGGACTTTAACAGGGAGTGGTCTGGGTTGATGAACTGAGGCCCTGTGATTGTTCATACGCAGATTCAGTGTTGTGGCTTTTCCTACATAAAAAGCTGGTCCATCTTCGCATTTCTTGCATATCAGTTGATATACACAGTTCTTCGACTGGCATTCTGCGTATCCTTGACATCTGTAGGTATGCGATGTATTGGCCGAAGTGACGAAGTGAAAGTAGTTATATATATAAATATATATATATATATATATATATATATATATATATATATATATATATTTATCGAATAATAGGTACAAATATAAACACAGATATGAGTAGAAATAATCAACGTTTCGCTATTTTGCGTTATCAAGATTAATGAAGATGTTTTTTATGTGGTTGGTGTTTAGGCAGTCTTGATCACCTGATAAGTATTGTGGGTTGTGTTGGAGTTCAATTTTGAGTCAACAATAATTTTTGGCGAAAACAATTTTCATGTCAAAGAATTTTTCCAAATTTAAAAAAACATTTTTCCAAATTTAAAAAAATTGTTTTTCCTCGGGGGAATCAGCCATAAGAGTTCAGAAGTACATTGCGGTAGTACCTACCTTATTGATTTCTACCTAGCCTTCACTTTTCGAGTAGGTAATAATCTAAAGTGCCGGAGCGTTGCATTTTGTGTGGAGAAAAAATGTTGCCGCAAGAAATTCCTTGACCCTCAGCCAAAAGACATACCTATCAATGTAAAAAAAAAGATTCGAAACGCTTCTTTTGTAGTCATATTCATATTGACAAGTAGAAGAGATTTTGCAAGTCCGTTACATATTGAGCTATCGTTCCCCCTTCAATTTGGATAGTATTAAGATTTGGGCACGAATGGTTTTCAAGGAATCCAGCCAGCTCGGTATGATACGAGTATATCATTTGGATCTGCAGGGAGAGTTATGGAAGTCAGGAAGCCGTACGGGTTAAGGTGGGTTTACACGCTCATGCCATTTGCGCAAATCGGCTTGAACAAGCCAGTTTGCACAGTTATATCGTTGCATGTGAACGCTGTTTGCGCAAGCCAAAAAATTTGGCTTGTGCGAAGTCTGTCTCGGACAGAAATTCGGCTTGAGGTTGGAGCTTGGCATGAGTGGAGTTTGAGCGTGTGAACGCAGTTCAAGCCTACCCACGATCTCGCGCCGGCGCATTCCTTCTCTTCAAGTGTGTGAATCACATTATTCCAACCCCACATCACTCGGGAGCATCTAGCGCTCGTTCAAGCTGCATTGGTTGATTGGTTCTTGCGATGCAGAAAGAAAGAGAATTTCTCTGTGAATTCATTGAGCTGTACAAGTCTTTTCCTTGTTTGTGGAAAGTTAAGTCGAAGGAATACAGTGACCGCAATGTGAAATCACAAGCGTACGACGTTTTAGTCGAAAAATGCGATTCGTGGACCCCCAAGCCAACAGGGATAGCGTCGTGAAGAAGATTAATTCCTTGCGAACTTCCTACCGAGAAGAGTTGAAGAAAGTTATACAATCCGAAAAATCAGGATTGCTGATCACTACTATGTATTACTTTGTTGGTTGCAAGTTTAGTTTGGTGACATATCCAAATGATTTGATGAACGAACCTGGTTCCATGTACAATAAATATTTAGTTGATGTCAGGTACTGGAGAAGACGATGTTTATGTACCTCATTTATGTTACTATGAACTGCTGCATTTTTTAAAGGACCAGGAAATTCCAAAGCAGACAACATCAAATATCGAGGATACCGATGTGAATTAATTTTATTTATAGCAATGTGAATACATTTCTATAAGATTATAATGTATTTATTAATAGGTACCCACAGTGCAAAATAACTTTTAACAATAAAAAAAATTTAACATTTTATGGAATTCAATTTAAAAACTATAAACTAGGACCCAGTTGAAATTAGACACCATTAAAAATTGGAAACCATTGCATCCTGCCAGTCCACTTTCCCAGAATTGTTGAAGTATAGTTTAAATTGCTCTCTTACTTCTTTTGCCTCAACAGTGTGATTCCTGTTGTAGCCTTTCTGAAGATGTAAGAGACTGTCAGAGTCTGTTCTTAAACCAGGTGTAATTGAACCGTCGCTAGTATTCTCAACGTCAAATACATCACAAGGAGTGTATGTATCGGAACACTTACTTCGCAAAAAATTATGTAGTGCACAACAAGCCAAAACAACTTTGTCAATGCTATTTACTTGTAAATTTATAGCCTTTCGCGCCTTTGCGCCTTTCGCGCCTTTCGCGCCTTTAGCGCCTTTCGCGCCTTTCGCGCCTTTTGCGATTTTCGCGCCTTTTGCGCCTTCCGCGCCTTTCGCGTCTTTAGCGCCTTTCGCGCCTTTCGCGTCTTTCGCGCCTTTCGCGCCTTTCACGCCTTGCGCGCCTTTCGCGTCTTTCACGCCTTTCGCGCTTTTAGCGCCTTGCGCGCCTTCCGCGTCTTTCGCGCCTTTCGCGCCTTTCGCGCCTTTCGCGCCTTTCGCGCCTTTCGCGCCTTTCGCGCCTTTCGCGTCTTTCGCGCCTTTCGCGCCTTTCGCGCCTTTAGCGCCTTTCGCGCCTTTCGCGTCTTTCGCGCCTTTCGCGTCTTTAGCGCCTTTCGCGCCTTTAGCGCCTTTCGCGCCTTTCGCGCCTTTGCGCCTTTCGCGCCTTTCGCGCCTTTAGCGCCTTTCGCGCCTTTAGCGCCTTTCGCGCCTTTCGCGCCTTTGCGCCTTTCCCGCCTTTCGCGCCTTTAGCGCCTTTCGCGCCTTTCGCGCCTTTCGCGCCTTTCGCGCCTTTCGCGCCTTTAGCGCCTTTCGCGCCTTTCGCGCCTTTCGCGCCTTTCGCGCCTTTGCGCCTTTCGCGCCTTTCGCGCCTTTCGCGCCTTGCGCGCCTTTCGCGTCTTTCACGTCTTTCGCGTCTTCCGCGTCTTCCGCGCCTTTCGCGCCTCTTGCGTCGTCTGCGTCTTTCGCGTCTTTCGCCGTGCCTTTCGCGCCTTTCGCGCCTTTCGCGTCTTACGCGTCTCTCGAGTCTCTCGCGTCTTCTTTCGTACATATGTTTATCAGAGCAGTTTACCCCCTCTTTAGAATTTCATAATTCAATTTACACTCTTAATATACAGTCCATTTCGCCCCTGAGCTTGTACAGCCAGCGCTCACCAACAAAGTGGTCCATTTTCGAACCGAATCGTACAAGTGAATCGTAGGTACATACCTATCTAGTCATTTACCTAGTATAAATTAGACAGCCGAAATCTTTCTAGTCGTTATAAGTCAGAGTCAGCAATTTGTCGATCAAGTGAGTAGGAGTAGGATATAGTGCAATAGGTAGGTGTAAGTGAAAAATCGAGTGCAATACTTAGGTAGGTTATCCTTGGATCCGTGCAATAAAGAGGCTTTATTTTCGTAGGTATATTAGGTAACTATTTCGTTGTTGAGTTTTTGTTGATCATGTCAAAACTTTATTCTTGTTGTTGGTTCTCTTAATAAAGGATTGTTACTCGATAAAATACTCTATTTTTTGGCCTTAATTTATTGCTCGGATTTTCTTTGTTCAACCTGGTCCACGTTTTCTTTGCACAAACCCCAACCTGTTTCAATTTTATTGACATAGGTCAACAGGTCAAAAATTGTTGCACATAAGTTCCTACACTTTGATACCTACATATTAGTTCCTAACTCACTGTGATATTTCTCGATTTAAACTGTGATAATTACGCTTCCTAGTACCTACCAATCTCGTTTGTTTACATTTCGCACTTAGTACAATCCTCCCGTGATGCCCGACGAGGCGTCTAGAGTTACGTCGGAGGAGGTCAGGCGTTCATTGCGCTCATAATAACGCACAACACGCGACACGCGCACAACACGCGCACAACACGCGACAGGCGCACAACACGCGACAGGCCCACAACACGCGACACACGACAACACGCGACACACGCACAACACGCGACACGCGCACAACTTCGCGACACGCGCACCACACGCGACACGCGCACAACTTCGCGACACGCGCACCACACGCGACACGCGCACAACACGCGACACGCGCACAACACGCGACACGCGCACAACACGCGACACGCGCACAACACGCGACACACGCACAACACGCGACACGCGCACAACACGCGACACGCGCACAACACGCGACACGCGCACAACACGCGA